>JAUMHM010000088.1:14514977-14540272 GCA_032362435.1 Melikaiella ostensackeni
CCAGAAAATTCAATCGAGTTGTCACTAACAAAGACTTGACTCACAAATTGTTTATCTCATCTGATTCAGTCATAGCTGGTGAAAGAAATCTTGCAACAAAGGAAGGATCGAAACTAGACCAGAAGCTCAGGAACAATTAGTTAAAGAAAACTAAGATCCTTTTGATCTATATCTTATAATAACACCAAACTGTATAAATGTAATATTGGTACGCCCAACAAAGCACGAAAAAAAAGTACCTCAAACACTCAAAAATTGCTCAAACTGCACATTTATTCATAAAATTTGTTTATAACTGTCACATTTGTCATGAAGTGACAATATAATTGAGAAAAGTGCCACTAGCAAGACTAACAATGTACGTTTAAAAAAAAGTAACTGAAACTCTTAAAAATTGCTCAAACTGTTCATTTGTTTATAAAATTTGTTTATAATAATCATGAAATTGTTATGAAATGACAATATAGTTTATTGAAACATCACTGCCACGTCAAACAAAGCACATTTTAAAAAAAGTACCTCAAACATTGAAAAATTGCTCAAACTGCGCATTCGTGTATGAAATTTTTTTTATAACAATGACGTTTGTCATAAAATGACAATATAGTTTACAAAAGTATCACTAGAAAGACTAACAATGTACGTTAAAAAAAGTAACTGAAACTCTTAAAAAGTACGTTAAAAAAAGTAACTGAAACTCTTAAAAATTTCTCAAACTGTGCATTTGTTTATAGAATTTGTTTATAACAATCACAAAATTCTTATGAAATTGCAACATAGTTTATTGCAACATCACTCTCTAGTCAAACAAAGCACTTTTTTTAAAAAAAGTGCCTCAAACACTCAAAAGTTGCTCAAACTGCGCATTTGTTTATTTTTGTTTATAACAATAAGAAATATATTCCGTTTTGTCTTCAAATGTTTTTATGTTACTCTAAATTGGATCAAAAACGAAAATTGCTTAATAAATATCCAAAACCACTAAAAAATCACCAACTATTGTTTATGACAATACAATTTTAATGAAAATTGATTAATTTATAATAAAATATTATGTTATATTCCACGAATGTTTATTTACTGATTGAACACTAATATCAATCATTTTGAATTAATTGCGTGTTATTATAGTAACACTATCTTAAATTTTACGATTTTTGCCAACTTTTTGTATAAATAAAGTAAACAATATGTATATTTTTTTTCAAATGGGCCTCAAAGGATCTCTTAAGAATTTATTTAGCCTTAATTTTCAAGAAAAAAATTTTTAATCGGTTAAAAATTGCAACCGGAATCGTATTTTGAACATTTTTTCGTCATTTTGTCCCACTGTGCGTTCGTGATTCTTGCTTAAGTAGTCGTGTTTTCGCTGCTTTTAGCTACTTTCAAGCGCGATGTTTGACGCTGAGGATGGGTGTGGATACTCATTGCTATCGACTGTCTACATCCAAACTCATCTGTCAATAACCGGCTGCACTCGGTAGTTTTGGTTTTTTGCAGTTTTCCACTATCCTGACCAAATGTTCAGGCGAATGCGAGCGCTTCTAATAATAAATCCGGCTGCAGGATTGAGTACGCCAGGTACTACATGAAGGCTTATTCAGAGTGGGGTATTCGGGGTAATTGGGGAAATTAAGGTTTAGTCGAAGGGTTAATGTCTGTCGATCATCTGGGGAAGAGAGGGGATTTAGAAACGTAAAAACCTACAAAGGTATACATAAAATGAATAAATAAATAAATAAGTGAATTAAATACATACATTAGTACTTTTAATTAATGGTTATCTGCTGTAGGGATTCAGGGAGGTCTCTACATTAAATAGTTTAATTTATTTGATTGACTTGCAAGTATTTTTTAATTAATATAGAATTTAAGATTAAGAAACTGGCAATAATAAACAATGAAATGAAAGTGACTTAGGTGGGTTTTCCACATTGTCAATGCGAATTAGAATTTACAAGTTCCGACGTTATCAAAGTAGCACGACACGCGTAACATAACAATGTGGAAACTACATGAAATTTAAATAAGAGTTTCGAAATTCAAGTATTGTATATTGTAATCTACGAGTACTTGTTCTCATTTCCGATTCATTCTTTTCACTATGAAATTAGGTTTACTAATAGCCCACTAAAGCTACGAAATGCAAAAGTAACTTCCGGGATTTTTTATCAGAAATTTTTCATTTGCGTTGTCAGCATTATATTTTATGAACAATATTGGCTATGCTAGTAATAAATGAATTCCTGTTATATAGTATACATTTTCAATTATCTAAAATTGGAAAGTAGGAATCCGCACGATATTAAGGATTTTATTTTTTTTAGTTTGAATTAACTCAATTAAAAAGGAGGCTGTGCAGAAGTTTCAATGAATAAAGGTGCTGTAAAAATTTCTATTATACGAAAGTAACGAAATTTAAAACGTTATTTTGTATCACGTTATTAATTCAATTATTTTTTCAATAAAACTTAAAAATTAAATAATTCGGATATTATGCCTTTATGCCGAAGCTTAATTTGATTTGAAATTCATCCACTAGACTAATTAAATTTTTAGAAATAATTGGCATAAATTTATTAAAGTGAATTAAAACAGGGAATTTCGAGTTACCCATTTAGCTAACTAAACTAAACGAAAGTTGTTTAAAATATTTTGAACATCATAGATAAAGTTGAGGATAGATTGTAATTAAAGAGTAATATGTTGAGAAAAATTATCAATTTTTGAAGATTTAGTTTAAAATTTAGTTACAAATTACTTTATTGCTAGCAAGAAAAACGGAAAGATCTCAGATTCCATCCCTGGGAATGTTAAAAAAATTCCAAAAAGTACAGGTATAAAGAATGGAAGAGTTAGAGAATTTTTAAATTGGAATTCTGCAAGTTTTTTGATAATTTCCATTTTTATTATTAACTTCAAATAAATTTTAAAGCATTGTATTAATTCTAAGCTTTCCAAAGTGGTTTTTAAACAAAGAATAGAACCAAAAAAAAAACTCTTGGGTTATGATGCGTATAAAAGACGCGAAGTAGGTATACACATATTATAAAGAGAATTCGCTTATTAAGCAAGGCCCGAGGCTCCCTATCTTTTTTATGAGGCCCTTTTCTACCCTCCCCCATATTCCTTCGCTTTACGACACTAAGAACCGAGACGTAATAATCGTAATAATCATCGCCGCAATAACGACGAAGAAGAAGGTGAATACGAATAAGGAAGATAATGCTCACAGCTATAGCTCATATGTATAATGCATATTTTCAAAGTACCCTTTGATGACTATAGAATCTATACAAAAGTTTACCTCATTCCTTCATTCTGACTATAAACATTATTTATTCATTTTTACTTTAAATTCTCCATTTCATTTTCATTCAAAAATGTTTGCTATTCTTCCTCATGAGTAAAAAAAAGCATTATCAAGCACATTTGTAATGCAACGACCCATTTAATGAACCGAAATGACTCCGAGTTTTTGAAACTTTGGACCAAGATTTACAATTGCAAATTTTGATCAAAATAGTCGCCTAAAACGAAATAGCACGTGTTATAATTTAAGTCATTACCAAAATGTAGATTAGACCATTGTCTCTTAAACATTTTTTCCTGTCATTCTAAAATTAATATAATTGATGAAAGAGTTCGAAATGCGACCTCCGACCTGATTTAAAATCTCTTGTATGTGGCTGCTTTTACACATTCTGTGTGCGTCGAGCATGCGTGCTCGAACGTGCGTGCGCTTTTATGTTATGACCCTAGTGGGCCTCTTTACGACAGATTATTATTTAAATGCTCGAGGGGCCTCACGGCTATATTAGAAAGAACTCATGGACACGGTTCTGAAACGAGATGATCCTTGCTCTTCAATTTTGATTGGTTTCTCATCTTCCGGTCCAGAGTCTGCAAAGTGAAGGCCACATGAGTGACCCTTTGGCATACTTGGAATTGAAACCATCTGTCAAAACCCTTAACTGATTTACGTACTTGCCAGATGGCACAACTCCAGAAATTATCTCAGCCTTCTAATTCTTTAGTTCTCCCTTTTCACGAATATTCAAGAATAACAGGAAAAAGATAATAATCACACCTTAAAAAGTCTCAGAATGCAAACTTAGTCTACGTTGACAACAATAGCAAATTGATAATTCAAGGCCCACATCAAGTAACCGGACCAATCTTATTATTAAGGAATATAATAATATTCCTTAATAATAAGATTGGTATATAATAGATAGGCAGAGACATTTAAGTACCGTAGCACTAAGGTTTTAAAAACCTATTATACTGTATCTACTTTCAAAATCCCTGCGAAATCGAGGGCGTTCGACGAAAGTCCGCGCTGCAAGATTTTGCCAGGTAAGAGCCTGTGAAAATGTTTACATTCCAAGGAGGGCTTAAACCCGCGGCTTCATCCGACCAGGGGAGAGGGAAACTGCAGAAAACCTGCTCCCGAGTACAGCCAGTTTTCCGACTGTCGAGTTTAGGTGTAGACGCTCGATATTATAGTGTTACACAGACATCCTCGGCGTCAAAACCTCCCGTTTGACATTAGTCAAACGCTGTGAAAAACGCGACTTAGCGAGAATCACGAACGGATACCCATCCGAGCGCTAGCCGCGCTAGAAATGACTTAACGTCCGCGATTCCGTCGGAGTTGAGATTCACCGCGCAGCTACTGTCGTCTGCTTTGAAAAATCTTATTTGTCGGAAAAAGGAATCAGGAACCTTTCAGATGATGACTCTAATCCAGCTTCAAGTGATCCAGATACGTGTCTTGAGGCTAGCCTTATTCGTCTCTACTCGTGAATGTATATTTTTTTAATGCAATTTAAAGCGCCGTTTGGACCAACAGGTCAATCTGGCGGCACTAATTCACTACCACCTCATGTCTATATAATAGACTGCATAAGTAGTTAGTAACTCCACTGAGAATGGACCATTAGCACGGCATCGCTATTTACGAGGTGTTCAGATAAGGTTGTGAATTGAATATGGATGTGTAGGGATTCCGAGGTATCAATATCGACTTCTTTAAGGAAGAGAAAATATAGTTTAAAAAATATTGTGGCATCCGAGATGGAACCTTAGAGCCCAATTTAGGCCGCCCTTTTTCAATTTTCAACCACCAAAATCAAATTTTAATTTTAGCTTTTTCTTTTTTCCAGGTTTGAGACATGGGACTGGCGAGTGTTGTTTTCGTAATGAATTTCAACCAAATCGTAATGAAGTCTATCTAAATAGTAATATCTTAACCAAATCGTAACGAATTTGAGACAAATCGTAATAATGCCCTATCGTTTACTATTGCATACTCTCAGTTTTTATCGATTGCAGGGCTGACAAGAAAAAATGACAGTACAAGTGAAAACAGGCGTGTTCTGTTATAATAATATAAAAAAATCTAAACTGACATATGGACCCTAAAAGTTAGCCGCCCTAGGCTATGGCCTTTTGGCCTCTGGTGTAAATACGGCACTGTAGAATCTTGTCATTTGTATACGTCGAGATGAAAATTGAAAAATTCTTCTGAATGAAGAAATCAATTCCCCGACTGAGTGGCTTGTGTTTCGAGGTGGATAGTGGTTAATAGTCAGATAACCTATTCTGTCATTGTGTATACAGTTCGAAAGTGTGGGCGGCTGCTGGTCAGTGGAAGTTAAAGAGTGCAGCTGCGGGGGTGTCGGTCCGTACATACATTATGTTCCGCGTTTATATATCGAGAGCAGCTGCATTAGGAGGAGACCTCCGCTTCTGCTGACCATTGGCCCTCTTTGTCCACCCAGAAAGTGGCAATACCCCATTAGAAGGACACAGGGGCCAACAATTTCCCCATTGATAAAGTCCTTTTGACCATTTATTCGCATTATTCCTTCGCGAGTAGTAAAACCTGCTCGTGCCGTATGCGTATGGAATATAGTTTATAACGACTGAAAATCGGATAATGGTCGACGTCGGTCACGCGTGTCGCCTTTTCTCAGTTTCCCTCTTCCAGGACGATCAACGCCCACGCATTTTACTGCTTCATGATTTCATAGCCATTGTCCTGCCTCGATCAGTTCAGTCTCGATTTTGATGGCCTTTGCACATTTATGTAGAGAAACGCGTTTGTATTGTAATAATGAAACGGTGGTACCGTAACTCGTGGTGTTCGATTAGGCTCGTACAATGAGCGTCAATTAACGTGCGGTTTCCGGACATCGAGGAAAGTATTCCTCGACTCTTGAACTCTGAACTCGAGAGTTTCATTGGAAGAATTTGGGGAATTCGAAACTTTGAGGGGCTATGAAATTGGAGAGGGGTCTCAATTTGAAAAAGAAGGCGATTGTAACATTGGGATGAGTGATTCTGCAATCTGTTCGATGTCACTTAAAATGGTTTATAGGTGATTCAATTAGTCAACTAGTTGAGATTAGTCAGTGCTTAACAATAAGATTAAGGAAATACACATTTTTTCGCAATATATCATCAGGGTGTTTACCTGACCGGGAAACCGAAAATTTGATTCTGTGACCGGGATTTTCTCTCGAATGTACTAATATGCAAATTACCCGAATAAAAATACTTCGACTTGATTCAGACTTGATTTAGTCTTAAGTTCAACTTCAAGGCGGTGATATTTGGCTGCTTCTCAAAAATGAGTCGAGTCATCAAATAAAGTCTCACTTTTATGGTCTCAGCCAAGTCGGCGTAAACTTGTCTCAAGACGAACCTTTCTGAACTCAAAAATGAGATAGTTGACAGATGTAAAGTATCAAAATTGATGAGAAAAAAATGGTCAAATTTTTTAATTAGTTTATTATAAGTTAACAATTCATAATTTGTGGGTCTTGGCGACTGTAGCCGTAAAAAATTTGCTTTAAAAAGAATAAAATGATAATTATTTATAATAATCTCCTGAACCGTAAGAAATACGTAAAAACCGACAACATTTTCGGTATTTGCGCCAAGCAAGTATAACACAAATGAAAATACGTAAATGAATTGATTCAATACATATATTGCATAAAAATATACAAAATTATTTAACCATAAACAAGGATTAGCTTTTGTGACAGACAGGTTGATCCTTTTGTGAGGGCAGATATACTTGCCCTGGTCTATAGGGCTATGGGCAACCTTTTGACTGTCTCAAGACCTAAAAATTCCACTCAAGACATGAACATTTGTCGTCAAGCAGTAAACGCTCGCCTCAATATATGCATTCAAGACGTAGAAACTTGCCCAAGACATGAAATAAAGTCCAGAAATAAAGACTGAAATAAAGGTGTCTTCACTTCGTCTCCCGTATGTCTTGATTGGGGGCAATTCAAGTCGGAACCAAGTCGGAGAATTTTTACTCGGGTAAAGGTGGTTTCATTTACTTTATGACTCTAATTCTAAGTGGGAACAGTAAATTTTTTAAAAGAATTATAATTCTGAGTTGGGACAGGGGATTTCAGTAAAGAATTATAATTTCGACTTTGAGACAGTCAATTTTCTAAAAGTTTTATAATTCTGAGTTGGGACAGGAAAAAAAATATATAACAAAAAATCACGTAAAGAATTACAATAACCCTGATTTGGAACAGGGAATTTTCAAAAAGAATTACATTTCAAAGTTGCGACATGGAATTTCAGTAGATAAAGAAATATAATTATAAGTTTAGGACAGATAATGTCCGTGAAGAATTATGATTTTTACTTGAGGACAGGGAATTTCAGTAAAGAATTATAATTTGACATGAAACAGGCAATTTTTGGAAATAAATGTTATGGTGACTTGAAACAGGGAATTTCCTTCAAGAATTATAATTTTCAATTTGAGACAAGTATTTTCCATAAAAAATTCTAATTTTCACTTTGGAACTGGAAATTTTCCGTAAAGAATTACTATCTGACTTGGAACAGAGAATTTTTTATATGGAACGGGAATTTTGACAAATAATTTTAATTCTGATTTAAAAGAAGGGAATTTAAAAAAATCCCAGCTAAAATTCAGAATTATAATTATTTTACAAAATTCTGTCTTCCAAATGAGAATTGTAATTCTTATGACCAAAAATTATCTTATATTCCAGCTCAGAATTATAATTTTATTGACTTGTCAATATATTTTTCAAATCTTAGCTACTGCATTTTGTGAGGAAATGTTTATCAATATAGACATGCATATTTTCCATATTTTTAAAAATACTCTCATAAAGTTATGTATAACATTTACTTGAAATTAAAGAATTTTGAATAAATTTATAAATTTATAGAATTTAAGATCATCGAGAGAATTTAAGACAAAGTATTAAATGTCCATTTTAAATTCTTCATTTTTAAATACTTCGCAGTTAAAAATGTTCAGTTTCGAACACTACTAATTTCAATTTCCAGTTTTGAAATTTTTCATCTTTGTTAATTTGAACGTTTTGAAACACTCAATTTGAGATTTTTCAAGTTGAGGTTCGAGTTGGTACTCATCCAAATTCAAATCGTACAAATTTAAACCTTTCAGTTCTCAATAATTGTAGAACTTACATGCATTTCAATTTGAACTTTTTCAACTTACTATAACTATACCTGTGAATAACTTTTATTGATTAATTTTTAATTTTTGAATGCAATTTAAAGTTCCAATTTTGAATGTTTCCCTTGAAATTTAACAATTTTAAACATGTATAATTTTAGTATTTAAATGTTCAGAAGTCTTTCGGTTTAAAATATTGTTTCTTAAAAGCTTGTTATGTAAATTGTTTAGATTTTGAATACGTTGACTTTAGATAAATTACAAAATTATTAAAATTTGAATTAACTGCCAACGTTCTAATTTTTTAATTTCTGCAATATTGAGCCGAGTGAACTCTAGGTTTCCCAAAATTCAACATATCTTCAACGCACTATCTCATTCCCCCAATAAAGTTTATCGCAAGTCTCGTAGTTCCAATAACCGTATGGGATAAAAAGCTAAAAAGGTCGGATCGTTGGATATTGGGTCGGCACGATAAAGGGGCGAGTGGTGGTCAGTTGCCTCGCTACATATGGGTTTGCCTAGAAATCAAAACGTTTCCCGATCAAACGCCTCTTTTTCCACCTTCACGTAAACGCGATCAACCCTTGCGCGGTAAAAAAAGGTGCTTCAGCGATTGGTCAGCAATCTAGAGCAATTTTCTTTTCCTGTTTCACTTTTCCGTAGGACAGCATATTGCAAATATTGATTTGCATTCCAGAGATTTTATTTACACAATGAAATGAAATTTGTATGATCGTCAAGTCTAGTTTGGAAACATTTAACGACTTATTAGAAGCTACATGTGCGCAAACATATTTTACTTACACCAATTTGTAAAAGATGTAAATCATCTATTTTTGGGAGATGGGAGTAATTATTTTTTGAAGAAATAAATTCTCCCAGCAGGAGTTTCTCAACTGTTTAGTTTTTGTTTTGAAAAGAGTGGAGCACGTGCAGTCGAGTGAGTGTGTACTGTGTAAAGGACTTTGACTAGGGGGGATGAATTCTTGAATCCAGAAGAAACACGCGTGAGACGCGTGCCTAAATTCAAGGGAGGGATGGACACAGATATTGTCCGCATGTCAAGGTCAAATTGATATAAAGGGCAGCTGCTTTTGTTTTCTTTTGCAATAGGTCTATACAACTGTCTAATGCTTCACTCTATATTTTTCATTTTTCAAACTTTCCTTTTCCCCCTAGTGTGAAAAATGAGCTCAAAATTTGTCACTCTTGAAATTACGAGAAATCCACCTACCACAAAAGAGATCAGTCACTTTGGCGTGAATATTGTTTCTCTAAACAGAAATAGGGAAAGTGAGCAAGCCCTGAAAGGGTTTTAAGGGCAAAAGGGATTAAGTGGAGGTCCGCAGAGGTTTCTGCTCGGTAGCTTTGAGCGTGGCACTTTTGAAGGGCTGCAAAAGGCAGAAAGAAGAGAAGTGGCGAGCAAGGATGGAAAAGTGAGACGAAGAAAGGGCAACAGAAAAAGTGAGAGGAAGCTAGGCGGCGCGTGCCTGACACCCTACTTCAGTTTCAGGGGTGTAACACCCATAAATAAATAGGGTTTCCGTCTTCGGTTCCAAACCCCCTTGCCCTTCCCTGACCTCTCATTTCTGTCCTTGTTGCTCATAGAACTGACATTGTACTCCCGAATGTTCAGTCCATGTCCTTACGCATATATACCCGAAACGTGTTTCAACGTGAACGACACCAACGACCAATTTCGTATTTTTAGATTTAGACTACTCGTTGCAGGCAGTTTTACATGTTTCGGGAAAAAGCTGCTTTTCCGACTCCTATCGATCGTTGGGGATCTCTATCTATAGATCACAGGCTCTTTATGGAAGGAAATTCTCCAGGAAGATGTGTATTACTTTTTGGATAAAGGATTTACTGTTGGGGATGTTTCTTGGGGGCTGAAAGACCCTAGTTATTTGAAATGTAAAATTGAATCTACTGAAAGATCATACATATTTATTTAGTACTATGGGTACTTTAAGATTTGAAAAAATTGTAAAATAGTTTTTGGTGGAATTATCCGGAAAAATAACCGGTCAACGGGTCAAGTTAGCCTTGGACGAGCTGGAAATGGGTCAGTCTTACAGAAAATTCCGTAATAGTAGACAGTTCGCTAAAAGTAACTAAAAATCTGAAGCATCTTTTGTTATGGAACGTTACAGTTACTAATTTTAGAAAACATCAGAAGAATTCTAATTTCAAAATGATTAATTTTGGTTTTTTCTTCATTTAAAAAAAGCTTCCACATTTTTTCTAATGCTGCGGGACGTATCACCGTTCAATTTTTTTCATTCTCGTTTATACTGCACACAAAAAGATAATTTATGTTAATTTAATTTTGGTAAAAAAAGGATGGTATGGGAAGCCCGAGTGAGCCGATGAAAAGATAGGGAGAAAAACAGCTAATTGTTTATAGATCCACGTCCGGCTAACATCCATTATGGCGAGTCATAAAGATTTTCGTGATGCGATAATTACGGCCGTTTGACCAAGTTACGGCATTTAGTGGGTCATCTACCTAAATTACATGCTCGCTTTTATTCGTGTATAAATATTCACCTGCGAACATGTAAAAAGGTGTCGTGCAACAATCCTCTCGCGAGTGTTGCTCCCTCTACGGTGTTGTGAGTCGATTTTCCAAGATAACTACGAATACGTGCTTATTACAACAAGCAGACCATAATTGCGGTTATCTACCAGAATCTTCATTAACACCCGACCCTTCATGCAAAATAGATGTATACTTTGTAACTCATGCTAAGAGAGTGCTAATTTTTATTATATCTATTAATCATCATAATATAAGGATTTAAAAGAATCTCATATTTATTGTATAGTTATTTTTGTTATTTTAAAATAATTTGAAGAATGGATAGATTTGAGAGGGTATAAATCAAGTACCGTTTTGCGTGATTTATTCAAGTCATAATGAGTTAGATGTACATAATCCATAATTACGACCATTAGATTCAATTGATCGCAGGCATTATTTCGCATTTATAATCGCAGCTAGTCTTGCTATTCAAGCGTGTAATGTTCGAGCGAAGTGCGTATATGCATGTGCATAGAGTGTATGCATTATTAAGTGCGAGCACCTGTCCATTAGAATCTCAGAGTGTTCACGCTTTTCCGTATTAATTTATATTTTATAGCCGCTCCTTCAATTTTATTAGATAACACCGCGCATCCCGGTAGGCAGGATGGAAGTCGTTTCTCACGCGAAATAAAATGGTGAATAGTATAACGAAGAGTATATGCAAGGATGTCGCGGATCTGCATGAGCGCCTACATTACACTTGTATACGTGCGAATGCAACGCGAATGAAATATTTATCACCGACTTATTGGTTTGGTGAAAGCAACGTAATTCCCAGAGCCATTATAAATTATGCACTTTCTCATTAAAATTCACTGAGAAAATATTAATTTGAAATTTTCAATTCACCTCTTTTGCTTATTTTTGTTTATAAGATTAGATTTTAGTTTTCTATATATCTAAACTCCCCCCTCTTACAGGAGATCGACAGACATTAAACCTTTTAGCTCAAATCCCTTTCCAAAACCTCCAATTACCCCAACTCTCTAAAATCCCATTCCGTCTGCAGCCGGATTTTTGTTAGAAGGGCTGAACTTTTGGTCAGGGGAATTAAAAACTGCAGAAATCTAAAAACTCCCGAGCGCAGCCCGTTACCGACAGACGGATTTGGATGCAGAGATTCGATAGACATCGAGTGTCCACATCCAACCTCGGCGTCAAACCTCACGCTCGACCAGTAGTTAAACGCAGTGAAAATCCGACTAAGCGAGGAATCCTGAACGGTTACCCATCCGAGCGCTAACCGCGCCCGTCAGTGCTTAACATTCAAGATCACGACGAGTCGAGAATCACCGCCCAGCTATTGCCGTCAGTGTATTTTTGTTCATAATTTTTCTATAATGATAAAATAAATGAAGTGAATTAAAATTATAATTTAAGATACTTTTTAAGGGTGGAGAAGAAATGGATCTTAAAGTTGTATAATGTAGATGTAGAGTACGGAGAGGTTTGGATAGGTTAGGGACCTTTGTATTTCTTTTCCTCTCTTGCAGATGCAAATTTATAATGCGACGTATGTACACTTTTTTCGCACTTGTCTTGGCTGTGACAAGTGCAAAGATAGCGAGCATAAACTGTTATAAACGCAGACTCAGACTAAATATACCGATGTAAATATTCCCAGAGTCTGGGGATCCAGCGTGAAAAAGGCGTTAAACGCTAAAAGTATCCAACGACGCTCGTCGTCGAATTTTCGATGTACTTAGCGTCGTGTGTTGTCGACGCGACGAGTCTTAATTTGTCGATATGTGGAAAACATTTTCCCTTATTAATCGCTCTGACAAATTATGAAGCGATTATTACTCAAATATGGCGTAAAATTGGAATCTTTCCACCACTGACTTTATTTCAATATTTATACGATATTATTACAGGGAACATTTTCACAAAACTTTCCATTTAAATTTTGAATAATTGGATGTTCATGTTATAAGAGATACTGGAACTTACTTAAGAAGAAAACAGTTTAAGTTGAAATTTATTATTAATTTATTGAACAAAAGTTACTTGAATTTTTGTGTTTCTACTTTCAATGTAAAAAAAGCTGCAATTCTTATGCAATCTTAATAATCATTAAGGGACATTTTTTTAATATTCTGGGACTCATTTTTAAAAAATATAAATAAAGTATAAGATTGGTGTTAATTACAATTTTTAGAATTTCCTTCAAACCAGGTTGCATTTGAGAAATATAATAAAATTTTTATTTCATATTCCCATCCTGCCAGATTTTAAGAGATTATCTCCCAAGCTTCAAACTTTAATGTGTAAAACCTCAGCTTCAAAGTTAAGTCAAAAACATTAAAAGAATGTTCACAGAAAAAACAAAATGTAACTTTTACCCTGATTTCAGAGTAATCTTTACCCGCAACAAAAATTACCTTCCCGCGATAAGATTTACCCACTAAATTGGGTTACCATGTCAACTTTATTGTATCTTCTTTTGTTTCAATGCGAAAACATTCAACACTACCCACTTGAAAATTTCATTACCCGCAACAAAAATTAACTTCTGTTTTTGCTGTGTCCATATTTGCAAAGTCATGATCTTTAATAGTTGAATAGAATAAAACAGTATATAATCACCTTTGATTACGAATTAATAAAAATGATCTATTTATAATGTAGGTGTTATATTGAGCAATGCTGTAATGTAACGTATATTTTAGACATAAACTTTGAATTCTTTAAAATTTATAGATCATAAATTGTAGACCCTTAGAGTTCCACGATCAAATCTGAACTGTTTTATAATTTAAAAAATTCAAATTGAAAAGTTTCTATATTTGTAGGCGCTAAAATTAAGCTTTAGATCAGCAAAATAAAAAATAAATAAATTACCTTCTGTTTAATACTTAAATTAAGGACGATAAATATCAAGAACACATTTCAATCTGAATATTAAAAAGACATTACTATTTTCTAAAACTGGAACAAATTTAAAGTTGAATACTTTGGACATGGGATTATAAAATTTTATTATTCCCTCTTTTCATATTTAACAACGGTTTTAAAATTGAATTGCCTTTCAAATTCCGATCTTTTCAATCTGGAGATTTAAAATCCGATGCATCAAAAATACCTCCATTGATGTCTTCTATAATTATAACAAGTCTGCAAAAAGTGCGTATACTTTTTTGCTCATCCTCTCTTCTGCTCTGAATCTTTCTATCGCAAGTCCATTAATTCTTCTTCGTTTTGCATAACACAATCCTCTCCCTGAAAAAAGGACCAAAAGGCGATTCCTCGTCGGAGTATCTCTGCCATTCTGAGGCCAGATGACGAATTGTTATCCGAGAATAGAGGGAACGCGTGCGGTTAAGCGAGAGAGAGCAGAAGTCAGCAGAGGAGTCAGCAGAACTCAAAGAAGTTCGTTCAAAAGAGAAAGTCTGATTGTGAGACAGAGAATAAAACGGGTAAAAGGGGTAGAAGGAGAATAATTTAGAATTACACCGAGCAACTTTTTGTCGCTATTTTTATTAAAGTCAGAATCGCATACTATCGTTTTTTTCTAAGTCTCAGGTTTCGTACTCACTATGCGAAAATTCTATTGCAGTGATAAAACATATCGGTCGAAAATTGAGACCTCAGTTCAAATGATCAGTTATTCTGCACAAAGGGGTTGGCCCCTGACCGCTTGCGTTAAAGTGACTTGCAGGGGCCTCCTCACTCTGAGGAAGATCACAGTAAATCTGAAGGTATCGTTTTTGCTGCAAGGGTATTCAACTGATACGAGAATCTGTATCAATATAAAGAAACAAAAGGCTGTTACATTCTTAGAGCAATTTGCTGCAGATCAAATTGATACTTTCAGATTTAATGTGATTTTATAAGTGATTACTTGATCCGGACCCTCAATTGACCTAAATCTAAAATATCTCTGTGTAGAAGAGAGAAGTAGAAGAAGGTAAAAAGAGGTCTGTCTAGCTTGGTACAAATCTCGTTGCTTTCCCGTTTGCGCACTTCGTCGACGACGGAAGGACGTCCGCATTACAAGTAAATATTTGAAGATCTTGAGTAGTTTGGTGGAGATCTCTCCTCATAAAAACCGCGGGATACGAGCTAACAACGAGTGTGCGTGCAACGCAGCTGCATTTGAGATGCTATTCGTATACTTTGCAGATGCGAGCCATCCTCAAGATCGTGTGTAGCAAAATTATGAATAATTACGACACGTGCCCGAGCCTTTTTTATTACTTTATTATTGCCAGGCCTTCGGGGAAATACAATAAGAAATGTAGGCGGAACGAAAGTTTACAGGCGAGTTAATAAAAGATTTTATAGCCACACATTCTCCTTCATTAAATACTTTTTTTCATGAGAAATGAGATATTTGTGTATATTAATAACAAGGAGAAGGCTTTTAAATATTAAAATTATCTTCTGTAAATGAGACTCTTAGCTTTTTACATGTTTTAACTGTATGCATTTTGTTGAAACAGGAATAAGGTGTTATTTTTTACATTGGTCTTTTTCTTATCTTGAAAGTAAATAACAATAGAGATTATATTGTTACGCGTTTTTATGTACTCGTCGCTGTTTCCCTGAAAAGTCATTCGCAATCGTTGAAACCGTATTTTTCCGGTGCAGTCGGCACCTACCCTTCTTATTCCTTTTTATGACGCTATAGAGACGTCACGCGATAAATTACACGAAATTTACCGAGCCGCAAGTCTAATGAAACAGAGTCGCTGAGTTCTTGTCTGCGAGAGCTTTGTAAAACACACAAGACCGCCCGAGTACAAGAAGAAGACATAGGTAATTAACCGCTAAATAACGATAATGTGAGTAAAATCAGCAAAGGGAAATATTTCCTGCTCCCGTATTTCCGTTTAATGCCCTTATTCACAATTAAAAATAATCCTTAATACTGGCATGTCTTTTATTATCTTAAAAAAAAAATATTCGACAAATTTGAAAAATTGTTATAGAAATTATAAATACAACTGTGGTCCTTCACAATATTCAAATATTCGAAAAGTTTTGTCACTTAGCACGGATACAAACTCTCGATTATTCGGGATGTCGGAAAACGTCCATAACAGGATTCTTGAATTAAGAAGACCTTTTCCCGCTTCAGTGACTACCCTATATTATTTACCATCTAGGAAAGAAGAACCTTCTTCATTAGTGGTTGATTTTGAGAATTGGGGCCAATAATTGAAAAGCAAGTCTCGTATAATGGGGCGCCACATATGAGTGCAGAATCCGAGTCACGTGAAGAGGAAGGTACTTTTAGCGCCCGCGAAGATGGAACATATAGCGTATGATACTGTGATAGCTACAGTACATGAGTAGTCGTAGGGCGAGCCGGGTTGCGCGATGAATTACGACCGTTGGGCCGAGCGACCTAGCTACAGCACTAAAATCCCGACTGATATATTATTACGTATTATTGCTCCTGTTCGGTTATTTATACCCATATAACATAATGCCTCGCGAGATCCCGAGAAGTCGGCCTGATACGTTACCGCGATTCCTTCGGGACCGGGACCTTGTCTCCCTTATCGGTCATAACTTCCATTGAAAACTGCGCTATTCGTACAAGTCTCTTCCTTTCCCCATATTGCACTCTATCCGTCCCCAAATCTCCAACGACACGTCACAATCTACAAATACCACATTCCCCTAAAAAGAAAATTCACTCGTTTATTCCCTCTTTAATTGAAAAAAATTTAGACGGGGAGACATTTGACGTTAATACTTAATAAAAATGTTTCAGATGTTCAATTGGAAAATATAATAACGTAAAATGAAAATATTGAGTCGATTGGAAAATTGTTTGGAAAAAAAAGAAATATTTATGGCGCGGTAAGTTCAAAGAAGCGAAAAATATATTCACAGGGGAAGCTTCGACGGGACGTCCTTCGAAGCTCACGAGGTATATCGATGTGCTAAGGCGATTGGTTGCGCAATCAAGAATGTAAGAACAATATTAAATTTATTTATAGGGCGAAAGGGGGGAGGAATAAGAACGCTAGGGTAGGCATTAAAACACGAACGGTCGATGAATAAGGCAGGGGAGTGTCATACACGACACAATTGCTCCGTATCCGTATCAAGTTATATAGGCAGAGAGAGGAAACGGAAGCCCCACATGCGTGGCAGACTCACAATAATTAAGTAACAACCGTTTTACAGCTTCGTTATCACAACAGGCTCCTATAATTATAATTAAGTTATTCCACTGCCTATATGAAAGAATTTCATACCTGTTATAAATCAATGTGTAAACACCTCTGCAGTGTACTATTCTCTGCATAAATCACATCCAATAATCATATATGCATCTCGCAATTTACGAGTATTCCTCCGAGTGAAAATTGCTCATCAAATTCGTAAAGTAATACAATCAACATAATGTGTAATCGATTCAAAAAAATTCGATTGGAATCTGGAATCGAGTTTCAAGGTGCTAAGAATTTATATAAGGGAAGGTACATAGGAGGGATGAAAAGGAGAGAAAGGTATAAGATTTTGAAGGAAGATTCCAATCTCGTAATCGCAAACAACCCCCTGGACTATAAGGCTTTCGGGGGTGTGGGTTGACTTGGGTTCGGTTACACGAGAGGGTTGGGGCGGCAGATTTCATCATAATAATTTTCCACCCCATTAAGCCGACGGGACGACGAGTGGCTTGAACTGCTCTTGCATAAGGAACTTGCCAAACTTTTCGCGATGGCGAGGGAACTTTATAACTCCTCCCTGGCTTATGTACTCGCCAAAAAAGATCACGATATTCCACCCCCGTTTGCATATATGGAGACGGGAGCCGTGCCTTTATGTTCGATTCTCGTTCAAGGAAAAACGGCTCATGAGAGGGGCCGAGACTTATTAAACCCTTCGCCTCCACCCTCCTCGACTTCTGTACACCGGCCCATTATTTCATTAGATCGTATCTTCTGCATCGTTTTACCGATCTGGGCCACTGCTATCTTAAGTTTCCTCGTAGCAGCACTTTTTTATACTTATTTTATTTTCAATGTTAAGGAGTACTTTAATTACATTTTAATTTTAGGTTTTTCTTTAATCCAGATTTGAGACTTGATGAATGGACGACTGGTGAGTGTTGTTTCCCTACTAAATTTTAACCAAATTATAATTAATTTTAGTTAAATCGTAACAAATTTGAGCCAAATCGTAATTACATATTGACCAAATCGTAATTACATATTGACCAAATCGTAATATCTTAACCAAATCGTAACCGAAGGTAAATGAAAGAAGGATCGGTAACTTACATCTTAAATTAGGTGTCAAATTACTCGTTTATATGAGTTAAAAAAACATTTTCTTGAAACGATATCTCAGGGTTGGAGATCTGATATTCAATATTGTTTTCAACGACACTCGACGGCACCCACGCAAGCTTCAACCCCGAAATATCCTTCAATATTTGCAGTCTCGAAGCGTGCCAAGCCCCGGCACCCGAGGCATTAATAATATATTATATCAATGAGGGGTTTGAAAAATGGAGGATCGTGGTGGCGCTACAGCAAACAGAGTTGTCTGTAGTTGCGATTCGAGGTTTTACGTTACACCGCAAACACTCCATTTTTATCCCCCTCTTTCTGACGTCGTTCTTCTTTCTTTATTTTACCCCTGTGGCCCTCCTTGTCCGCAGGCGAAAAATATGACACGCACTGAAATTATTTACTTTCTGAGCTGTCGACTTTCTCATTTGATTCTTATTGCGTCCTAAATTTTAAGAAAACGTTCTTAAAGACCTACAGGTATCTGACAGGAAATTGGATCTTATTAAGGATAGAGTTTTAATGCATCTTTTTAATAAAACGTTCGTGTTAGGAGTATCTATGACGACAATTAATTTAATGTTTTATATCCACTTATTTTTATGTGCCATTAATTTATGGTAGATGTAATATGTATAGTACATTCTATGCCACGTAGTGTTCTGAATGTATACTATTGTCTAGTACATTTAGATGTCGGTTATTGGCAATATGTTCCGTATAAGGGTACTTCTGAAACTCAGAACATGACATCACTATCCATTATTTTATGAGTCACCTGCCAGCTCACGTTTTGATACAGATGTACAAATATTTTTAATAAAATAAAAGTTTGCGTGTGACTGTGAAGGTTATATGCCAAGTGCGCCAATTATGCGGGTATGCAATGATTCAGTTAAGGCTAATGTTAACGTCTCTCTTCCTCTTGATAGACATTATGTTGTTTTTTCCTATCTATCGTATTAGGAAGATAGAATGATATTGAAGGTATAATTTTAGGCCCAGGGTCACCTATAATGATCGATTTTGATTAGCTCAAAGTTAGTTGATACGACCTTAGTAAACACAATTTCTTATTCACTCAATCTATAATTATTTATTTATTTATCAAGGAATTGTAGTTAGTATTTTTCCTGTAGGTAATATACAAAAATTTCCAATCGATATTTTTACTCCTCGTGTAGATAATTAATTATTATCAATATTTTGGAGGAAATGGAAACTCTGCAAAGAGAGTTTTGATTGAATTGTAGGATTTCAGATCTAACAACACGCGTGTAAACTCAGCATTAAGGTCCAAGTGTCACGCCCTGGTGATCGACGATCCCTTACTCGAATGGCTATAACTGCCGTGGCTGGCGTCGCGGTGGTATAAAAAACTGTAATTCATGAGGTCTTCAGAGGTCGATGTAAGACACTTCTACGATCTTTGAATGAAATACTTTCTCTGCATGGAGAGCAATTCCAGTTAAGTTAATTTCCTTTATGACAAGAAACATATAGTTCGGTTATTCTTTTCACTAAAAATTGCGCACTCGAAGAAATAAAAAAGACCATTTGCTACCGAAAGGTTTTCTAATTACTATCATCAATTGTTTTTGCACTATTTTAATCAATGATTGAAGTTTTTCTTATCAAGAGCCGTTTTGCGCCGAAGTTTCGAAAATAATATTTAGCAAAGTTCACTAAACTTACTCAAACTTTTTATACTCATTGTGAGTCATATTTCTGGCGGTGAAAACCGATCAATATTTAAATACTTCAATCAATTTTTTTTAATGTTTAAATTAATTCAAATGTTATACAAACGGCCTTTCACTGATCGAACGCTTAGAATCTTGGATATCGGAGCGAAAACCGCGAGCGATGGAATCGCATTATGGACAGTCGATCCTTCTATCATTCCCTGTGGGGAGCATTGCACACCATGAGAAAGGTTTCTGAACGAATGAAACTCGCGATCGCGGTGTGCGTACTTCCGTGAACAGACGCACGAAATGTACGAGTACAGGCAACGTCTGTATATAAGATAAATAAATAGCGAGGGAGAGAAAAACCGCCGAACATGAAAAAACCATACCACCAGTGAAGAAAATTAACAATGGGAACAATAATTCATTCACTTTTTACTAAAAACATGTGTACAACACAACTTTTTAATTCCAAAGAAAAAATTGACTAGTATTTTTAAAAATGCCAATCTTTTTGCTAACGTAGTATCAACATCAAGTTTTTTGGTTCGTGTCTGAAATCTAGCACGGACACGAACCATCGAAGTTTCTTAATGTCGGTAATATATCGGTAAGGGGAATCTTGGATTAAGGCGCAACCTGCCCTTCTAGTAAAGAACTTAAGTTATATTTATAAAGCAAAGTAAAAAGGGTTAAATGAAAAAAACTGTGATCCATGTTGAAGAAGTGCGACAGCGCTCTGATTTATTACCCCCCTCCTCTTATCGACCGCCCCCTTTTTTCCCTTCACCCATTCTTCATACGGTAACACGTGACATCGAACGCGCCACTATTGTACGCTGAACTATTCGTCTGAAATGCACTTTTATAAATAGAAACATCGTCGTCGAATCTCCCTGGTCCACGGCAATTTGGTCCTCGACCGCGATCACTCCCTTCTAACACGATCTTTATCGTTTCACGCACTTAGTAAAAAGCTTTATTTTAAAACTCCCATTGGAAGCTATTCCCTATGGAAAAAACTTACAGTTTTCTTAAAGTTCTTCCGTTGTCGTGAATTCTCAATGGGGAAGTTTTAGTCGGGAACATAATGTTTGACAAAATGTTAAGTGGATGGAGAAAAGTAAATATAAATGTCATATAGGAAAGAGAGATTCGCTCTGATTTACTGCTTCTTTATGAAATACAAATCTTTCTATTTTTTGAGAATTACATTTTTTTAATTTCCGGTATTATATATATCATGATGCGGTTCAAAATTGAAACAGTTTTTAATGAACGGTTTTTAAGGAAAAAACAATTTTAAACTAAAAAACTTCAAGAATCATAAAATTTCAAATTTGAACTGAAACACATTTTTATGTTCAAGCGCTTGAATTTCTGATGATTCACTTTCGAATGCTAAACTCATTATTTACATTTTAAAAATTTGCACTTCAAAATTGTTCTTCTTTAAAGATTATAAATAGAAAACTATTAAAATTTGAAGACTGCAATTTAAAATGTTAATGTGCTCGAAATACGTTTTTAACAGCAAACGATTTACAGGATTTTAAATACCGTAGAACGGGGCTAAGCGAGACAGTGTGGGTTATAGCGGGACACCCTGAATTTTCCATTTCATGATCTGTTATTGCTTTTTGTGGATAAAAAAACGGGTGTCCCGCGAAAGAGAATATTTGTTTGAAGGTTGAGGAAGCGTTTAACCGTTTTCATGTTTTTAGCGCTCGAAAATGCGGTATTTCGAACGCACGTGTAAGCTTAGTCTAAAGCCAAACGTGAGACGACGAGCTGTGGGCCGTGGCTAATTGCTCCGCGTAGCAAAAAGCTCATTCCCCCAACATATGTGTGGGTGTATGTGTGAAGGTACGAATCCATACGCACGTCCGCAATGTATTTGTTTGTATATAAACATGCATGCGTATATATGCACTTGAACAATGTTAAACTCGTGTATACTGTATATACTCGAGTGCAATGTACATGTACATTTATATACAATTGCATGTATAAGCGAACATGGTATGCATGTATTTTCATCGTCGTGCCATGCCCACATATCTGTTGACTTCTGCACGCGGTTTATACTGCTGCACTTTGTGCCCGTGTAAATCTCATGTCGTCAACATTCTGATTCAACTTCTCGTGATCCAAACTCTCATCCAAAAATGATTAATTTTTGGTTTATTTTTTAATTTTGTTTTGAGCCATGTCTAATCTCGAAGTTTAGTTTCTTACCAACAATCTTGCAGCATACGAAGAATAAGTAGAGCGATAATGGAAACTTACCTGAAACAGAAAAAGAGAATAACTTAGTTATAATTCTATTATATTACAATTTAAAATTTTACATTTTATTACAAAACGCACATAAATCCCATTGTCTCTACTTTCCAATTATTATGCAAAAAATGCAGTTTTCACACAGTAGATTATAACTGTTATAAGATAGATTGTATATTCATTTTCTACTAGCTTTTGAACTTCTCTGCACAATATATAAGAGGAAAATAAATCACTGCATTAATGCAAAGTGCAATCTACAATGTATCCTATCCGTAATTATCGCATATCTTTCGATTCGACATTCTTTCTAATCTAGAGGCACAAGCTATTAGATATAAACCGTGACTTATTAATATTTCATTCGATCGGGAGTTACTATAATAAAGGGATTGTAGTGCACAACCTTTTGTACTAATATAGCCTCTACTAAATATCAAACGACTATCAATAATCGACCCAAGGTAACTAATTATATGTTTTACATACGAACACAAGCGAGTTTTAAGTTCCTGATTGCCTTTCGGAAGATCGATGGGTAATTTCATGGAATTGTTTTTGTTCATCTCAGTGTCTATAATTCCGCAAAACCGCGGACAGAATTATAAAGGTATCAACGCCTGTCCTGCAAAAGTAAGCTGCCGCAAAGAACGATATTTCGAAAGAAATCGCGATCATTCTCCGTGTTCGCAATAAATGCTGGGGAGAATTGAACGATCATGCGATACGCGAGGAGATACGATCGTTGAGAACAATCGCTTGTTAAATGAACGAAATGCCTGCAATTCCTCTCCGAGAATCCTTTAGAGACGAAAACCAAGTTATTCGAACCAACTATTGTACCTGAGAAGAGTTCTTTGTTCTATTTAACCATTTAAGTCAGAATTTCTGTACAACGGATATTTTTTTAATAACAGACTTCAGCACTGATATTACCAGTGTTCAACTCCATTATTTTTTTTTCAATGGCGAAATTCAAGTTAATATTTCTAGATTGATACCTTGATTAATCTCAATGAATGATGATGATTAGGTGGGAAATTCAAAGCCCGATGGCATAGAATTCAAAAAGGGGTAAACCTAAAGTTAGGGTTTGGGTATTAGGGGATAAACTGTGAAAGCTCGAGATTGGATATCGACATGAGAGAATTGACAGGATGCGGTGCAGTACCGTTAGCAGCAGCTCAATTCGGCGATTGGGAATGACTCGCTAGACAGAGAACATATAGGAGAGGTTTATAGTTTGTGTTTACACACCGGTTTTCGGGAGACTGCGCACGAAGAGCACCCCAAAGGTACACGGCCGCACGCATACAGCACGTTAAACCCGATATTGGTCTCACCGGCTCTGTCGTGTATACCTTCTATATTATCCCATAGTCCGCGAGGTATTATTAGCCGCTTCTCTTTTTTCCCTGTCATTTTAAAATGTAATACGTTTCTGTCCCCGAGGCGGGTCGCGGTTGGCGACGACCACTGTGTTTCCTATTCGAAGTTTTCCTGGCGGAAAATTTGTCCCGATGTCGTTTTGAAAGGAATGAGAGGGGCAAGGAGAGAGAGGGTCCGGAATGACGATTTTAGGTTATGTCGAAGTGGGCCAACCGTGGGGCCGGGGGGCTTTCGGTTCTTTCTGGTGACACAGGTTCCTGTCTTTCTTGCATGCCGCAGACGGGATTATAGTTTCGCAGACAATGCAGAGGACAATGGAATCCCTGTGGATCAATGGGAGAGGTTAGGGTGGGTTGGGAGGAACGAGAAGTTGTCATGCGAATGGACCGTCATCGCGTTTGTCATACCAAGGGATATCAAATTTTATCTCGCAGACCCGCTATAATGTTTCGCGTACATCAAGCATACTCCAAGTGGATTCTCCTAAAATATGCTTTCTGCAATTCGATATCATTGATGACATTGACAATCGCTTTACTTATTCTGATTGTTTTTTTTTTGCATTTCGTACCCCAAGTGGTCGGCACTTCGTACCCTATATCCGAGGAAAACATTACCTTTTGACATGGAGATAATTAAGAAATTCGGTTGTTGCAGTGTAGCATTTACACTACCAAGGGTAGTTTCTGTTGCACGTATATGGTACCCTGAAATTAGTGTTTAATTCACACTTTGCTTTTCTGTGTAAATGAGTTGTTTGAACGTGAAAGGAACAGCTATCATTATGTTAACCAATTAAATCTTGTTGTTTCATTTGCTATGAAATAGAGATCAACATTTTGCAAACAACAGACAACTAGTTTTCAAATTTTTTACAAAACTTTGATGTCAACTCTCAGCTGTTTGCAACCTGATATCTTGAAGACGTAAACCATTGAACTCGAAACACAAATGCATTAAAACGCCCCCTAACATCATAACTTAAAAGATCCTTATACGCTATTTTTTTATTAATCACCAACTTATCAATAATGTCAAGCACAATAAAGAGAACAAAGAGTAATTCGATCTCGCTCATGTGCATTGTTCAGTCGCGTTCTCCTTGACCCTTATTATAGTTCCGCTCATATCGGTATGTAATTTCGAGCATTGAACAGATTTCCGTAATCTGAGCCTCGTAACGTGTAAATATGGCGGAGGGTTAAAAAATGGCGTTGGAAGGTCGGAATCGCTTTGAGCTGTCCGACGATTGGATAGACAAATAAAACCGAGTATAAGTGGTTAGGTAGGCAGACAGGCAGGCAGGCAGGCGGGAACGCTGCTATATGCCATTATAATACTGGGCGTGTATATATAGGTATTACTATATGAGTATGAGTATGTATACATAACACACCAGGGGGGTAAAGGTAGAGGAAAGGGTCGTAAGGGAGCGACCTGGGCGACAGCCCAGGATGGATTGTTATTGGCTGAGAAGGATTTAACCCTTTCCCTTCCAACCACCTCGCCCTCTAACGGTATGATATGCTAACGAGCACATCACCCGACACGCAGAAGGGATGAAACCACTGCGGGGTTCGCTGCTCGAA
>JAUMHM010000088.1:14545999-14569554 GCA_032362435.1 Melikaiella ostensackeni
TTTTAAATGATTATTGTCCTACCAAAGTCAACCTAAGAACTAAATTTACCAAAGTAATAATTTTGTAGACATATTTAGTATTATAAACACCCCTACTTTTACTTTTTTCAGAAATAAAATTCACTGAAGAGGGCCACTATCGTGTGCCGAAACTTCTGAAGCAATTTAAATTGTAATTAATTATTGGACCCTAAAGCCAATTCGATCACCAAAAATTCCAAAATAATTATTTACAATATGTAAAACTTCTGTACAATTATTAATTATCTTATCTTCATAATTTCTATTTCGTATAGATGACATTCCTTCAAAATATGTAATATTCCTGATGAGGCTTGGTTTCACCGGGCGAAGGCTTGATTAAAAATAAAATGTTTTTTACAACAACAAAAATGGACTAGTAGATCAAAAACCGTCACTACATCCACAAATTATACATAAATTCTCTAGCTGACAACTTTAACATCATATCGAAACCAAGCCATTATGTTCTATAGTTGACCTTCAAGCCTTTAAATATTTTAATTTTTTTTAGATAGAATCCTATCACACTAAATCCCAAGGTGACAACTTAAAATCGTTTAATCAGGTATTTTTTAATCACGCTTACCAATTTTGAAAACAGCTCAAAACTGTGACTTACAGCTGCCCATTTTAATTCACAATTGCTTTTGTTGGGTGCCTTCTTTAACTGCGAGAAGGCGAAATTTAATTTTACTCTGAGATTATAATGATGTCACCGTTTTTCGGTTTGGACTAAATGTGATAGAAAAATACTGTAACGACCATTGGGGAACTTATGTTACGAATTCTTCTTCAGTGGTTTTTTTGATCTTCCTTTGTGCTCCTCTTTATAAATACATACGTATATAATACATATTTACACATGGTGAATGAGAATCGATCATAACGCGAGTGAATGACAATGACAAAACACGAAGTAGATCATGTCTGGCCGGGTTTAGGGGAAGTCCCCTATTAGTCGCTCATCAGCCTTCAGGCGTTGTCGTTGTCGCAGTCGTTGTTGCGGGCATGTATATCCACGCTGCTATTGTCGGGATTGTCATTATTTCGCGATTCCGCTCCCAGCCGGATCACTGTGCGACCAACCGGAAACATTTGGACATATTGGAACGCGCATTGTACTACCGCTCCGCTATTTTTATTAAGTAAATGCCACGCTTGATAAGTGCACTACATACACACGGCAAATGTGAGCACGCATGCGATCGGCTTGCAACGAGCAGACAATATTTTGCGAGAATTCCCACGAAATTTTCAATACCATAGATTTCAGGATTTTGCCGTTATTGGGGATTTGATGAAAAGAGAAATTGATATTCCTCATAAAGAAATTACTGACACACTATATTCATGATGATTTCGACCTAAAAGAGTGAAGCTAATGTATATTCGACGGTTCATAATCATATAAATTTTTGACAAGCAACTTTCGCTTACAAGGAAAAAGTTAAAATTAACTGTGAAGTGAGAAAACTCTCGGCTTGAATAATCTGATATAAAGTTGATGAATTAGTTGCTTTTTACTGACAGAAATCATTAAAAATTCGAAATAGATATCATTTTATAGAGATAATTGATCAGTCGAGGGAATGAGTTCTTCCATCTTCGCCAATTAAGAAACTCTTCTCATTCCTTAAACTATATTGCTCTAATTAATAGCCACATGCTACACACCACACATGTTGTGTGTTCTAATTAATTTATACCATTTTGACACTCATCAATCAAATTTCCTTGGCATCCAAAAATGGCACTTATGTTTGTTGTGTGCAGGCAGACTCACCACCGAAATTTATGAATTTAAAGGTTACCAATGCTGATAAGAAATGGATCTCTAAGAAAATTATCATTATCATCCCACATACGAATTCGCGCGTGGGCATATCGAGAGTACAGCGAGAATTGTGGGATTTGTCTGCTAATGCAATTATATGAGAGAAAGCGGAACTTGCAATGTGCACGATTCTTGAGCATCATTAAAAGTAGTCTAATTGCGCCGCGATCGTCCAAATATTAATGGGTTCTTATTATTTGAAATGTTACCGAGCAATTAAGAATTGCAAGGAACGGAGTTAACGGTTTCATAATAAGCCACGTGAGCATTCCCTACGACTTTACTTGGTAGGCAAAGCCATTTGGGAATGGTCGGAAATTTCTGAAATAGCGCGGTTAATAAGCGGATTGAAAGTAGGAAAATTCAACGAGTCGCGCACGGTTTGATTCCTGTCACACTGGATTTAATGTTTGCGCTATTATACAGAATTGTTAGTCCTACTTTCCCTAAATAAATTCAATGACATTTAATCCTAAATGTTTACTCTAATATTTCCACATTTCTTAGTACAATTCAAGTTTCTATCAAATCAGGGTTGCTACAAGATCCCAGTTTCGAAACTCCCTGACTTTCCCTGACTTTTCTCTGATCAATTTTTCAAGAACAACTTTACATCTAGGAGATCAATAATGTTAATGCAAAAAAAATGTTTGTTTCTAAATTTGTTACTAAAAATAAATGTTTAACCAGTTAGTTGATTTTCAACAAAGAAGATTAATTTTCTACCAAAAAGACGAATTTTCAACAAAATACATGAATTTTTTAGTTGAATATGTAGTTGAGTTCTCAAACAAAAAGGGTAAATTTTGAACCAAAAGTGGAATAATTAAATTTTCAGTTAAAACAATTTTTAACAAAATATAGTTGAATTTTCAGCCAAAGAGATGAATCTATATCCGAAAAAAGTGGACTCTCAACGAAAGGTGTAATAGTTGATATTTCCACTAAAAAAGATTTTAATTTTCAATCAAAAACAGTTGTATTCAACCAAAAAATACGAATTTTCAACAAACTAGTAGAATCCTCAACCAAAAAAATTAATTTTTGAATCAAAAAGAGGAATTTTCAGACAAAAAAAAATAAATTTCAACCAAGAAAATTGTTTCAATCAATAAAGAAAAATTTTTTTATCCAAAATGTTGAGTTTTCAAGCTAAAGAGACGAATTTTCTATAAAAGTTTTCTACCCAAAAATATAAATTTAAAAAAAAGTTAATTTCCAACAAAGTTGTTGAATTTTGAAGCAAAGAAAAAACGAATTTTCTGCAAAAACGTTGAATTTTCAATCCAAAAATATGAACTTTCTACCAAAATAATTGAATTTTCAACTAAAAAACACGAGTTTCCAACAACAACAAAAAAATGAGTTTTCAAGCAAAAAAAAAAGGTTTTTGAGCTGAAATGATGAATCATCAACCAAAAAAAATTGATTTTCGAATCCAAAAGAGGAATTTTCAGCCAAAAAGATGAAGTTTCTACAAAGAAAATTTTTCAGTTGATAAAGAAAAAAAATTTATTCAAAATGTTGAGTTTTCAAGCCAAAAAGAAAAATTTTCTTTAAAAGTTTTCTACCCAAAAATATAAATTTTTCAGAAAAAACTTAATTTCCAACAAAGTTATTAGATTTTAAAGCAAAAAAAAAACCGAATTTTCTGCAGAAACTTTGAATTTTCCACTCGCAAATATGAATTTTCTACCAAAATAATTGAATTTTCAGCTCAAAAAACACGAGTTTTCATTAAAAAAAAGAATTTTCAAGCAAAAATGAAATAGTTACATTTTAAGTTGAAAAAATTAATTTTCATTTGAAGAAAAACAAATTTTTAACAAAATAATTAAATTTTCAACCAGGTAAAAAACTTTTTAATGAAGAAGATGAATTTTCGACCAAGAAGATTGATATTCTACAACAAAAGACAAATTTTCAACAAAATACATGAATTTTCAACAAAAAAAAAACGTTTTTGAACTAAAATGATTATTCATCAACCAAAAAAAAAAATTATTTTTGAATGAAAAAGAGGAATTTTCAGCCAAAAAAGATTAAATTCAACAAAGAAGATTTTTTCAATTAATAAGGAAAAAAATTTTTATCCAAAATGTTGAGTTTTCAAGCGAAAAAAAACGAATTTTCTCTGAAAGTTTTCTTCCCAACACTGTATATTTTTAAGAAAAAAGTTAATTTCCAACAAAGTTATTGTATTTTAAAGAAAAAAAAAACAAATTTTCTACAAAAACGTTAAATTTTCAATCCAAAAATATGAACTTTCTACCAAAGTAATTGAATTTTCAACTCAAAAAACACGAGAATTCAACAAAAAAAAAAAGAAATTTCGAAGCAAAAATGAAATATTAATTGGATTCCAAAAGATTATTTTCACTTATTTGAAATTAACTCAGAGGTCTTGAAAATTGGAAAATATTCTAAAGAATTGCAAAACATTGTATAGAAGAATTCGAAAGCTTGTACAAAATGTCGATAGAATCGGAAATTTTTCCAATAATGCTGCACGATTTGATGAACTTCATAGTTTGAAAATATGTAATATCTGCACAAGTATATTCAATCATAAAAATTGAAGAAATGATTAATTTCGCTTTAGAAATGTTAGTTTAAAAAATTAACATTCATTTGCATGTTATTCATGTTTTATGAATGTCTGTTCTTTTGCATTTCACGAACTTCTAATTTACAAACGTTAATTGTTAAATAATTTTAGCGGCTTTGAAATTTTGAATGTTTCAATCTCATACAGTGTTGAAAAATTTTGTTTAAAATTATTTGCATGTCATTCAGAGTTTTTTCGGAAAGTTTATCAGGTAACTATCTGCGATTGAAGAGGGCTTCGTTAGAGCAATTGAGCTTCGTTGAAGCGAGATTCGCAAAAACGATCGAATCTGGCGCTATTTTCCAGGGTGCCGCGAACTTTTGGTACAGACAGGGAAACCAATTTCGTACATCGTTCACTGGCATGGGTGAAGGGCAAGAGACCAATTGGACCAGTGCCAAATGAAGACATTTTCAATGTCCGAGAAGCGAGAATTGGGCGTGTGATGTGTATCTGTTAATATACTCTTTCAAGCCCATTCGTTGATAAACCATATCGGGCTTGATAATATCGATAACTGAAACTGCATCTCCGTTCAGCACGCATTGGCACTTGTCCGAAAAGCGAGTTTAGAATCGTATCGATTCCTCGTTAGCGTTTGGCAAACTACCAATTTCGTGTCTCGACGACTCGCTCCACATGGCAAGAATATTTCCTCCACGAGACACAATCGGACATTCAAGATTCTTAAAATTGCTTGATATCTTGCATCACTTTCAGTAAAATAATTATAAATAATTATTAATAATTATACATAATTGCATCAATGAGACTTGTTTTTAATATTGCGCTGACAACAATTTTCTGTCGCACTTCTGTTTGCACTTGGGCTACTTGTTATTTGAACTAATTTTTATATGAAGAAGAATTAGTTAGGACTTCGTTTTTATAGAGTTCAATATTATTTTAGTTTGTGTACGATTTTTTAGTGAAAAATTGTTAAATAGAAGGACATAAATTTGTATTTATATGTAGAGTCGACCAAGAACCGAACCTCAACGGGACGAAAACAAAGTCTATGGCTTGATGTCTCTGTTTCGCAAATTTGAAAAAAAATTGAAGAAACATAAACTTGAACAAAGTCATCTCATGCAACTGAAAAGATGAATTTCTTAGAGTTTATGTTTTTTCAAATTTTTTTTCAAATTGTATTTATAGAATGAGATCTCACTATTATTATTCTGTCTGAGGAATGTTTAACAAAGATTCGGAGACGACCTGTACTCGACTCATTAAACACTCCTCATCAGTATTTGGCAGATCTCCAGCGCTTTGCGAGTTAGAAGGCGAAAGAATTGCAAAATGATTTGTAACTCGTTTATTCTCCGCATAAATAAAATTCCATAATTTTCTGAGCTTAAGACTCGATTAAGAATGACAAATGCATTCAACAAATACATTTATTTTCTCGAAATAGGGCAAAATTGAGTAGTGAGCCACTTAAGGTTAGAACCATATTCAAAGCTGTACAAAAAGTGTTTGTCAAGTTGAATAAAGATGAAATGCGTTTCTTTTCATTTTAGAAATTTTACAGTTTCTGATTCACGTACCAAAAAAATATTTTAAGCACTGCGGAAATTAAATGTATACTGAAAAGTAAACGTATGAGAACGTTCAAAAATTACGGAGGGGGGGGGGTCATGCAGAATGTGACATCATACATGGAAAATATGAATGTGAATAAAAATTGTTTGAAATGCTTGAAAAAATGAAAATTAGTGATTTTACTTTACAAGTAAAGCATCTATGTAAATACAGACTCGACACTCTTTCCTCCATTCACCTCTTTACCCCTTTTTTAAAGAATTTCTCTTTTTTCCTCCATTTTCAAGAAACTTTCCCTTTTTCTCAATTTTTCGCTTAAATGCGAACTGAATTAATAGAAACCAATAAGAGAATCTATTTTTGGTTAAAAGTAATTTTTGTTGTTGTTGCAATATCTACTATTATCCTTTATAATTGAAACTTCATCTATTTTGTTGATAAGTCATCTTTTTTGGTAGAAAATTAATCTTCTTGGTTAAAAAATCATCTTTTCGGTTGTGAATTCAACTATGTATAGTTGAATGTTGAAAATTTTTGTTAAAAATTTATTTTTTCTGTTAAAGATTCATCATTTTAGTTGAAACTTCATCTCACTGGTTGCAAATTTAACTATTTTGTAAAAAACTGATCTTTTTTTTTTGTTCAGAATTAATTTTTTCAACTGAAAATGTAACTTTCCGTTTTTGGTTGAGAACTGAAATTTATAACTGAAAATTCGTCTATTTGGCTGAAAATTCATGTGATTTGCTGATAATTCGTCTTTTTTGGTAGAAAATTGATCTTCTTGGTTACAAAAATCATCTTCACGGTTGACAATTCATTTATTTGGATGAATGTTGAACTCTTTTGTTGAAAATAAATTTTTTTTCAAATATTCATCATTTTAGTTGAAACTTCGTATTTTTGGCTGAAAATTGGATTTTTCTGGTCGAGAAATAATTTTTTTAACTAAAAATGTAACTATTCCATTTTTGGTTGAAAATTAATATTTTTAATTGATAATTGATCTTTTGTAGTTAAAAATGCAACTATTGTGTTAAAAATTCATATGTTATGGTAAAAAATTCAACCACCTGGTTGAAAGCTGAACTACTTTGTGAAAAATTCATTTTTTTTAGTTGTTGTTTCATCTCTGCGGTTGAAAATTTAACTATTATGTTGAAAATTCGTTTCATCTTTGGTTGAAATGAATCTTTTTTATTTCATAATTCAACTATCTGCTTGAAACTTGATATTTTTTAGTTGCAAATTCAACTATTTGGTTGAATGTTGAACTCTTTTGCTGAAAATTCATTTTTTTGGTGTTGAAGATTCATCATTTTAGTTGAAACTTCTTCTCATTGGTTGAAAATTCGTTTCTTTTTAGTTGAGAATTAATTTTTTCAACTGAAAATGTAACCATTCCATTTTTGGTTGAAAACTGATATTTTTAATTGAAAAGTGATCTTGTCTAGTTGAAAATTAATATATTTGGTAGAAAATTCGTCTTTTTGGTACAAAATCAATCTTCTTGGTTGAAAATTCATCCTTTTTGGTTAAAAATGCAACTCTTTGGTTGGAAATTAATCTGTTTTGATTAAAAATTCAACTGTTCTTGATTGAATGTTAATCTTTTTCGTTTCAAAATTCGACTATTTGGTTGAGGATGCATCTTTGTAGATTGAAAATTCAGCTTTTTGGTTAAAAATTTAACTAATTTGTTGAAATTTGAAATTTGAAACTTGAAATTTCAATTAATTGGTTGTAAATAAAACTGTTTCGTTAACATTTTTTTATGAACATTTAACGATTTGGTTGAAAATTTATTTTTGTTCCTTAAAAAGTCAACTATTTTGTTAAAGTCACCTTTTTTGGTCGAGAATTCAACTGTTTTCTTGAAATTCGTCTTTTTGGATTGAAAATTCATCATTTATGGTAGAAAAGTTATCTTTCTTAGTTGAAAATAAATTTTTCTGTAGAAAATACAATTGTGTTCTGAAAAATTCATCTTCTTATTTTGAAAGACCAACTGTTTTTGGTTGAAGTTTTAATTTTGTTATTAAAAATTTAACCATTTGGTTGGAAATGCATCTTTTAGGTTAAAAATTCAGCTTTTTTGTTAAAAATTTAACTAATTTGTTGAAAATTCGTCTTTTTTGCATGAAAGTTCAATTATTTGGTTGTAAATAAAACTGTTTCGTTGAAATTTTGTCCTTTTGGATTGAAAATTCGTCCTTTTGGATTGAAAATTCATCATTTATGGTAAGAACGTCCTCTTTCTTGGTTGAAAATTCTTGTTTTCGAGTTTAAAGATTCAAATATTTTGTTGAGAATTCGTTTTTTTGGATTGAAAATTCATCTTTTTTGGATTGAGAATTCTTCCTTTTAGATTGCAAATTCAACTGTCTTCTGAGAAATTCGTTTTTTTTGTTTGAAAATTCAACTCATTCTGGTAGAAGTTCAATCTTTTTTATTTCCAAATTCAATAATTTGGTTGATAATTCATCTTTTTATGTTAAAAATTCAGCTATTTCGTTAAAAATTCGTCTCCTTTACTTGGTTGAAAATTCACATTCTCGGGTTCAAAAGTAAACTGTTTTCTAAAACATTTGACTTTTGAGCTTGAAAACTCAACTCTTTCGATAAAAATTCACCTCCTTTAGTAGAAAATTAATCTTTTTCGGTTGAAAATTTAACTAATTTGTTGAACATGTAATATATTTCGACATAATATCTTAAGCATTTCATATTGAATTAAATATGATACTCATGCATTAATTTTATTTAAAAGAATTCATTCCTCTATTATTCCCTTATTTTCATGAAAATCCACCCTATTTCCACAGTTTCGAGAGCATTTTGGGTTGAGATGTCTGTTAAAATATTCTGTTTGTATGTTTTGTGTTTTATTTTAGGCGTTTATCAAATGAAGTTGAAGAAAAAATTTGGACTTGAAGGTTAAGGGGTGGGGGTGTTCGTATTTGCGATGTCACCCTAGGGGTTCAAACTTTATGTGATGATCTGTGACGACGAATGGGAGGGGTGGAAAAAGTGTTCACAATAGCGTCACGTAGTTCTTGAACGGCCTCTATACAAAATCATCAGAAGTAAGCCACACTAGTTTTACTAATCACAATTTTTTATGGCACATTCAACCTTATAAAGGAGCTTCATGTAAAAGACAAGTTTAATATTTTTTTCTTATATAATAATCTCAGGCGGAAATTAAAGAGGGAGGCCCACTACTCAATGGTGGTCCACTATTAGTGTCATTACCCTATTCTGAACAGTTGCAATAAGCTTAGTCTGATAAATGTTCAATGTCCCAATCATCGTGTTTCATGTACATATTCAATTCTCCATGAGAATTGAAATTAGAGGGAAGGTCGTGCCGAAAAGGGATGATGATTATGACGTGGGTTTGCGCGGGTGCGTTTGGATTAGCATCGGTGGCTCTGGGGTGAATTGGGGGTGGAAACGTGGAAAGAGAGGTGGGGAAAAGCGAGAGGAATCAGCGGATACGACGGGAGTCAGAGGAAGAGGAGGGTTGTTCTGAAGAGCGGGGGTGCGTTTAAATTGGCCGGGCTGAGTGGTGCGCGTTAAAATGTGCGTCCAAGCGACGACACATCAAAAGCATCCGTTTAAGGGTTGCTTCATATTATTTGACACCCGCGCTTCTAGTGCGAAAGGGTTATCTACCGCTACCTCGCGACCACCGCGACACCAGGGGCGTATTTACCTAATAACCAGCTTTAATACCGCACCTCCAACGTACCCCCGGGCTTATTGCCAAGTAACGCTGACGCCTATCTCTTCCCACTTTCAACGTTGCGTGCACGCTTTCAGGTCTCTGCGATTCTCAATAAATTCTCGCCTGACAAGCGACTTTCATAACAAATTTAATCATCTGATCAAGACATGTTCAAGATCAGAGACTAGCTATTAATGAATTAAGCCAATTCAGGTCTTATGTCGTATAAATAATAGGAAAAGTAAGGCACTTTTTAATAATAATAAATACTAACACAGAAAAAACTGGGGTTTCTATTAGAACCAGTTTTTGATTTCAAGGGAACTGCAACAAAAATGAGCCCCTTTTGTTAAAAAGGAATCCGAAACGATGAATTTTTCTGAAGGGGACTCCAGTTTGACCTCCAAAGGAGCCCAATTGTTAGATTCTAATCGAGACTTTTCCCAAAGAACCTATTTTTGCCGTTGCCCATTTCCACATTTTATCTAATTAATAGTACCCCTGCTGAAAATTCCGAACAAATTCGAGACAAATTTCGGATTCCGAAATTTGTCCGCCTGAAGTAGCACTAAAATAAATCCGAATATCATCCGGTAAAATCCGAAAGTTGTACGGTCCGACGGATTCGATCAATCCGGATTAAATCCGGTCGTGTCCGTGTTTTGTACGTCCTGATGGATGCGATTAGTCCGGATCTAATCCAGTGATATCCGAAATTCGTACGGCCGGACGTATCTCATAATATAGATTTGCAAACAAAACTTTGAATATATTATTATACTCAACTTTTCTTTATTTACACAACAATTACACACTATCGTATCCGGTCATGTCCGTATTTTGAACGTCCTGACGGATGCGATTAGTCCGGATCTAATCCAGTGATATCCGAAATTCGTACGGTCGGACGTATCTCATAACCTAGATTTGAAAAAAAATTTTTTGATATATTATTATACTCAACTTTTGTTTATTTACACAACAATTACACACTATCTAACCTATCGCACGCATCCTAACCAACTGAGCTATCGAAGCGCTTGGATCTTTGTGACAAATCTCGGCCAAGTGTTTTCGCCAGTTTTCGCTTAGAAATATATGTACCCCGTTTTATTAATATTTTTGTTTTGTTTTGCACATTTTATGAATATGTAGGCTTACAATTTTTTTTTTGAAATTTTTGAATTCATCTTCTATAAAATAAAATATTTGCATATGTCACATAAGTAAACCAACTACATATTCATTTTTATAATATAATTATTTACCTAAATCATAATGTCAAATGATTTTAACTGCTAAAAAAATAGCCTCAAATGTTGTTGCAAATTCAAAAATTGAAATTAGACAAAAATATTGCAGAGGAAATTCTTTTTCTATAAAAAGTTTTCCATCGATTTTAGTTTTCATCCAACTTCTAGAAGCATTATAATAAAATAAATTTACGTTGAAAGCAAACGTTCTTGGTGACCGGTACCAACGAAAAAGTAATAATAACCTGGTAAGAAGCTTCCAATTAAACAAAATTAAAATGAGGCGCAATATTCTCATTATCAATGGAATCGAATCGCATATTTAAAATAAAATAAATATTGTTACTTATCTCTTTGCGGTGAAAAATGAAGAAAAAAAATATTAATTGAAATCCCAACGATCTAGCGAATAATCCTCATTATACTTTATACCCTTATTCGGACGACTCACCATCTGCACTTTAATTTACGAGGTTAAAACTTTAACTCGCGGATTAATTTTGGATTGATTCGGACTCCTTCCGGATACGATGATTTTGTCAGGCAAAATTTGGATTTAACCATATTGATTTCCGTTTGCGCTTTAGTTAGCAACTTCAACGTGCGGATTATTTCGGATTGACGTGGACTCTTTCCGGATTCAGTGTTTTTCTCTGGACTGATTTCGAATTCAACCAGACTTTTTTCCGTTTGCACTTCAATTTCACGGAGTTTCAACCTTGAATTTCGGATTAATTTCGGAATAATTCGGACTCTTTTCGGAGAAGATGTTCTTATCCGGACAAATTTCGAATTTAACCGGATGATTTTCCATTAGCACTTCAATTTCATAGACTTGCAACTTCATCTTGCTGATTATTTTCGAGTGGACTTGGACTCTTTCTGGAGAAGACGTTTTTGTCCGGACAGTTTTCGGATTTCACCGGGCGATATTCCACTTGCATTTTAATTTTACGGAGTTGCAACTTTAACTTGCTGATTATTTTCGGATTAAATCGGACTCTCTTCGGAGAAAATGTTTTTGTCTGGACTCATTTCGAATTTAACCGGATGATTTTCCATTAGTGCTTTAATTTCATGGAGTTGCAGCTTTAACTTGCGGATTAATTTCCAGTGGACTTGGACTCTTTCCGGAGACGATGTTTTTGTCCGGTCACATATCGGATTTCACTGGGCGATTTTCCACCTGCAGTTCAATTTCATGGAGTTGCGACTTTAACTTTTGGATTAATTTCGGATTTGATTCGGACTCCTTCCGTATTCGGTGTTTTCGTCCGGACTAATTTCGGATTTAACCAGATTGTTTTCCGTTTGCACTTTAATGAGCAGCTTTAACGTGAAAATTAATTTCGGATGATTTCGGGCTTCGACCGGAGTGGAAGTTTTCGTCTGGATGAATTTCGGTTTAGACCGGACTACTTTCCATTCTAACTTTAACGAAAATCATTTCAGGTTCTGTATTCCGGACTAATTTCAGATTAAATTGGACGTTTTCCGGAATCGACGCTTTGGTCCAGACAGATTCCAGAATTAACCAGACAATTTTTCGATTATTTTTTTTACATTTTTCGGATTAGACCGGGCATGTTTCAGAAAAAAATCGCGAATCGGATTGATTTCGGATAAGTTCGGACCAATTTCGGAATTCGAAATTCTCAGCAGGGACAACTTTTACGTTAGAGTACACATGTAATTGAACTCCGACGGACATAATTTAATGGAGAGAATGAAAGTACAAAATATTATCGCAATTGGAATAAATATAATGACTTGATAAATATCATTTGCAGGTTATGTAGCAAACTTGTAAACATAAAGGCGTGTTCATATGTTGGTTGGTTTGTGAATGCGCCTTCATGTTGTTCTGTCGGGTTCGTGATGCAAAACTAATCTTATGTGGCAGCACTGAGCCGAGTACTAGAACCTCTGTCGATGAGAGACGAAATGCAATATGGCGCTTGGTATGAGGTTGCTTATAATTAAATATATGAGTGTAAATAAACTTTGAATACATGTTTAGTGCTTAAATACGAAGGAAATTCATACTTGTAGGAGAAATTATACATACAGTGGAATATGTATATCGATGGGTCCTAAAAGAAAATACGCAACTCACGGCGACGGATAGAACGTACGTAATTCGCGGTAGCGGATAGAAACGACGCTGCTTCAAAAGTATTACTTTTTCAGATGAAGATTACGAATGTTTAATAAGAGTTCACAATTCAAGTTTGATAATTGCGTGAGTTGCGTATTATCTTTTAGAACCCATCGATATGTTGAACTATGGTAAACCTAACCTCACTTTGCAACTGGCAGCTAGAAGAGGATTTATGCAGTTTTTACGAATACTACATGATAAATATTTATAAAAAAGTTTTTAAAACGTGTTTTGTCATGTTTACAAGGTATAAAGTGCCATTTATACATTGTAAATATGACAAAACACATTTTAAAAACATTTTATGAATATTTATCATGTAGTGTTCGTAAAAAGTGCATAAATCCTTTTCTGACTGCCAGTTGGAAAGTGAGGTTAGGTAGTACTCGGTTTGATGCTGCCACCTACGATTAGTTTTGCTTCATGAACCTTATTCAAGTGTTCTCCACAGTAACCCTTTTGGTTCTCCACAGGTTTCTTTTGGAGTTCAAGTTTTAAAAGATACCAACTGTTATTTAAGCCGCAACGTTAGCGAACCCACAGTTTTTTCTGTGAATAAAATAATAACCGACAGCAGTAGCGTGGTTACCTCTCGGATGGGTGACCGTGCATGATTCTCGTTTAGTCGTGTTTTTCACTGCGTTTAACTACTTTCGAGAGGAAGGTTTTGACGTCAAGGATGAGTGTTTTTTCAAACTTGACTGTCGCTGACCGACCGCGCTCGGGGAAGGTTTTCTGCAGTTTTCCTCTCCCTTGGTCAAAATTCCAAGCAAATTTAAGGCGCTTCTATTAAAAATTCGACTGCAGACAGTGGGGGATACATAGTAAGGATGGGCTTTCTATGTGTAAATGTCCAAGAAGGATGTACACATGAGTAATACAAATAATAGTAATAAAATAATATCTATTCTGTATATTTTGATGTTTTGTTTTCCTCTCTACACATTTATTTTCAATTTATGGAGCAATGGAGGCCTTCTATGGCGGAAATTCTTTTTGGTTCATGTTGAAAAGCACGTGTTCTGGACTCTAAATGAAAATTATGACGACGAATGTCGTCGCTTGGAGGTTCGACTAAAAAGAACTGAGGATGAGGGCTGAGATTCTATAGTCCCAGGCATATCCACTTACATGTGCGACATTATGGTCGCTTTGCGTTGTCGTAGGTAGATTCGATTCAGATAAAACCGCGTATAAAACGATTGTTGTTTCCATGTCTATGAGCCTGATTTCGTTGTTTAAGTGCATCCAAATTGAGCTATCGACTGCAAAACTGCAATTTTATCTCCGGATATTCGCTTTCATGATCTGAAATGTTCCATGGTCGTACAACAACAACAATTTACCTCAATCCTTATAAATTTGCAATGCCTCTACTGCACATTTTCAATTTCTTCATTTTATCACCGGATATTGGCTCTGCAATTCATCACCATCTCTATGCACAATTTCCGTTTCTATCTAAAGCAGCCAAACCCAAACAGAATTATGGAAGCTGAAAGAATGAAATGAATAGGTATGACTTTCATCGTTTCTATTGAAGGTGTATCCGAGGATAAACAATTTTTTGAGGTCGTGGGAGCAGAGGTTCGGATTGTGGGAGATCTTGGCGATCCTAAGGTTCGCGATGAGTCGCAAAAAGGGTGAATATGACCCGTCATAGAGGGAGTCGCATTAAGGCCGCCTTCGCGGCTCGCTTCAGCAATAATTGGCGACCTTCCCTCTTCCACGAAGGAATGCTCCATGGCATGTTTTGCTCTTAAAGCGTCTCAAGAGAGGAGTCCCGAGTCTCCCGATCTCGAGTGCTTTTAGCATCAACGCGAGAGCCACGCATGTATATTGTATGTATGTGCGGTTGCCTTGTGACATAATGACGGAAGAAGCGGAATGACGAAACGGCGGAACGCGTCAATATAAATAATATCGCGTAATTGTACCCACAGTCGGTAACATGTAAGAGACCGCCCGGGAATCTCAGATTGTTGTGCTCCATTTGAACCTCCAGAATCGCCGATCGCTTTTTCATCGTTTTTCGCCCCTTTCTTTACATTTCGGATCATTGACCTTCGTCAAAACATAACGTGTCCAAATGACAAGGTTTCGTCTCGGAACAATGTTAAAATGTTGTATCCCAGTTGACGTTCCCAATTCATATTCAATTTTAAAACTTCTCTTATTACTCTTTTTATTACAAATTACACCAACTAACGTTGAGTAATCTAGAATGAATTTGTCTTTGACCCAAATACTCTTTTTGGTTAGGTGATCGGTTGAAAATAGCAAATTTTATAACCACATTCTTTATAAGTATAAAAATAATTTTCTCAGAAGGAAAGAGCCATGCCTAATTGGTCCGAGGCTCTGACCATACTTTTGAGCAGGTCTTGAAATGACAAGAAAACTCATCGATCCGTATAACGCGTAAGGCACCGCTGGTCTTACCAACAACTTGGAATCGGTCGCGTAGATCATTGCTGGAGGAGACTTCTTGATCTCGAGACGATCCTGCCCAACCTATCCATAAGTCAGGATATATGGCAAAGAAATTCTTGAATTTTCATGGAAACTACAGCAACACCTGACGCACGAGAATGTGAAAAAGTGAGCTTCTATATCTCACTGTCGTTGCGACAGTTTTTACTTTGATGCTTCTTGCTATATTGCCTTCATCCAGAACCAGCTTGTCAGCAGCTTTATTTTCATCGGGAAACGACTATATAGATCACGTCAGACAATAAAACAGGGATCGAAACTTGTCCACAAAATTTAATTGGATAAATAACAAAAAAATTTCAAATATATAAAAATTACGTGATTTGGCAATAGATGAGACATAGAGAAGCCAGTGCCCTAATCAAACCATTAAGAACTATAATTTAAATATGAGGAGAATTGAAAAAGTGATCGCTATCTTACTTCCAAATTGGAATCGAGTTTTGCAAACCGGTTCCATATTTCATTGAAATAAACTCTGGACTATCAGATTTCATCCATCATTCTGTTTTTGCTGTTGTCGGCGAGGCGGAAATGTGGATCCCACTTGAAGTTCGGGTTCTTTCGCGCATGGCGCGAAATTCTCTTTCTTTATTCTCCTTCTTCTGATTTCTCATTTTCTGTCTCGCTCGGCTTGATACTCGCGAGAAGCCATCGATATATCGCGAGTGCAGAAGCATCAACGTGAAATTGGCAACAAATTACTCGATTCCCTCTGCACACACGCCGCTTTGCCCAATTAGCGGTTCGGTCAAACTCGCTCGGTACTTTGCAGAAACTACGATCCTTCTCCATAGTCTGTGACCGTTCGTTGTCATTGTTCTAAAGAGGATGAAGCGATCCGCCATTGTGATATGTTTTAAAATTACTTCAAATCCATATTCAAAAACCATTTATTTCCATTTATATTCTTTTTTTTAATGCCATTATCTATTTTTCATACTTTTCGGTTTAAAATAATATTTATGTAAAAAACCACATTGGCAAACTTGACTTTCAAAAATTCTGAATACTTAAACAAAAATTTTTAAATTCTATATTAGAATGAAACCATTTCAAACGTTATTTATCGCGCTCTTAAAAGAAAGGAGATTAATCTCTTCTCTGTTTCATACGAAATTTTAGACCTACAAAAAATGCTATCAAGCAATGTTTATTCAATTATAAAATAAACACTTGTATGAAACAGAACCTACTTCCGTTTTGTATATCGTTACAGCTATCTATAATATACACCATTTAAATTTAAGCAAAGCACTGTGTACTTATGTTGAACACTTATCAACCGAAAGTAGTAGTTTTGCCTTGAGTAACTCCCTGTTCCGTTTTTAAAAGATATGCGTTTGCCGATAACTCTTTGTAATTTTCTTTGTAATTCCCCACCTTTTTAGTGTTCTGCAAATAGTTTTCTTTTTGAATGATATGATTTATATCATCAAATCTTACAGTTTAAATTTTTATACCTAGATATTTACATTTTATGGGCCCGATCAAAAACTACGTCACGCTATTCTGAAAATTTTTTCCACCACTCCCTTCTTCGCCACAGATCATCGTACAAACCTTGAATTCCCTAGGGTGACTTTACAAATACGAACAGCCCCCCCCCCCCTTGAGTCAAAATTTTTAAAAAATTCATTTGATTAACGCCTAAGAAAGACAAAACATACAAACAATATTTTAACAGACTTCACAGCCCAAAATGCTATTAAGACAGAGGAAATAGTGTAATTTTTCACGGAAATAGGGATATAATAGTTGAACTTTCAAGCAAAAGAGAAGAATTTTCAACCTAAAAAGATGAATTTTCAACTAAATGTGACGTAGTTCTTGAACGTTCCCATAAAATGTAAATATCTAGGTATAGAAATTTAAACTGTAAAATTTGATGATATATACCATATCGCTATAACCAGAAAGACGAATTTTTTAGAAGACAGTTGAATTTTGAACCGAGAAATATGAATTTTGGACCAAGAACTTTTATACCAAAAAAGATTGCTTTTCAACCAAGAGGGACGAATTTTCCATACAAAAAGACAAATTTTCAACAAAACAGTTAAATTTTCGAGAAATAATTAATTATTAATATACAGTTACATTAATTACCAAATAGTTGAACTTTCAAGCGAAAGGGATGAGTTTACAAGAAAGTAGTTGAATTTTTGAACAACCATAAGTCAGCAGTTGAATTTTCTACCAAAAAGTTGATTTTGAAGCAAATAGTTGAATTTTAAATAAAAAACGATCAATTGTCAACCAAAAATGGAGTAGTTAAATTTTCAGTAAAAAAAATAGTTTCCAATAAAAAATATAATTGTAGATATTTCAACTAAAAAAATAGTTTTATTTAAAATCAAAAACAGTCGAATTTAACAAAAAAAGATGAAATCTCAACAAAAAATCTAATAATTGACATTTTAACTAAGAAAGATTTTAATTTTAAATCAAAAACAGTTGAATTCAATGAAAAAAGACGAATTTCCAACAAAATAGTTGAATCCTCAACCAAAACAGATTAATTTTCAACCAAACAGCTGCACTTTTAGCCAAAAAAGATAAAATTTTTATCAAAAGTGATAAATTTCCAACTAAGAAAGATTTTTCATTCAAGAGAGAAAAAAAGTGTCAACCAAACTGTTGAATTTTCAAACCAAAAAGGCGAATTCTTTGAAAAGCAGTTAAATTTTCTACTCGTGAATATGAGTTTTCAACCAAATATTTAAATTTTCTACCAAAATAATCAAATTTCCAACCAAAAAAGACGAATTTTCAACAATACAGTTGAATTTTCAAGCAAAAAGACGAATTTTTTAGAAGACAATTGGATTTTCAATCCAAAAAAGATGAATTTTCAACAAATAATTTAACTTTCAACAAAACGTTTGAATTTTTAAGCCAGACATATAAATTTTCAACCAAAAACTTGAATTTTAAACTAAAAACGATCAATTATCAATCAAAAATAGAATAGTTAAATTTTCAGTAAAAATTTCATTTTCAACCAAAAAAAAAAAAAATTAATTTTGAACAAAATAGTTAAATCTTAAATCAATAGAATGAGTTTTTAACAAAGCAGTTCAACTTTCAACCACATAGTTGAATCTTTAACGAAATGGTGGAATTCGGAACCAAAAATATAATAGTAGACTTTTCAAATAACAAGAATTAAATTTCAACGAAAAATAGTTGGATTTTCTTACTGGGTTCTATTAAATCAGTTCGTATTTAAGAGAAAATACAAGAAAGAGGGAAAATAGGGGAAGTTTATCAAAAACTTGGGAAAAAAGAGGAATAATTTAGAAAGGGGGAAAAGAGGGAATAGGGGAAAAAGTGTAAAGTCTGTATTCAGATGCTTTTTTGTAAAATAAAATCACTAATTTTCATTTTTTCAAGCAATTAAAAAAATTGTTATTCACATTTATATGTTCCGTGTGTAATGTTACATTCTGCGCTTCCCCCCCCCCCCACGTCACATATCGTCACAAAACCTGTTAACCCCCTGCCCCCTGGCAGTGTGACGTAATTTTTGAACGGCCTCTATTGTAATTCTGTTTGTTCTTTACAAAATGTAGTGTTTAAATTCGACAGTGTTTTTTACTTGCATATTTTTAGTTCATTCATAAATATTCATGAATCTCTTTGTTTTTATTTAATGTGGAATTTTATTCAAGAATAACATAATATGCTGCGCGAATTCTTCCGACGGAACTCGAAGAGAAGAGGAAACTCGATTCTCATGCAAAGTTGAAATAAATTAAAGATCATATATAAATGAAATTATTGAAAAATTAATTTGATCAAAATCTGTTTTGTTGACACGAGTTTATCGACTCTCTGAAAGGCGATTAAGTTCCTAAAATATCCGCAAGAAACTTTCCGATTCCTAAATCCTTATTTAGTTCCTCAGTAAAATAAGTGCTAAATATTCCATGCTCTATCGAGAAATATAATTGAGGATGCCTCTTGAGATAAATGTTAATTTGACTCACATCAGACTCTCGCAAACGTATCTCGTTTCTCTTCAACTCTAAACATACTATATTATTCGAATATCTCGTGTAGTGTCTGAATGAAACCAATGCTCGGCGATTCTAGTCAACGATATCGTTTAATTTTTTATGGAACAGGTGTCGGTACAGACGAGCAGTCTCTGACGCCTTCGGGTTTTCATAGAGCGAACTGGAAGCCTGGAACGTGACTCTGCGACTTTACTTCGACTGAAGACTCCATAACGGTCGATTTCTTCTGACTTTTGCGCAAATCACCTCGGATCACCTGTATTACTTCCATTCTATATAGCGACCATTCAGAAGTTGACGGTCGATCGAAATCTCATCAGCCTCTCGCAAATGCTGGGCATAAAGATATGTTCCCTATCGACATCCACTGAAAATCCATTAGTGTTCACCTTTTCAGATTTTCTCTCCCATCTAAGTCTTAATTTGCAACATTATTCTGTTACCTCTTACAATGTACGACCCGATTTGAAAAGCAATCGTGGCTTCGTTACCAAAGACTATTACATCCTCTGAAATAAAATTATACATTCATTTTCACTCACTTGAAATTCTTGAGAATTTGGAATTTGGTATGTAGCAATTTTGAATTTCAAAGTAGAAGATTTTCCTAATTGTTTGTGATTTGGATTCTGCGAAGAATGTTGGTTTTGTATAATGATCTTTCTCAAAGTATACATATAAGAAAGATCAACAATTTCGCGATTTTCATTTTGTTAGGAGGAATTTGACGTAAGGAAATTCAATTTGACATGCAGCAAAACTGAATTTTCGTAAGAGCCTTAGTTCAATGCATGTGGAGTGGATTTTGACATAAAATGCCTCAATCGGGTTCAATTTAAACCAAAACGAAGTTAATTTTGAAAAAAATCAAGCGCGCAGTGAGCCTCAACCAAATTTAACCTGAAAATTTTCGTACTAGCCGGTTTTCTGTAGAATGTAACTTGTGAATGATGTGAAACTATTTTAAGCACAAAATTAAAATCATCTCTGAAGTCCTTTTTTTAAAAACCTCCATCTTGTATATTTTTTTAAATTTGTAAATTCCACGTACAGGGCGTCGTTAATCCTTAAAAATTGAGTCAAAAATTAAAATAAAAGAATTTTTTAACGCCAGTTGTTTATGGAGATATAAACGTTATCCGTAAGGCCTTTTTAGGAAAAAGCTTACTGAAACCTTCTTGCACTCGAAGTTTTTTTGCACTTTTTCATTATTTTCTTTCATTATTTCTGAATAAAAACGTTCTAAATTAACATATTTCTTTAAACTGGACATTCGCTTATTACTAAAAAGTAAAAAGGCGATGTGGATAACACTTACACCTCCACAGAAGAACAGATGTGCATTTAAAAAAATTCTTTTATTATAATTTTTTACTCAATTCTTAAGGACTAATGATGCCGTGTGCGTAAAATTTACAAATAAAAAAATAATTACATAATTTTACGAAATGGAGGTTTTTAAAAAAAGGACCCCAGAGATAATTTTAATTTTGTGCTAAAAATACTTGCACATCATTCACGAGTTACATTTTATAGAAAACTGGTGAGTGCAAAGACTTCTAGGTTGAAACTGGTTGAGGTTCACAGTGAGCCCTTATGCGAAACTTCATTTTACTGCATGACAAATTGAAACTTTCTTGGATCAAATTGAACCCAGTTTTTTTCTCCGATTCCTACAAGTGAGACAAAAAGGAGTATAAACACAGAAATATGCAGACAACAATGAATTCAAATTCATTAACACGTATAGTATCTTGACTATAAATTAAATTAAGTGAAATGAATTATTTTACGCGTACACACGTAGTGTTTTTAAATTAATGATTATCTACATGTTTTCATAAAGAACTCACGTTTAACAAAGAACAATCCCAATCTGTGATCATTCCTTTTATTGTAAATAATTATTTTTAATTTTTGCTTTTTCGTACAAATCCGCGCCCACGATCGGATATAAATTACCCTTTTGAATTTGTATCCGTAGACTTGTGAATATTAAATGCTCTTTAAAATCTACATTCTATACTCATCTTTTTATTTCATTATTGACCATCATTCGATAAATTATGGTTATTTTATACCAATTATAATTTACAATTATACAACTTTTTAAAATTCTCTTAGGTTTAGTTTATAGTTGAATTTTCAGAATTTGTAAACTTACATTATCTGCTTGTTAATATACAAAGATTTATTAAATACTGAAAATAATTTTGAAACAATAATACAATTAGGAATATTACGAATTTCCCCAAAATGTCATGCAAAATGGATATCTACGTATTCACTTTGAAAATTTGTTTCTAAAGAATGATACGAGTATATTGCGCAATGTTAACAAGTGACGATATTTTCATTTTCGCATATTTGGTGAAAATTCATTCATTTTCTTTGCCAAAAAATGATTGAATCAACGAAACAAATTTGGCTTTCTCTGTAACAGCTTAATGGTTTGTTTAAAATACAAAATTTTCTGGGAGTATAAAAACAAATTTCTCGAAGATCTATATAGTTTTCAACTGTCAAGAATAAGGTTTGTCAGAATTTTACTTTTACAAGTAGAAAATATCTAAATCCTTGATAAATTTGCTATGATTAAAAAATTGATTTATATTTTGCCGTAAAAAAAAGCTCAGGATGCTTGTTTGAATTCTATCAGAAAATATTGTAAAAATGGTAAAAATTTAAGCACTTTTTCAAATTTATAATAACTTTGAAAATTATGCATATAATTATCACTGCTTTTGAGCTCATTACAATTTTCCATAGACGCATCAATCTGAAACAACGAAGTTGTATATCTTGAAAAAGTGTATCATGATCAACTGGTCATTTAGAAAAATATGTTAAAACAACAATCTTCACAGTTTAAGACAAGCAGTTTATTAAGAACTTTGAGAATACAGATTGTGAATTTTTGAACAATGTTTTATGTCTTTCTGAGTACAAAAATTTTGTCCACTTTGAACAAATTTTTTATTCTAAGTTTAGGCTCTGGAAAATCTATGATCAGAGATTTTAATTTGTTAATCCTAAAAGAGCTGTATGTACTGTACGCATTTGTCGAAACAAAAATAAACAATAAAGATATTTATATAAATGTATTTGAGTACCAAGTGAACAGAATTAATAAATCGAATGTCTACATCCAAACTCGTTTGTCAGTAACCGACTGAGCTCGGGAGTTTTGATGTTCTGCAGTTTTCCACTCCCTTGATCAAATGTTCAGGCAAATGCGAGCGCTTCTAATAAAACTCCGGCTGCAGTCGGTAGGGTATTTTAGAGATTGATAAAACCCACAGGATTGAGTAAGTCAGGCATTGCTTGGAGGCTTATTATGAGAATTGGGGTAATTAGGGGTTTTGGGAAGGGATTTGAGTTAAAAGGTTTAATGTCTGACGATCTCCTGTGGGAAGGGGGTGTTTATTATTATTATTATTATTATTATTATTATTATTATTATTATACCACTAAGCCAAATACTGTTTGGGATAAGCGTAACTCTTTCGATTCTAGCCTCGTTATACTACTTTCTATTTACCTTCTTCACTAAGAAAATCTCTTCACGCGGGCCCATTAGCATTCAAAATCTTTCGTTTCAGGCATCACTCTTCTTCTTATAAACAATTGCTCTCCATACATCCCTATCCTCGCATACATCTTTTGCTTCCGTTACATCCATGCATCGTTTCATGCACGCTCTTTTGTTTCTACGACTTCTAATATCCCTTCGATTTATCCAACGTAACCTATCCAACCATTCTTTCTTCGTTATCCGGGTACACTGCCACTCAGTTCACCTAAATACACTTGATTCATTAAACGTTCTTCACTCATTCTCTCAACATGACCAAACCATCTCAGCAAATTTCTTTCACTCTTGTC
>JAUMHM010000088.1:14569654-14584798 GCA_032362435.1 Melikaiella ostensackeni
GTTTCTTCTACACCACATTCTTTGAGAACCCACTCATTACTAACTTTGTCCATTAGCGTTTTACCGCACATATTCCGTAGGAACTGCATTCCAACCGCGTTCACTTTGCTCCTATCATTTTCTTGATAGGTCCAGGTCTCGCTACCATACAAGACTGTGGGTGCAAGCACAGAATTATATATTGCAATTTAAGCTTTATTCGTTACATTTTTACTTCTAGTAATAGCTTATACACTGTCGATAATTTTTCTACCCTCGTTTACTATATACGTCTGGATATCTCTGCATCTATCTTTCCGTCAGCAGTAAATAAGCTTCCAAGATACACGAACTCATCAATTTGTTCTATCCTCTCTTCGTTTGAGGCAATGTTGCACACTGTTTTCTCACCCCTTCTTTTTAATACGATAATTTTTGTTTTATTTGGGTTAATCTTAAGACCAATACTCTTCATGCTGGTATCCGGTCTGCTCATCATTCTCTGCAAATCGTCGACTGATTCTGCTGTAACAATCTTATCATCTGCAAATGCCAGTTCACGTACTTTCACTGTCCCGAGAGCAACACCTTCTTCGTCTGAAAGAGCCTTCTCAAACATTTGTCCATCTATATATTGAACATCCAGGAGGACATAACGCAGCCTTGCTTAACGCCCTGCTTAATAACAAACCAATTGCTGATATGTGAACACCCAAAAAGGGTTCACATGGAGTAAAATCTACTACCACATGAACAGAATTAATAATTCCAAAACCAGGGACGAAATAAAATAGGTAAAGTAATTAAATGATATGGAAATCGAATGAAAGAGAGGAAAGAGATAGATATCAGCAATAGATTGGGGTTGGCAGACACGACTGTCGCAAGGAGACACCCACGCGTTTCCCGCATTCACGCGGGCTGACCGAAAATATTCGCGACAAAGGGCAAGAAACCGGTAAGTCAGCAACGATGCTTTTTTCCAGATTCCACACTCCGTCTATCTCTTTTCCATGTCTTCTCTTTTATCATTCACTTCTTTATATGCTTGCCATTCGCGTTCGTGACTTTCGCAAATGCATTGCCTTTCAATAATTCTTTATATGAATGATAAATTCTCCTTTTTGAAACCCTATTTTTAATATAATTATAGAAAATGATAAATTTTGGAATCTTCAGTTTCCAAAATCTCATTTGACATTGATCAACTGCAAATGGCTATGTTTCTTAGATTCCTTGAAACTTGGCAAAACCGCAGAAATCACGTTTCGAGAAACTGTTGCAGTCGACACATGCAAAATGAGATCGCAATTTATTTATGAAAGTAATTATTATTGTCGTAATTGACTTGACAGAGAAAGCAAAAATGTTTAGTTTATGAGAAATTTTACATTCTTCAGGCTTCTAAAATTTGGATTATGATCCATGAATGTTATCTTGTGATTTTATATACACATTATTGTCTTGCGTTTGAGATAAAATTTACTTGAGAATAGAAAACGGGACAAAGAACTAATAAAGATACAAAAACAATGGAATGATCAAGTAAATAGTAACGATTGCGATGAAAAAGTAAGATATAATTAACATTGCATGATAAAGTGAAACAGGTCAACTAATTAACATGATCTTAATTTCGTTATTAAATAAGTAATAACTACTATAGATTGTTGTTCAAAAATAATAACTTATAATTAAAGACAATTTGCATTCCCATTTCAAAATTACTGATGGGAGATAACTGAATAAAATCGTAGCTTACATCTCGCTGAAAATTTAAATAATTTTCTTTTATCAAAGCAAATATAATAAATTTGAAAGTTCTTAATTCTGCGGAGCTTTTATCTCAAATTGAAATACTTATCCTCGATTAAGGAAACGTTAAAGAGGACAGGAGTATGTATGTATCAATAAGAATTATTCGATAGTGTTGGATTATTACTGAGAACCCGGTGCAACGAACGTTGCAGGTGCATGAGACGGCGGAGTTTGCGTTTATTGCCTGTAAAGGAGCTCAAATGAATATGTAAGAAGTGCTCGAGTCTGGAAGCATTTAGCGAGGTCTGCGTCCATCATTTTTCTCCGTTATAGCATAAAACTGATTTTGTGGAACAAGGATTTTCAAGTTTTATATCAGTATACCAATTTAATATTTATATTTATCAGTGAGAAAGACCCACACTTTTTGGATACTTGAAGGGTCTCGGGGCATAAGGGCGTAAGTGCCGTATTTCGAAAATGCGTTTTATTAGCTTGAACTAATTGTTTGGACCTAACTCATGTCTCTGTCGAAGATTGTGGTCCAGTTTGATTTAGAAGTGGGCCAAAATCCGTGTTTAGTAATTTAAAAAAAAATGAGAACTTCTATTTGCCTGTTCTTTTCACGATTCAATAAAGTTAAGTTATAGCTCAAAAGTACTTTTTTTTAAATCAAAAGATTAAAAAGTTATGCAACTCTTTGGGTGTCAATATTTTCGTTTTTAGGGACGCCCGTACCATTGACAAGGGCTTTTCTCGGAGGTGGTTGCTTCTTTCAGAATTTTTCTTTCACGGTTTGATGATAAAGCTGAGTAATAGCTCAAAAAAAATTTTTTCTTTTTTTGAAATTGAAAAATAAAAAAGTCATGCAACTTTTTCTGTGCCAGGACCAGCGCTTTTGGGATGTACTGTTCTTTGACAAGGTTTTTCTCGAAAAGGTTTCTTTTCTTAAGCGTTCCTTTCACGATTTAATAGAGCTAAGTAATAGCTCGAAAGTGATGTATTGTTTTTTTTTAAATTGAATAAGTTAGACAGTTTTCTGTGTCTTTTGAAAAATTCGGGTATTGGCACTTACGTCCTTATGCTCCGGGACCCTTCACTTATAAAAAAAATATCAGTTTTATTCAGTCCTGTTTCCCTTATGAAGGCAATGAAATAATGAATGTTAACGGTGAAGAGGTTGTCAATATAACAGCAAGTCATAATTAAACAGGATCCCCTTACAACTACCCCAGTTTTTCCACTTTTTGATTATTTTTGGATTCAGTACTTTTTTGATACTTTTTTCACGAATTACAAATGTTTTTTGAACACTAGAATTGATCAAATCAGTCAGTCAACAATGTATAGTCAATATTGATAATATCCGCTGGCATCAACATTGGCTGGGCAATGTCTATCCCAGGAACTAACATTTTGAAATGTCCAATATTGACCGGTCACTGTCGACAATGCCCAAAGACCAGCGGTCTTTGGCGATAATTTGCAAATTATTATAGCAAAGAATCATCGGAAAGACTTCCTTAGATGATTTCATACGAAATGGAGCCTACAAATTGAAAAATATCCAATTGGTGAATTTTTTATAATAATTTTTTTAAACATTTGAGAATTGTTGCCAATTTTTCATCGGAAAGACATTTGTAGTTGGTTTCGTAAACAATAATAGAGCGCATTAATTGAACTACTGTAACATATATAATCTTTACCTAGCTCTTTTTCGTACCATAAAGCACAAACATACATTTAATTCATTAACAACTATTTATCGCCCCTTGAAGTGTGAGCGACTTTACCCCACAATGTGAGGCTAACTCGCTCACTCATAAAGAAAGTAAAAAAAGTGCTTCGAAGGAAAACTTTACAGAAAAATAAATTAATTATAAGTTTGCTAATCATCTTAATTTAAATTATGTTACTAAAACGTATGGTAACGTTAAATAATCTGCTTATTGTCATTTGGGACATAACCAGATTTATTCTCAACCTCACGTATATAAGTAAGACGTATTATAATGCATCTTATAATTTGCTGGATTTTCTACTTTTTGATCGTTGTGAAAGGTATTTTTGCTCTTTTAAACTTCTTGATTATCATAACAAACAATTATACGTTTGGTTCATAATAAAATACTATGAGCTGCTTTCCCCACAAAAACGAAAATTCTTACAACAATCATTCTATAGGACGAAAAATACATCGTATCTATGTAAAAATTTGCTCAAATCTCACTCGGGAGGTAAAAAATATGATTCATTGCACAAAGCTTCAAAAAATTTTGCAAGTCGATTTTTTCACGAGTTTTTTCACACAGTCTAACCAAATTTCCGAAACTGACAATCTTATACAAATGCCCTTTTTATTCGTCCACTGAGAAAAAACATTATTTGAATCAAATAAATGCAATACTGAATACGTACAATCAATTTTTTTTTTGATCGGAGAAAATTTTTCTTGTTTCAAGATATACTGTCTTTCGAATGAAAAAATCATTCATGTTACAACAAACATTTCTTTCGATCAAAAAAATATTTGATTGGACATATTCAGTACTACATTTCTTTGATTCAAGAAATCTTTTTTTCAGTGTTATAACTGACGAAAGTGTGCCAAACAAGCTTTAAAATAAAGTTTAAAATTTCTGAAAAAAAGCAATTGCTAATTATAAAATTTGTTATTCAGAGAAAGAGATAATTAATTATAAAGAATAAAGTAAGCCCCGTTTACGGTATACAGTAATGCTCAGAATTTTCAGAAAAAGCGTAGAAAAAAGTTTTCTGAATAAAAAATTAGTAAAAAACATAGTTTTTGAATTCGAAAAATAAAATTATGTTTATAAATTTTATGTCTGCTTGGACACATGGAATTGTGTAAGACTTCTCGTCCGATCACTGAAGTTAAGCAGCGCTTGGCTCGGCTATACTCGGCTATACTATACTAAGTTTGGACAATCCAAAAGTTTAAAATTGTTCATACTTGAAGGTTGACAATTAAAATTTTTAAAATTTTTAATCATACAACTGAAATTTAAATCATTTCATTTTAAACGTGATAAATTGAAAATTGCTTAATTTCAAGGGATTTCGATATGAAATAGGTAGTGTCTATTTCTATGCCAAAAAGTCCGTTTTTTTTTATTCATACCAAAATTTCGATACAAATGAAATATAACTCTTTAGATCTTACATCTGACTGACAATGACTTAATTTGAGCTAATATTCAGTCAACTAATATAGCCTATAGTTTTTGAAATTTTGACTAAATTCATTATTTAGTCAAATTTGACTGCAGATAAGTGACTATCGGCTAAAAGTTATTTAAATTATAACAAGGGAAAAACGTATAAGCTGTTTATCGATATCAGCAGATGACTTCACTCATTGACATAACATAACTTAAATAAAAAATTGTTTTTTTACTGGAGACAGCTTCACTCTTATGACATGGATATTCCGTTTTCTTAAATTTATGAAAATTTTGCTTGTATAAATTTATAAACTATTGATGTCAACCTTCAGACAATCGCGATACATGAGCTTTCAAAACTATCTCAATAGGGCAGCAGTATAGATTGCTCACGCAAATAAACGGTTTTTATAAAACACCAGTTTCGCACATCTTCAGAGTATCAATTTTCACATTCGTTGTCAGAGAGATTTTTTTGGTTCTATGATGCCTTCACATCGAATCGGTTTTTATAATTTAGACAAAAAAGTCTGTAAGGCAGTCACCTTTTTTCCCGCGAATTGAATGGATCAGGGTCTGTTTTTATTCTTTTGGATTATTCATTTTCAACAACTAATCTAGATTTGGAGAGATTTTAAATGAATTAATCTTGAACCCGTTCACTGACACCTTTACTGGTGTTTTGAAAGATGTAGTTTTTAATTGACCCAAGTATTGAGATTGTTTTTAGAAGCTTTCTGTATTGGCATTAAGGCCTTATGAGTATGTATCATTACATGCGGCAAATTGTATAAAATATGAATTTCGCAAACGTTTCGGCCGCGGATAGGAGCCCTCTTCAGTGCCAGATATGTACTTAATAATTTAAGAAATAAAATTAAATGTTTGGTATACACTATTTAGTATATAACTTATAAAATTAAGAATGCATCGACTTATTTATATTTCTCCGACGTGCGGTTTCTTTTATTTATCGTTCTCCATTCTTAAAATCTTTATAATAAATAACATTGAATATGGCACAAATTCAATTTTAATTCTTATCGCACATCAAAATATTTTCACGAAAAAAAAATGCAAATCCAAAATCTTTCATTGAGTTCTAGAAGACTAGCAATCCATTTTCAAGATGATTTTTTCGGGAAGAGTCCTAGATATTTTATATTTGGAACTGAGCATACAGTACTTTATGTAATAAAATTAGCAGACGGTCATGGACTAGATGACACAATGATATGGCAAGTCCGAGACTCAGTCTCCAGAATTTGATCGTGAAAATGAATTGCTAAACGTCTAAAATTCAGTCTTATTTCCTTACATACACTACTTTATATCGGGTATTCAAAGATAGATTTTGAAACCACATTTTTCCCCGTGTTACTGGTAAACATTTTTTTTGTATTTTTTTCCTCATTAGTCTCTTTTCTTTTCAAATAAGAAGAAGGTTTTAGTTAGGATCTAATAGCTATTCAATACTTGACTTACTCAAAGAAATTTAAATATATATATATATTAATAATAGCCATATTCAATATTATAGAAATCACGAAAGTTAATTGTTGTTTAGGCTTCACCGTACCGTAAATTAAGTAGAAAGTTGTTTTGGCGTGTATTGTGGAATTTACGTTCATTCATGCATTGCGGTTTCGGTTCATCTTGAAAGTGTCAACGTGAAACTTAATAGCGTTATTGTCCAGACAACAAACGGCGTCTGGCGTAAAGCAACGGGTGGTCGCGTATATTAGGAGCTATTAATATGCGAACGTTGTAAGTCAGATGTTAGCCGGTCCTTAGTTACTTGTCTCACGTCACTTCGCACATGACATGAGGTTCAACCCTCCGCGTAATGCGGCTGTCAACAACGTGACTGCACGAAACTCTATTTACCAATATTTGCGATCAATACCATCCGGTTAGCACGAAACACATAATTACTGAAATTTTTGCTCAAACTTTGCCTCAAAATTGACATATCAATTTATCACTTATTCCTACCCTTTCCCTTGACCCAAATATATTCTGATTCATTTATACTTAATCCCATTCGACATTGTTGATACTGCTGTTGTTTTGCGTCTCAGATATTTATAGATAATAAAGAATTCCTCAGATGTGGAATGACATCCTTCAGACCAAAAAATACCTCTATGGTGTTAATAAGATTATTTATTAGATGAATTTCTACTACGACGCTTCGAAAGTCAACATGCTCCCCTCATCAGGAACATTGATCAAATTAGTCAATTTTATAAATATATTGTACAAAGAGTTTTATATAAAAATCATCCTCTATAATTTTTTTTGAAAAGTGACCATCGAACATAATCACTTCTCAACATGCTTCTATAATAACTTTCATTCAATCACAGACTTTACTCGAGAAGAAAAATGATAGATGATGGTTTCAGTATAAAACTTTTTGTACAATGGATTTATAAGATTGAATAATTTGATAAATGTTCTTGATAAGGAGAGCATGTTGACTCTCTAAACGTCGTGGTAGAAACTTATCTGTTAAATGATCATATTAAGACCAATGAGGTATTTTTTGGCATGAAGGAAGTCATTCCGCATTTGGGGAATTCTTTATTATTTTTAAATATCTCAGACGTAAAACAACAACAACATCAACAACATCGAATGAGATTAAACTTTACTCGAGGAGAGAAATAACAGAGGATAATTTCAGCATAAAACTGTTTGTACAATGGATTTATAAGATTGACTAATTTGATAAATATTCTTGACGAGGAGAGCATGTTGACTCTCGAAACATTGTGGTAGAAACTCATCTGTTAAATGATCATATTAAGACCAATGAGGTATTTTTTGGCATGAAGGAAGTCATTCCACATTTGGGGAATTCTTTATTATTTTTAGATTTCTCAGACGCAAAACAACAACAACATCAACAACATCGAATGAGATTAAACTTTACTCGAGGAAAGAAATAATAGAGGATGATTTCAGCATAAAACTCTTTGTACGATGGATTTATAAGATTGACTAATTTGATAAATCTTCTTGATGAGGAGAGCATGTTGACTCTCGAAACGTCGTCGTAGAAACTCATCTGTTAAGTGATCATATTAAGACCAATGAGGTATTTTTTGGCATGAAAGAAATCATTCCACATTTGGGGAATTCTTTATTATTTTTAAATATCTCAGACGCAAAACAACAACATCAACAACATCGAATAGGATTGAACTTTATTCAAGAAGAGAAATAATAGAGGATGATTTCAATATAAAATTCTTAGTACAATGGATTTATAAACTTGACTAATCTGACTAATATTCCTGACGAGGAGAGCATGTTGACTTCTGTATTATCTGGGTAATCCAGCTAATCCACATTAAAATTCACTCTTATATTTTTAAGTAACAATTATTGAATGGGAAAACAAGTATTTGATATTTTAAACTTTTCCACACATCATTAAAAAGGGGGTGAACATCACATATCCACTTAAAAACCTAGACAACTGTTTTGTTGTAAATTGCTTTTCACATTCAACCTTTCGGCATATCTAAGAATATTTTTACGACCGTTTTCCAGACAAAATAATTCATTCTTTATCTTAAATATGGAAGGAGAGTTATTATTCCATATATTTTATGCTCGTTCTCAAAGATAAAAAAACATTTTCTTTTAGCTTCCATTACGATTTTAAATATTAGAAAGATAAATGCATGTATTTTTAATGAGGCCCAAGTTTTCAATGCTTCATAACTTCGTTTCAATTTTTCATATACTATGTTTCACTTTGGGGATTACACTGGTAGGAATTTCTATATAAAAATTCAGAAACATGTATCGGAAGTTTTTAAAAGATACAAGTGTACATGATATTTCATACGCTTATGCAATTTAAAATTCATTGAATTTGTAGCTTAAAAATTATATACGATTTTTTGAACTTTTTTCAAAAATGTTTCCGGGACACGTCATAGTCATTTCTAGCAAATTTGGAATTTGCATCAGGGCCCCTAAAAAAATCGTTATAGCAAAAAAAAAACTCAGACAGATTTTAACTAGGATTTACGTTCATAAAGGTCAGTGGATGTATCAATGTCAGTATATGAGTTTTTAGATCTGACGTTAATTTTACATTTCACTTTGAAATTTTAATTAAATTGCAGATTGAATTTTGAGCACAGTTTCTGAAAGTTCAATTCACCTTTAAATTTAATAAGCAGATTTTTAATTTCATAAACGTTCATAATTTTCAAATGCATGCGCATGGACTTTCAATCATGTTACCAATTTTACAAATTTATTTGAAATTTCAGTGTCAGAATGAAAATTTCATAAACGTTGATTAATTTTAAAAAATAAGAATCTTAACTTTCAGGCATATTATTAATTTTACCAACTTCTGTGAAGTTTCAAAAACACTGCAACCTGAATTTCAAAGCCCGTATCCAAAGTCTTAATCTTCTTGAAAATTCAGCGACAGAATCAAAGTTTCATAAAGGTTAATAATTCTCAAAAATAAGTATCTGAGCTTTTCAGATGTATCATTAATTTGACCGACTTTTTTGAAATTTCAATAACGCTACAACTTGAATGTTAAAATCTGTATCCGAAAATACTATTGTTCATGAAAATTCAGTGTAAGAATAAAAAAAAATTCATGAACTTTCATAATTTTCAAAAGTATGTATCTGAACTTTGAGACAAGATCTTATAATTTTCCGAACTTTTTGAAAATTTCAATTTAGATTATCTGAAACTTCATACAATCCACAGTAAATTCCATATTTTTAAGAAAATACATAAATATGTATCATTTTTCACTCACATGAAAATTAAAAAGCCTAAGTTTGAAAATACATACACTTTCGTAAGCTAAAATTATGAAAATTTTTGATAGTGTAACGTGTCATTGAGATAATTTTTCATACAGCAAAAACTGTCAGAAGCAGGATGTTTCTTGACACAAATGGAATTTCCTCTTAAATTTAAGGTTAAGAGGATTTTCACCTGCCTCAAAAAGAATTATCCTGTAGCAAACATTATCCTCATGTAACAAACTTCATCTAATCTTACAGCCATATAATTCTGTTTGGGTAAGCAATATAATCACGCGGTTCAAAACCAATAACACGTTAATCCCCAAAAGTGAAACTCAGTTCATGAAAAATTGAAAAGCAGTTATGAAACATTGAAAGTTTGAGTGTTCCAATGTGGGTTGATTTTTAAGTGCATTTTTTCTCTGATCAGGTATCATGCATATCTCTTGAAACGTTTAAGATGTAATTTAGGCAAGCGGTACCTTTCCCAGCGTTCAAAATTTATCGAAATTCCAAACTTTTACCGAAATCGAAAATATGAGCCACTTTTCAGGTTCAATATTTGACTTCAAATTATATCTAAAAGTAGGTTGAAACTCAATTTATTAATGAATACGGGCCGATGCCCTGTATAAGAGGACACGTTTGTAAATTTTTTTAAAGGTTTATGCATAACAGAATTTGATTGGAGAATTCAGAATATTGTTGTAAATTATGGTTAAAAAGTATGCGAGGAAGTATTCGAAATGAATATTCACTCGTCTCAGGAATCGCGATGTGATCCAACTGAAATCACTGAGATAACCAAACGGTCTGAAGATATAAACTATAGTTATTATCAGGTGATTCAAACAGCTAACAATCCTGACACAAGCAATATCCGTGTTAAGATTTATTGCAATAGCTGAACATGTAGAAACAATTCAAAATCACTTCTCAGCATAATATTTCAAGATTTTATACTGGGTCTAGTCGAAGTTGGGACTCTAAAACTCGTTTTAATATGTTAGAAATTTCAATCTATAAAGAGAGAAAATATATTTCTCTTTTTGAAATACTTTTTATTTAATTTCTTCGTGTAAATGTGGTTTGTAATTGTCTTTCCATTCTTAACAAAACCATTTAAAGGTTTATCTTGGCACAAAAAATCATGCTCATAAGAAATTTTTATCTTTCCCAAGTCGAAGGAAATCGGAAATGATCGCTTTTTGTTGAAAAGAGAAATAACCACCGATATTTTTCTAGACTCTAGAATCGTAATTATTACAAGAAATGTTTATTACCAAGGAACGTGTGTAAAAATATTTGATGTCAAGAAACGTGTACGAGAGAGGTCGTACTAATTAATTAATCAATAATGCGATTAGAGAATCACGAAAGACCGGTTAAGAAGTTATGTTTAATATAAACTCTCGATGATTTGGTGAGAAGATAAATATAGCTCCTATCTTGGAGAAATTTTTCATAAGGATAGGTGCAAACCCGGTACAAGTCTTTCGGACATAAAAGAGGAATCTATTTCTTTCTTCGAGGTTATCGCACCGCGTTGTCGAAGCGCGACATGAATTCCTTTGGCGGAACGACTCAATCGCATGCCACGCAATTAATTCAGCGAAACTCATCGCCTATCACGCATCCGTCAGATCCAAGACACTCTAATCTCAAAGCATCTAAATTTATACACTTGGTTTAAAATAATTAATTTTTGTATAGCAATGATTTTTCTTCAGGTACTTATATGTTTATGAATATTATATTTAATAAGAAAGTTTTCCAATTGTAAATCTTATGTAAAGCTTTATCTTGAAATGCAAGTGTAAAGATTTATAGAACATAGTATGTGACAAGAACTTTCCATTGTAAGCGTCGCCATTGATAAGATCCTGTGGAGATCTTGCCAAGTTCATATAGATGCGAAGACCATTCTCACTAGTATGCTTCAGCGTGAAAGGCGCTACTATCATCAGCGCCACTATACGATTCCACTATCAACGAAATCCGACTTTTATTGACTCCGGGAGTAGAAACGATTTTCTTTGCAGCGCGAAACCGATGATGCGATTCGATAACGATAAAGAAATTCGCATTTTTTTATCATTTCTTAGTAGAAAAGGAATTCATAACTTTCAGAGATTTTATTAAAATTTTGAATTATTTATGCAAAATTGTATACTTGAAGAAAAAGCATATAAAGAAAAGAAACTATTATTATCTTATAATAGTATTCAAATAACAAGAATAGGCTCCTCCACTCTCCTGAAGAATTACATTAATTCAACCTAAATACCAGCCCATGGTATTTTTCTAAACACTAAACCTTGATAGTTTCTAAAGACCGTTTAGAATTCGTGCAATAATTTAGTGAAAAAGGCTCATTTTTTTCTGATGATAATCTTTACACTTTTGAGTTTAGGTGGTAATGACCCGCACCGAATTGTAAGAGTTTGTAAAGCAATTTATTGAAGAGAGCACTGGAAGTACACGACTAAATCGATTCAATTTGTAAAGCAATTCAGTGAAAAGGAAAAGACTGATAAATAAGCTTTATTTTTCAAAGGACCCAATCTTGATATCTTTGTTGAAAGTTTAGCACCGAATTAAAAAAATTCCTAAGAACAATCTGTCGCTTTTTGAAAAATATCAATTAACTATGAAATATGGAATATTTTTTTTACACTTTTGATATAGAAGTTTTAAAATAGAAGTAACCATTACTAAACTATTCTAAAATAGTGTAAAATATTTTCCGTACGTGGTGTACTCCCAGGCTCTCTTTTTGGTGGCAAATTTCACGTACTCGTGATAATTGACGGGTAACGATCGGCCATTGGCCGTGTCAATTAATGTCCGAAGTGAGAGCTTCGAGAAAAAAGAATTTATTTTCGGTATATCTTCATTGAATTTTGCGTTTGCATTTGAATGTTTATTGCGTAAATAACATAAGTGAATCTATGTGAGATGTTACATTTGAATTGCTAAAGTTTTTAGAAGTAAGTAGCTAACGCTCTTCTATTATCTGAATTTTTATTCGCAACCGTGGGTATTATATCCGACCATGTGAATTAGGAATATTAAGGAACAAGTACGTTGAACTGAGCAAGGATCCTTGTAAGTTTGGGCTACTTGTGTTAATTGTGCCTTTTCAATATTTATATTATTTAGTTCTCCTTCGCTTGTGCAACTTTATAGAAAATAATTTTTCTTTCTCTTTCGGTTTTCAAAGGATTTGCACTGAATCAGCAATATGAGACTTTGTCAAATCTTGTTGGGAAATATTTTCCCAGTGAAAATATCTCACCAGAACCGAACTTTTCTCCTGAGACCAACCCCCTATCACAAGAAGCACTTATGAAGTCACCACCTTCTAGAATAAACATAAGCGAACATGAGACTTACGGGTATCGTCTTCGAATGTTCTCAGGGGAAAAATCTCGAGAGATCCCTGGACTAAATCGTCCTCGAGGTGGGCACGATTGGGTCGAGCCTGCTTTCTCCGTGTCATCCCTCTGCCTCTTGATAATAATTATACACTCCACCAATCGGCGCGTCCACTCGATTCGTGCCGACGGTCCGACAACTCTGTCGATCCAAACAAATGAACCTTCTTCAACCCGAAGAAAGTCCCTAAAACCACCCTAAACCACAATCCCCAAGCTCCAGGTAATCAAACCTCAAGTCTCACACTTCTCACAAAGCTTCCGACATCCGTTCCCCAATTGTCAGTTCACTCGGAATCACTGCCCAACACTATATCTTATTCTATCACTCTGCTATATTTTATATCCAACCCCCTTCGCAAAATCCACTTCTTTTTTGACGGTTCTTCCATGCTCAGAGGAACCTAACTTTAATCTAATTGTTGAGTCCTCTTTTCTGAGGACAACTTCAGGTCAACTTGATCCGTAATCCATAAGAACTCTTACTCGCTGATCCTCCTGTCGTCCTCGACTGTGGGAGAATCAAACTAACACTATTTTTGATGCACTATTTGATGAAGCTCCAATTATAATTTTTTCATCACACGTCTCCGGGAAGATCAATCATCGCGATCGGACGGTGCGACGAGGATTGTAAGCGCGACGGCACTGTCCAGCGAAAATGGGTGTGTGTGTGCGTGGACATTTGTCGCGCATAGATCCGCATGTGTGCGTCTATCGCGACGGCGCGTGTGTATGCACCTATATTCGCGTCTCTATATCTCGCGAAATCCGCGGTTCTGATGCTCGAGTCGGCCGGACGACGGACGGACCAGCTCTGGGCCTGACGTCGCGACGCCCCCCTCCTCTCCACCTCTTCCTCCACCTTCTTCTCTTCTCTCTCTTTTTATCTATCCCTTGCTATTCTCCACACCACGAGAAAACTAAGGGTAGGGGATTCCCTGCGCGCGCTTTGACCACCCCCACCACTTCCACACGCACCCCCAACTTCTCCCCTCCACGAACCACCTACACCATCAAAGTCCACCCTCGTACACTTCCACCCTTCACTCACTCACACCTTTCTTTTCCTTCCTCCTCTTTTCTTATCCTTACTCCTCTCTTCTTATCCTTCCTCTTTCTTATCCTTTCTCCTCTTTTATCCTTCCTTTTTTACACTCTTCTCCAATTTTCTCGCGAACCCGAACCCCAACACCGATTTTTCAACTTCCGGAGAAGTCTCATATTTATGAAAAAATGGATTTATCAAATTTATTAAATAAAAAGCGGGATCGCGTACGGCAAGCGTCCGCCGTAGTGGACTCACGTTGAATGAGTTCGGAGAGGCGCGGAGCGTAATTCTCGTCGAGCTCTCTCCTCGTCTAGAATTCTCTCTTTCTCTCTCGATGGCACCCCCACCTAAAGCTTGGAGTCTTTCTCGTTGGGTGTCTCGCTTACACTTTTCGAGGGAAACTCTCGCTCTCTTTTGCTCCTCTATCTTATTCCCCCTCCAGGTGACGGAATAGAACCCCCCACTGTGGGAATCGAAAAGGGGAGGCGTGGCCTATCCCTCCCAGTACTCCGCCTCCTTATGCATTATTATAGCGAAGCCGCTCGTGTCTCTATGATTTTATATGCTCTGTCTGAGCGCATAATTCACTGCGGATCGTTTTACCCCCCCTCGTGATTCAACGTACGGTACGAACGCCCCCGTTCTCCTTCCAGAGCACCGGCACTCCTTGAACCTCGATGGATGCAAGACGATGCACTTATACTTACCATCGGCATCGGGGATTTGTAAATATGTATAGCGCTCGCCTTGGATACTTGAAGGAGATGAAAATCCTTATGTATCAGGATTGAAGATGGATGCGATCGATTTTGTTTTAGGAAGAAGGAAATTGAGATCGGCGGTCGAGAAGGGTAAAATATTGGGAGTTTTTTGGGTAAAGGATTGAAAATTGATGGAGCAAGATTAGATTGAGTTATATTTGAGGAAATGGT
>JAUMHM010000088.1:14609440-14671090 GCA_032362435.1 Melikaiella ostensackeni
CTTGACAGCCACAAAACTATCATGAATCGTCTACAAAGCCAAACGACCGTAACTTAGTTTTCCAAAAAACCAAAAAACAACTGTCAAGATGGTCAGTGAAAAATTGTGGCGTGTAATATTTTGAGGTTATGTGTACATAAATTTGATAGTAACAGTATTAAATGTTGAAAAACATTAATTTTTTGTTTGTTTTCGTCGAATTAGTTCTATATTCAATTTAAGACTAACTAAATCTTGCGCAAATCAAAAAATTAACAATCATTGAATAGTAATAATAAAAAGTGCAGTATGAGAATGAATGTGACTTAAATAACAATTTTCCATTGATTTTTTGTGAGAATTATTTTAATGTAGAATAGTACTTGTTTGTAGAACATTTTTTTCAGTGCATTCTTTCAATACGAAGTATGAAATATTATCAAAATAAAAAATTTATTATGGAATTGATTGAATTTTCTGTTGATATTACAAATTGGGCTGTTGTGATTCTGAGATTTCTCGATAATTTTTGTAGTTAACACATTTTCATTCGATAGGTGATGTTTCAAACAGTGCAGGTGTGTGTGATTCAGGTTCTAGAGTAAACTTGGACGTCCAACAAAATGTTCACGTTGTTTGGCAAGCGGACCAATTCGACATTGGGAGGACAAATAAAAATTCTGTAGATGGCACCACGAAGAAAAATATTCCCACATCAATTCTGCTTCCAAAACAACCGTACAAGTTTCCTATGTCAGAAATTAATTGCAAGAAAGGAGCTTTCAATGCAAATAGATAACAGATGGAGGATTTGATTGTTTTTCGTACTCAAAGAGTCTTGATAGTATTTACTGTAATCCCTGCTGTTTATATTTTCAGGAAGGCGTAGAAAAAGGAGGTAATCGGAATCCAGGAAAATTAGTGATCGTTGGTTTTCGAGATTGAAAACGGGCGAAGGAAGTTTTCAGAAATCATATGGAAGAGGAGTATCACAAAAATTGTGTCATTAAAGCCACTTCATTCCTACAATTTGCGCAGCAGGAACTACCACTAAGAGGTGACCATGATAACGGCGCTCTATCTTTGATTCGACCTGAAAAAAAGATGGGAAATTCCGAGCTTTTCTGCGATTCACAATAGAATCTGGTGATAAAAATTTTCAGAAAAACGTCATCAATAGCGCCAAAATCGCTACTTACAATATTTAGGTCCGGACATTTAGAACTTAATCCTTCAGACATGTTTTGATATCATTGCTGAAAAAATAATCAACAGAGTGAACGAAGCTGAATGTTTCAGTGTTCTTGGTGATGAAACAATGGATGTTTGAGGCACTGAATCGTACACTATGTCTACGATACATCGACGTCTTACAGGATTCACAAACTCTAGTACTACGAGAAGATTTCGATGGCTTTGTCTCAATCCATGACCAGTCTCCCGAAAATCTGACAAATGTCATATTACAGCATTGTGAAGAGCTTCATCTTGATATGTCCAAGCTTGTTGGACAAGGGTATGATGGAGTAGCAAATATGACTGGTCATGTGAGTGGAGTTCAAACGAGGATCAAGGAAAAATATTCAAAAGCAAGATATATTCACTGTGCAAAACATCGTTTGAACCTTGCTCTGTCAAATGCTATGTCAATTCCTTCGATACGGAACTGTCTTGGAGTCATCAGCCAAGTGGCTTATTTGTTCAGGAACTATTCAAATGCGAACACAACTTTCCAAGAGGTTATAAAAAACCATGCTCCGGACAGTAGACAGAAACGACTTCTTCGCCTTTGTGACACAAGATTTATCGAAAGGCATGACAGCATCATCACATTTGTCGAACTTTTTGAATGCATTCTCATCAGTTTGGAAGAAATCACTGGAAAAACGTGGTCGACATCTTTAACAGCATCAGCACTTTTAGCAGCAATACAAATGAGTGATTTTTTAGTCGGCCTTGTTGTTTGTGAAAAACTGTTCAGCTTGACTCTTCCATTGTCTATGTTCCTGCAAGAAATATCTCTTGATTTTTTTTCTGCTATCAGTCTGAATAAGAAAATAGTTGATTCTCTACGTCAAATACGAGAAACCGCGGATGATTTTTTTAAGGGAATTTTTCGATCTGCATCCCAGTTTGCTGAAGATCTATTTGAAGTTGAACTCAAGACTCCAAAGGTCATATCATGACAAAAAACCCGTGCAAATCCACAAACTTTATCTTCTGAAAAATATTTCAGGATTATTATATTCATTCCTAGCATCGACGCTGTACTACGGAATTTGAGAGATTTCTCGGAAACGAAGAAATTCTACGCAGCTTTCAAATGCTCTTGTCTGGTTTCGCTGCAAACAATAAAGTGGACAAATTGGAAAAGTAAGCTTCATATTTTGATGATTGAATGTCGTTGTCAGCGGTCAAAGTAGAATACAGACTATGGTGTGAAAGAATATCAACGATTGAGTCTTGTACTGATGTTTTAAAATTGTTGGAATACTGCGATGGGACATATTTTAGCGCTATGAAGTATCTTCTTACAATTTTGGCTACTCTTCCAGTTACAACAGCAAACGTGGAGAGATCGTTTTCTACCAAGAAAAGAATAGAAACTCTACCGCGTAGTGTAATGGATCACGACAGACTGAGTGCGCTTGCCATGATTTTGGTTCATTGGGATATTGCTGTTGATCTGGAGGAAGCTATCGGCCGCTGGACGAAAAAAAAATCGAGAAGGTTACTCCTTCTCTGAGCGACCACTTTAGCAATTATATTCACATTACAATAACTTTTATTACATCATATAACAGTTGAGCCGAAGAACCAAGAGAGAGACCTGTTGCGTTCTGTAACGAAATTAATGATTTAAAAAAAAAACTCATTTCTGCGCCTAAAAATTATTTTCTATCACGTAGATTTTTGAAACAAGTACAGTAAGTGTTTTCAAAACCATTTTCAATATTTTTTTCTTCAATCAACAAACAAACAAAAATTTGTTAGACTACACGTCAGATACTTAAACCCAATATGAATTTTACATAAATTCCAAAAAGTTTAATCAGACATTGTAACATGAGAAATTTTGGTCTGGCTGAGAATCTTTTAGACATTTAATATCCATCGTTGAATGCTCGTTGAAAATGCGAATAAGGTAGAATGAAAGAGCGGGCCAGCAAACATTGCGAGTAGCAGCTTGTCTGTGGAGGGTAGAAAGTTATTATAAAAATAATCAAAGTTTCCCGGACGTCGTTGAAGGGAAGTCGTCATCAGGAGTCAGGATTCAGGACTCAGGGCAGAAAGATGAGAACGAGTAAGATAACATCCTAGAGTTTTTATTGTGCTCTTTCTGCCCTCTTCCCTTGGGTTGTTCGAGCGAGTTCATTACGTTTGACAATTATGCGTTAATTTGCACCTAGCGATACTTCAAACGTTTTTATTCATTGCGCGTCGAAGCGAGTTACGAGTTACGAGAACGAAGTGCGACGTCCTTGCTGGCGAGGAACAAGGTAGCACTCCCCTCGTTTTCCCATTTGCCATTTCCCCAGGGAGTCGAGAAAACGAGTAAAAGACAGTGTGCGAAAAGAACCTCGTCTACCTGTCCATCTTTACGCACCTCGACTAGGCGATAAAAAAGTCTGATGAAAAAAGTCAAGTCGTTGGATTAATTCTTAAGTTTCGTGTTCCCAAGTTCGCGAGCACGAGTCGCGAGTCACGAGTCGCAAGTCCCCTCAAAGGTCTCGATATTATGATAATCCGGACGATCCACTGAATATGTAACGAGAGAGGACTTGGCAGTGATTAGTTTTGCCCCTTTTACTTCCTTGCACTTGCTACGATCCACTATCCCATGTCCTCGGATAGTACTTTTTAAAAGCGGTTGTCTTTGAGTAACTCTTAGCTGAATTGCATCCCAGAGAGACTGCGATACGATGCAATATTTAAAATTGAAAGATCTTTTGAATAACGATATTAGAAGAGAGGTAGAGGCCTTATGGCTCAAAGTAGAACATGTAACATCTAACCACTTTTGTCTCTTCAGATTGATCTTCACTACTTCAGTGATCTCCATTGAAAAACTTTCTATTGGCCCATGTAAAAATATTTCGTTTCAGATTTGTCTTCAAGACGTCCCAGTTTGGCTTCAAGACATTGAAGTCTAGCTCCTACACATGAGCCAGACTTCATAGACATCAAAATTTGTCTTACGTTTATGGTTATAGCTCACAGTGGCAAGACGAACTGAACTTGTCTCAGAACACATGAAGATTTTCATTATGTCTTAAATGAAATCCAATAAAAAGGACCAGATAATCTGGACTCAAATTTGAAATGAATTTTTTATTCAATTTTAGAATTAGCTATTTAAAAGTAAAAAGATCAGAATTTGTAAGTCTTCATGACTATCGCCGTCTAAAATTTGCTTCAGAAAGGCTAATATTGTAGTTTTCTATAAGACTCTCCCCGAACCGTAATAAAGACGGAAAAATGGACAACATTTTTAGAATTCTTGCGCAACAATTATGATAGTATCAACAAATGGAAGAAAATGGATTCATTCAATATGCGTATTGAATAACACAGCTCCACAAAAAAAAAGTTTTCAACCCCAGAAACCAGAATGGGCTTACTCTACGTTTTTGTGGTCGCTGAATCCGGAGCCGGTTTGGCTCCGTCACCTTACACTTCATCCCTAACCTCAAAAAACATGGAAAATCGCTGATTTCAGGTGAAACATATTTCCCGTCTATGAAAAGAGGTCATATTCTATGTTTTCGAGGTCTCTGAGTACGAATCCGAAGTCGTTGTGGTTCTATGTCGTCACACTTTGTCCATAACCTCAAAAGAACGTGGCAAATTGGTAATTTTATGTAAAACATGCATTTGTTCAATGCAAAGTGGCCATATCCTATATTCTCGAGGTCGCTGAGTACAAATCCTGAGTCGGTTCGGTACCACGGTCCCAGCACTCAATCTTTGATACGTAACTTCGGAAAAACTTTAGGTCCATCAGACTAGACACCACTTGTCCGATTTCTCGCTTAGCGGAAATTGAAAGCTAGCCGAAAATCACTTGATGCCATCGACAACATTATGCAGACAACAACCTTGCGAACCGGCATTTCACACGTTCGCGCACTGCATAATTATATGTTTGATCTCACATTGATATCAGGTGATGCATGCATCGTTGTTATTTTGATAATGCTGAACGAGATTTCCTCTCAGAATGATCTTATTGCTTGAACGAGTGACTAAATCCTGCTATTCCGTCAGATTCTGTGAACGATGACAATTGCCCTGAAATGTAGATTAAAAGAAATGTGTAGAATGATTCGTATCACTATCTGTTGGAGTAACGAAGACAGTAGGAGCGTACTGCATTACAGGAGGGCATTAAGGTGCGAAGATGAAGCCGTAGTGTGTCCAACGACGAGTTGACTTTGTCCTCGTCAAAGTCGGAAAGCCCTCATACTTAGCCCTGGAGACGTATGAGGGTTATCACCCCCAGGACAGCAGACTCACCTGCGATCGGACCAGGATCCCTAATGTGTGGGTCTATCATATACTTATGGCATTTATGAATAAAACCAAAAAATCCTTAACTCAACAATCTAAAGGTACTAAATTACAAGTTGTGGAGATTTCAAAATATTGGGAATGATTCTGGGTCAGCAATTAGGTGACGTTAAACACCCATGTTTCCTATGCTTATAGAATAGTAGAGACCGACCTACTCATTATTAAAAGATTGATTGGCCAGCCAGTGAAATTTTTAATCCAGGATCAGAGAACATCATCAACCTCCTACTGGTAGATCCGTCGAGAGTTTTACTGCCACCTCTACATATAAAACTGGGCATGGTGAAGCAAATTGTATCAGCATTAGAAGAAAAAGATAACTGTTTGTCATATCTTCAAGGACAATTCCCAGAATTATCGGATGCAAAACTAAAAGCGGGAATATTCGATGGACCTCAAATCCGGAAAATGTGTAGGGATCAGTCTATAGACTCTCCTAAACCGTGAGAAATAAGGAAAAACGGACAACATTTTCGGAATTATTGACAAACAAGTATAATAGTATCAACAAATGGAATAAAATGAATTCATTTAATATGCGTATTGTATAATAAATTTATAGAATTGTTTAAACTCAAATAGGGATGAGCTTTTATGACGGTATAGGGATGACCCTTTTTGCCAGGGCAGGTAGGCATTGGAAACCTCTTTCCTGGTTCAAGAGATGAATAAAGTCTGGCTCCGTCTTCACAAGACAGATTTTCAAAACTTCTCCAACAAGTCTTTTAGTGCCTGTCACCAAGACAAAACTCAAGACAAAATATTTTCACATGGAGGGCCACGCTTGACCCAAGTTTGAGACTCAATTATACCAATGTTGGCGCAAGATTAGAAGCCAGTCTTGGGCCATAACTGATCGAAGCTTGTGCTAATAACATCAATACCATGAGTTGGCAGATATTCGTGGTCCGTGGCTGGTAGCCAAAACTGTCCAATGATCTCGAATACGTGGTTAACTAGACTGTCATTAATAGAGCAATGATAGGACCAAGCATGAGCCAAGCATGAGTCAACATTAGAAACAAATTTTACTGTACAAAAAATTATTACGCATACTTTGGACATTTTTTTCCCAATCTTGGCCAATGCTTGGGCCAATCATTGGTCCATCAATGGCACCCCCGTTAACCATGTTTTCGAGATCATTGGTCAGTTTTGAATACTAGAAATGGAACACGACTGACTGCTAGTTGATGTCATTAGCGTTATCATCCCAAGCTTTCGCCAATGTTGGCCCATGGCTGGTGGCCAATCTTGAATCAGTTGAAAAACCAACGGTTGATAGTATTGGACCATTCTTGGCTCAATGGTCAGCACTGGTAATTTTCCACTAGGTCAGTTGGTGTACTAAAAATCAAAGATTTTTGTTTTTGAATTAAACGTAAGTTAAAACCGCGGTCCTGGAAACTTGAATAATTCCAAAATGAATTAAAGTAACAATTAACGTTAATTTCCATTAATATAATAAGCGTTTTGAAGGAAATACAACATATGGTACCAGACGCCGACAAAAAGAAGTTGACCCAATGAGAACAAAACTACTACCCCTATATGTGAAAAAATACGCTTTATAGGGGCACATCTTCTCTGATACAAGTTTTATTTAAAAGAATACGCTGAAGTTTGTACGCCTTATTTATGTTTTGGGGATACCTCTTGAGTATTTTTACAGAAGATGAAAAAAATCGTTAGGCCCACTTTCAAAATAACGCAATATTTGTTGTTTTTTGATCAATCTATGTGACTTTGTTCAAAATTTTCAATATTTTGGAAAATGCGTCAAAGACATCAGCCTTCTTTCTTAATTCTACGTTACTGGTGAAATTTACGTTAATGTTCTAAGAAACAGAAAGAAGGTTCACGAATGCCTTACAATTAAAAAAAAAGAATGTTCTACTCTGCCGTCAGAAATTATATACACGACTAGCGCGAGCGGTACTAAAAATCTCTGATGATTTCATCACGACTACTCGAACGGAAATAAGGCTAGACATTTTTTCAAGAAACAGTCAGAAAGTTTTTGGAATTTCACGTGAAATGAGCCCTAGTGGAGATATTCCTGACTTTTTCGAAGAGGATACATTACGTGAGCAGTTAAAAAAAAATCCAAAAAGCTTTCGAATTTTGTGCCCCGACTTCGACTTGAGGTATGACCTAGGCAAGTTATAGAAAAAAAATTGGAATTCACAAGTCACAATGCTTCAAATCTTATACTTTATTCAAGCCAATAATACTTTCAAAATCTTCACGGGTTACCGAGATATAACTGAAAACATAAAAAATTTGTAGTAAAATCTGAAATTTACAGGACACAATCTTTAAAACCTTATCTTCAACCTAAGCCAACCAATCAATTAGAAACCCTTAAGATTCTTCGCAATTCCATGAAATCTCTTGAAATCCTAGAATTCGCTTGAAATCTGAAAAATTCCATGAAGATCCTTCATAATCCTTTAAAATCCGTCGAAATTTTTCAAAATCTTCGGAAATCGGTTACGATCAGAATTGAAAAACTTTTTTATGGAGAAACTCTCTCGCTGAAGGAGAAATTTTTTTTAAACGCTCCACTTTTTGAAAACCATTTTTTTCCACCTGCTAATTCAGTGGCATGCTTTTAAAATATTTCAAAATCTTTTGAAATCTTTTGGAATCCCTCAAGTTTCTTTAAGATTCCGCGAAATCTTCTGTAATCCTTTAAAATCCTTCCAAATTATTTAGGATCTCTAAAAATCGGTCAAAATCGGAATTGAACACTTTTTTATGGAGAAAGTATCTCACCGAAAAAGGGATTTTCTTAACCGCTCCACTTTTTAAACACCATCTGTTGCCACCTGTAAATCCAGTGACATCTTTTGATATATTTAGAAATTTCTCGAAGTCAATTGGAAACCCTTGAAATTCTTCGAGATTCCATGAAATCTTTCGAAATCCTAGAAATCGCTTGAAATCTTCAAAACCCCATGAAGATCTCTTATAACCCTCAAGAATCCGTCGAAATTCTTCAAAATCTCTGAAAATCGGTTATAATCAAGATTAAAACACTTTTTTTATGGATAAACTTTCTCGCTGAAAAAGAAATTCTTTTTAACCGCTCCACTTTTCGAATACCATCTTTTTCCACTTGTTAATGCCGTGGCATTATTTTAAAATATTTCGAAATCTTTTGAAATCCCTCGGATTTTCTTAAAATTCTTTGAGGTTCCGTGAAACCTTTCGAAATCCTCAAAGTTGCTTGGAATCTTCAAAGTCCCATGAAGATCCGTGATAATCCTCTAAAATCCGTCGTAATTCTTCAAATTTTCCAAAAATTCGATGAATTTGGCCTGGGCCGAGGTGGATTTTATCTTGTTTCACTAAAAGTTATGAGATCAAGTAATCAACATAATTCAACATTAGAAATTATCTTTTGAAATATTTCGAAATCCTGAAATCTCTTAAAATTTTCAAAATCTCATGAACCCGTATAATCCTTTGGAATTCGTCGAAATTCGTTAAATTTTCTACAAATTTCTTAAAAATCGGCATGGGCCGAGGTAGATTTCATGATTTCATCTTGTTTCATCAAAAATTATAAAATGAAGTAATCTACACGATTTAACATCAAAAATTATCTTTTCAATTATTTCGAAATCTCTCAAAATCCCTTGGAATCTCTTAGAATTCTTTGAGTTTCCGCGAAATCTTTTAAAATCCCTGAAATTGCTTGAAATCTTCAAGATCCCATAAGGATCCCTTATAATCCTTCAAAATCTGTCGAAATTCCTTGGAATTTCAAAAAATAGGATAAAACCTGGAATGAAAAACTTTTTTATGGATAAACTCTCTCATCGAAAAGGTGTTCTTTTTAACCACTTCACTTTTTGGATACAGTCTTTTGCCGCCCATAAATCCCATGCCATCTTTTAAAATGTTTCGAAATCTCATAAAATCTCTTTGAATCCCTGAGAATTCTTTAAGATTCCGCGAAATCTTCTATGATCCTTTGAAATCATACGAAATTCCTCTAAGATCTCTAAAAATCTTTTAAGATCGAGAATGAAACACTTATTCGTAGAGAAATTCTCGCCGAAAAAGGAATTTTTTTTAACCGCTCCACTTTTTAAATACTATCTTTTTCCACCTGCTAATCCTGTGGCATTTTTTGAAATATTTCGGAATCTCTTAAGCTCCCTTAAAGTCCCTGAAAATTCTTTGAGATACCGTAAAATCTTTCGAATCTTTGAAATCATTTGAAATCTTCAAAATACCATGAAGATCCCTCATAATCCTTTCAAATCCGTCGAAATTCGTTGAGATCTCTAAAAATCGGTAAAATTTGGAATTAAACACTTTTTTATGGAAAAACTCTCTCACAGAAAAAGGAATTCTTTTTAACCGCTCCACTTTTCGAATACCAGCTGTTGCCACCTGTAAAATATGGTGACACTTCAAATATCCTCGCTCATAAATAAAGAGTTAATCGCTTCCACTAACATCACCTCTTCCGTATATTATAAAACTTTTCCATGTGGCAGGGCTCGGACTCACTTCAAAGAACAAAAATAGTTTCAATAGTAGCATAAATTTTGGGAAAATAGTGACAAAATAGTGGCATGAAATTTCTGAAATAATAGACTTTGTTATATTTTTTTAACTAAGGTAATAAGATGGAACGCCTTACGTATAGAAAAATACATAAAATAATAAATAATATGTAGTAACTTGAATCTTCTTCCTTCTAACATGAAATTCTAAGGATCCGAAAATCATATTCACAAAAACTAAATTTATTGCTGAACCTATTATTTTTTTTTTTAATGAAAAAAGGCATACAGCATTTTAAAAAAAGAGCATTGTGAAGAAATTCCATATTATTTTAATAATTTTGCAAATCTATAGATGTATTTTCAATTTTTAAAAGATTTTCTTATGCAAACTTTAGACCGAATTTATATAAGTGCTACTTTGTCATCATTTCATAAAATTCCGAATAAATTTACAAAGTCCAAGGTTTTAACATGTTTCTTCAAAGATATAAAAAATTCTGAATCTCGCGCTGCAAATTTCATCACAGAAAAATCAGAGACTTTTATAAGACAAAAATATCATCAACGAAGAATCATTTCAGAAAATTAAACAAATTGAACTCTGATTCAAAATATTTGCAAAGATAAAGAAGATCTTTGAAAATCAATTCCCACTTCATTAATTCTAATAAAATTCATAAATTTTCTCAAAAAACAATGAAATAAATTTTTTAGTTTTCTTCGAATCCTAAGAATTTTTACATACTTCAAATTATTGAAAAAAATTAACTTTTATTTTACGGACGCGCATATCTTGAATAATCTTGCATGAAATCCATCTAATACGATGATGCTTCCAGAGAATGCCTTGAAATCCTATAAAAGCTATAAAAATCCCCTAAAATTCTTTGAGATTCCGTGAAATCTTCTGAGATACTTGAAATCTCTTTATATCTTTAAATCCCACAGAATTCCCTCTTAATCCTTTGAAATTCCGTTGAATCTTTTAAAATTTTACGAAATCCTCTAAAATTCTTGGATATCCTTTGGGATCTTTGAAATCTTTTGAAATCCTTCGGGATCCCGTAAAATCACCGAAAAAACGCTTTGAATCTCTTCAAATCCTTCAAAATCAATTAAAATCCTTTGAAATCTTTACAATTCTCTTGAAATCCCGTGGAAACATCTAACCTCTCACTAAATTCCTTTAAGTTCTTTAAATTTTCGAAATCTCATGATATCCTTCAAATTTTGCCTTTCAAATCTTTCAAAAATCTCGTAACTTCTATCTGATGATCTTGAAATCCAATAAAGTCCCTGGGAATGACGTGGTATTCTTTGAGATTCCATTAAATCTTTTGAAATCCTTGAAATGGCTTGAAATCTTCAAAGTCCCATAAAAATTCCTTGCAATCCTTCGAATTCTCTAAAATTTCTGAAAAACGGGTAAAATCCGTAGAATCAGGTGGAATATTTTGAAACGGTATAGTAGATCCCTTGAAATCTTCGGAATTTCTTTAAAATACCTTGAAATCATTGAAATTCGTTAGAATCTTACCGAATCTCTTGATAACTTTTAAAACATATGAAAATCCATTCAAATCCTCTGAAATTCCATGCCTTGCTTTGTAAGATTTTGAAATCTCTTAAAGTCTCTTGAAATCCTTGAAGACTCTATGAGATTTCGTGCAATCCCTTGTGATCCTTGAAGACGCTTTAAATGTTGAAAATCCCATAAAGATCACTTATAATCCTTTAAAATCCTCCGAAATTCTTGAAAATCTCTAAAAATTGGTTAAAATCTTTGAAAAACAGTGAAATATCTCGAAATATCACGAGATCCCTTGAAATCTTTAAAAATCGATTAAAATCTTTCAAAAGCCATTAAAATTCCTTGAAATCCCTTCAAATCTTCGAAATCCAATTAAAATTTCATGATATCCTCCAAATTCGACAAAATACTTCGGTATCTCTTGAAATCCTTCAAAATCCTTTGAAATTCTATGATTTCTCTTGTAATATTTCGAAATTCCTTAAAATCCCTTGGAACTCCTTAAAACTTTTTGAGAATCCGTGAAATCTCTTGAAATTCTTAAAATCGCTTGAAATATTGGAAATCCCATAAAAATCTCTTGTAATCCTCTAAAATCATTTAAAATCTCTAAAAATATATTGAAATCCTTGAAATTCTGTAACATGTTTCGAAGCACTACAAGGCCCTTTAATCCTTTCAAATCATTTCCACTCCCTTGATATCTTTTGAAATACTTTGAAATCTCTCAAACTCCCTTGTTATCACTTGAAATTCTTTGACAGTCCGTGAAATCTTTTCAAATCCTTGAAATCGCTTGAATTCTTCAAAATCTTATAAAAATTCCCTGTAATCCCTCAAATTCCCTTAAAATTTCTGAAAATCGGTTAAAATTCTTTAAATAAGGTGAAATATTTCGAGGTGGTATAGGAGATCCCTTGAAATCTTTGGAATCCCTTTAAAATTCATTCAAATCATTCAAGTCCGTTAGAACTTTTCCAAATCTCTTGAAAACCCTTAAGATATTTAAAAATACATTTAAATCCTCCATAATCACGGAAATCTCCACAAATCTCTCAAAATCCCCTAAAATATTTGAAAATCCATTGAAATATTTTTGAGGCCGTAAATATACATTGGAATCTTTGAAATCTCTCAGAATCGATCTTAGTTCTTTAAAATACCTGAAAATATGTCAAAATTTTTTGGTATCACTCTTAATACCGTAAAATTTCTTGAAATCTGATTGAACTCCTTGAAGTTCCTTAAAATATTGTAAAATCTCTAAAAAAATTTGAATCTTCTCTGCTCTTGCACTAGGTAATTACTTAGAATTCTTAACATCCTTTGAAATCGATTAAAATCTGTGAAAACTCTTGTAATTCTTGGAGTCATTTTTAATATCCTAGAACATTTGTAGTCGCTTGAAATATTTTTAAATTTCTTGAAATCTTATGAAATCCTTAAAAAGCTTTACAATTCTCGTTAAATTCCGTAAAAGTTTTGCCATTTTTGAAAATACTTTGTACTTCTATGTATGAAATGAAATACTTCGAAATCTCTTCAAGTCCCTTGAAATCCCTTGAATTTCGTCGAGAGCCTGTGAAATCTTTCGAAATCCTTGAACTCGCTTGAAATCTTCAAAATTTCATAACAATCCCTTGTAATCCTTTGAAGTCCTTTAAAATTTCCGAAAAGCGGTTAAAATCCTTGAAATCAGGTGAAATATTTCGAAATGTTATACGAGATCCCTTGAAATCTTTGGAATTGCTTTACAATTCCTTGAAATCATTTAAGTCCGTTAGAATTTTTCCGAATCCCTTGAAAATCCTTAAAATATTTGAAAATCTATTTAAGTCCTTTATAATCCTTTGAGATTCCGTGACTTTTTTTTGTAATATTTCGAAATATCTCAAAATCCCTTGAAATCCCTTAAAATTTTGTGAGGTAACGTGTTTCTTTTTATAATCCTTGAAATCGAAAATCCGAAAATCAAAACTCCGAAAATCGAAAATTAAAATTGAAAATCCCATAATGATCACTTATAGTCATTTGAAATCCATCGAAATTCTTTAAAATCTCTAAAGATCGGTTAAAATCCTTGAAATTCCGTGAAATATCTCGAAATATTAAAGATCCCTTGAAATCTATAAAAATCGATTACAATTTTTCAAAAGCCATTGAAATTCCTTGAAATACATTTCAATTCCTTATAATATTCGACAATCCTTTGAAATTCCGTTCAATCTTTTGAAATCTCACGAAATTCTCTAAAATTCTTGAATATAATTTTGAATCTCTTAAATCCCTTTAGATCCTTCGAAGTCCCGTCAAATCCTCAAAGACGCTTTAAATCTCTTTTAATCCATTCAAATAAAGTGAAATCCTCCAAATTTTTGAAAACCCTTTGAAGTGATGTGAAATTTTCAGAAATCCTATGAAATTCCTTCGAATTCCTTCAAATCTCGATATGTAATTAAAATCCCCTGATATCCTCTAAATTCCTGAAAATACTTGGGTCTCACGTGAAATTCTTTGAAATCCTTTGAAATCCTCTGGCTTCTTTTGTAATATTTCGAAATTGCTTAAAACCCCTTGGAATCTCTTAAAAATTTTTGAAATTCCGTGAATTCTTTTGAAATACTTGAAACCGCTTGAAATCTTCAAAATCCCATAAAAATCTCTCTTGATCCTTTAAAATCATTTAAAATCTCTCAAAATCGGTTAAAATCCTTGAAATTGAGCGAGATTCCGTGAAATCTATTGAAACTCTTGAAACCGCTTTAAATCTTCAAAATCCCATAAAAATCTCTCTTAATCCTTTGAAATCATCTAAAATCTCTCAAAATCGGTTAAAATCCTTGAAATTAAGTGAAATATTTCGAAATATTACAAGAACCCTTGAAATCTATAAAAATCGATTGAAATTTTTTGAAAGTCATTGAAATTCCTTGAAATCCACTCCAATCCCTCATTTTATTGGAAAATTCTTTGAAATTTCATTCAATCTTTTGAAATCTCACGAAATTCTGTAAAATCCATGGAAAAAATTTGGAATCTTTGAAATCTCATTAAATCGTCGAAAACGCTTTAAATCTATCTCAATCCATCAAAATCATGTGAAATTCTTCGAAATTTTTGCAAATCTTTTGAAGTCCCGTGAAATCTTTAGGAATCCAATGAAGTTCCTTCAAATCCCTTCAAATCTTCGATATTCAATTGAAATCCCCTGATATTCTCCCAATTCCAAGTCTATCCAAGTATCCACTCATCCAAGTATTTACTTGGGTATCTCTTGAAATCCTTTGAAATCCTCTGAAATCCCATGACTTCTTTTGTAATATTTCGAAATTTTATTAAAATCCCTTTGAATCCCTTAAAACTTTGTGAGAACCCGTGAAATCTTTCGACATTCTTAAAATCGCTAGAAATATTCAAAATCCCATAAAAATCACTTATAAACCTTCAAAATCATCTAAAATCTCTAAAAGCCGTTTAAAATCCATGAAATTCTGCAAAACATTTCGAAGCTCTACGAGGCCCTTAAATCCTTTCAAATCCTTTCTTTGATATCTTTTAAAATACTTTCAAATATCTTAAATTCCCTTGGAATATCTCAAAATTCTTTGAGAGTGCGTGAAATCTTTTGAAATCCTTGAAATCGCTTGTAATCTTCAAAATCACACAAAATTACCTCATAATCCTTTAAAATCCGTGAAAATACCCCTTAAAATCTCTGAAAATGCACAAGATGATTACTCAGATTTCTCAGCGTCCTTTGAAATCGCTTAAAATCTGTGGAAACTCTCGTAACCCATTGGAATCGTTCTAAATATCCTAAAACTTTTGTAATCGCTTGAAATATTTTAAAATCCCTTGAAATCTCATGATGTCCATAAAAAGCTTAGGAAATCTCCTTAAGTTCCCTAAAAATTTTGTCATTCTTGAAAATACTTTGTAGTTCTTTGAAATACTTCAAAATCCCTTGAAGTCTCTTGAAATCCTTTCATACTCCTGAAAATCTTCCAAATCCTTTGCAATTCCTTGAAATATTTTAAAATCTCGCCTACAGTAAAAATAATTGATATATTATTCATATATTGAGTGAAAATATAAAATCTTACGTAAGGTGGGGGGGGGGTCACAAATATGTTACGAATCCTTACAATAAGGGGAAGGGAGTCCAAAATTTCAAAAATCACCCTAACGCACTTAATGGACCTTCTCTTGTCACAAAATGCTTTTTTCTGAAAAGTTCATCGACCCTTTTTGGTGAAAATCGGCTTAAGGGTGCAAAAAGGGCCGAGGGTTTTTAATAGTGGGGAAAAAGCGAGTAATCTTGTAGATAGGTGGCTAGTGTAAAAACGTAACAGATTGGAAACCGCATTCGGTTAGACATCAGCCCTTGTAGCTTTTGCGTTTCCAGTAGGTGAGGGCGGTCGGTGCTATTAACTAATGCCACCCCTGGTCGTACGCAACGCCATACGCGCACCATAGCTCCAATATATACGATATATATGGTGTAGGACATGCCTGTAGGACGGGACAGTTTAAGCCTTGATATATCGCCCGACGACACTCCCAACTTCTGTCGCTCTTTCGTACCGCTTTTTTGTCCCGGTCTCGGCTGACCATATGTCCACAGAGTCGCCCGAAAGTACTGATTTTACGATAATCATATGTTGTCTCTTTACTATATGCACAAGAGAGACCAGTTGGAATCACTGGAATTGAAAATGAAAGAATTCCGCACCTCTTGCCTCACCGGTTCAAGAATTGGCTACTTTCCGCACTGCTCAGGAATTCGACTCATTTTGCGCTGCTTGAAAATCGGCTACTTTCCGCACTGTTTAAGAATTTGCTACTTTCCGCGCCTCTTTCCGCACGGGTTCAAGAGTTGGCTACTTTCCGCACTGCTCAGGAATTGGCCTCATTTCGCGCTGCTTGAAAATTGGTCCCTTTCCGCACTGATTAAGAATTGGACACTTTCCGCACTATTTCAGAATTACCTACTTTTCGCTTTGCAAGGAATAAGTTCTCAAAACTTTGTTTAACAGTGTATGACTTTAGGAAAGGCGCTGAATTTCTAAAAATTTCGTATAGTGTTTATGAAACGAGTCCGTGAATTATTCCATGACTCTCAAAATAATGAAAAGATATTTCAAGAGTCATGGACAGAAGTAGACTGTAATTTACTAACTAGTCCGGTAAAAAGTGTTACAGCTCGGCCTTAAAAGCGGTTCTACGCATTTTTTTGATATTTCAAAAGGTTCCGAAAGATATGAAAGATTTCTGGGGATTTCGAAAGATTCCAATAGGTTTTGACGGATTTAAACCTTTTGAAAAGATTACCACAGTTTTCAACCGGATTCATAGGATTTCCAAGGATTTTCCTGATTTTCAGGAATGTTCAAAGCTTTCAAACGTCTTAAGAAATTGTGAAAGATCTTACAGATTTTAAGGCAGTTGAAGAAAATTTACAATAATTAGTTAAGTGTTTTTATATTGTTTTCAAGATTTCAAAGGGTTCCAAGAGATTAAAAATGTTGGTATCGGATTGCAAAGAATTCCCGAATCTTCATAAGGATTTTCAAGCATTTCATAATGTCTAAATAGTTTTAGGGTATTTTGGATGATACCAAGGGACTTCAGAGAATGACAAAAAGCTTAAAGGATTTTCATGGGACTTCAAACAATTTTCAGGGGATTTTGAAAGACTTTGAAAATTTATAAATAGTTTATAATTTTTCTATATATTTCAAGGAATTACACAAGAATTAGAGGATTCCGTAGAATTTTTTAAAATTTGAAGCAATTTAAAAATATTTCAGGGGATTTCACAGGATTCTTAAAATTCCATGCGGTTTTAAAGATTTTCATTACATTTCAAAAGATTTGGAAGGGTTTCATGATAATTATAAGATTTTAGGTTATTTTAGAAGATTCGAATTTTAAAAAATTTGCGAGGATTTCAAAGACTTTCATAAGACTTCAGATATCACAAGGGTTTTCAAACAATATCATCAGATTTCATATAATTTCACGGAATTTCGAGGGATTTTATAATATTTCAATGGATTTCAAAGAGTTTATTTACAAGAATTGAGGGTTTTTAGGGGATTTCAAAGATTGTAAGAGATTTAAAAATATTCTAAAGGGTTTCCAAAGATTTCAAAGAATTTTAAATACATTAGGATACTTTAAAAAATTCCAAGAAATTTTCAATAGATTTCAAGAAATTGAAGGAAATTCAAGGGATTGTAAAAATCTTAGGGTATTTTAAAAGAGTCTAGGGAATTTTTAAGGCTTTCAAAAAATTGCGATGGATTTCAAAGAAAAATTAAGTGTTTTGAAATATTTTAGGGTATTTTAAGAGATTCCAAGAGATTTTTAATAGATTTCGAGAAATTGAAGGGATTTCAAGAGTCTTGAAAAATTGGAGCATATTTCAAAAAATTTTAAGGAATTTTCAAGAGCTTTTCAAAATTCCAAGGGATTTCAAAAGATTTCGAAGAATTTTGAATACATAAGATACTTTAAAAGATTCCAAGGAATTTTCAATAGATTTCAAGAACCTGAGGGGATTTCAAGGGAGTTTAAAAATGTTAGGGTATTTTAAAAGAGTCTATAAGGGAATTTTTAAGACTTTTAAAACATTTCGATGGATTTCAAAAGAAAAATTAAGTGATTTGAAATATTTTAGGGTATTTTAAGAGATTCCAAAAGATTTTCAATAGATTTTGAGAAATTGAAGGGACTTCAAGGGACTTGAAAAATTGCAGGGTATTTAAAGAAAATTTAAGGAATTTTCAAGAGTTTTACAAAATTTCAAGGGATTTCCAAAGGTTTCAAAGAATTCCAAATACATTAGGATACTCTAAAAGATTACCAGGAATTTTCAATAGATTTCCAGAACTTGAAGGGATTTCGAGGAATCGCAAGAATGTTAGTGTATTTTGAAAGAGTCTAGGGAATTTTTAAGACTTTTAACAAATTTCGATGGATTTCAAAAAAAATTAAGTGATTTGAAATATTTTAGGATATTATAAGAGATTCTAAGAGATTTTCAATAGATTTCAAGAGACTTAAAATATTGCAGGGCATTTAGAAAAAAAAATTAGGAATTTTGAAGAGCTTTACAAAATTTCAGGTGATTTCCGAAGATTGCAAAGAATTTTAAATACATTAGGTTACTTTAAAAGATTCTGAGGAATTTTCAATAGATTTCAAGAACTTGAAGGGATTTCAAGGGGTTGTAAAAATCTTAGTGTAATTTTAAAGAGTCTAGGGAATTTTTAAAACTTTTAAAAAGTTTCAGTGGATTTAAAAAAAAAATTGATTTGAAATATTTGAGGGTATTTTAAGAGATTCCAAGAAACTTTGAATAGATTTCAGGAAATTGAAGAGACTTCAAGAGACTTGCAAGATTGCTCGGTATTTAAACAAATTTCGAGGAATTTTTAAGAGCTTTACAAAATTCCAAGCGATTTCGAAAGATTTCAAAGAATTTGAAATACATAAGATACTTTAAATGATTGCAAGGATTTTAAATAGGTTTCAAGAACTCGAAGGGATTTCAAGGAATTGTAAAAGTGTGAGGGAATTTTAAAAGAGTCTGGGAAATTTTTAAGACTTTCAAAAAATTTCGGTGGATTTAAAACAAATTGATTAAAAATATTTTAGGGTATTTTAAGAGATTCCAAGAAACTTTCAATAGATTTCAGGAAATTAAAGGGACTTCAAGAGACTTGAAAGATTGCAGGGTATTTAAAAAAATTTGAGGAATTTTCAAGAGCATTACAAAATTGCGAGCGATTTCGAAAGCTTTCAAAGAATTTTAAATACGTAAGATACTTTAAATGATTGCAAGGAATTTTCAATAGATTTCAAGAACTTGAAGGGATTTCGAGGAATTGTAAAAATGTGAGGGAATTTTAAAAGAGTCTGGGAAATTTTTAAGACTTTTAAAGAATTTCGGTGGACTTAAAACAAATTGATTTGAAATATTTTAGGGTATTTTAAGGGATTCCAAGAAACTTTCAATAGATTTCAGGAAATTGAAGGGACTTCAAGAAACTTGAAAGATTGCAGGGTATTTAAAAAAATTTTGAGGAATTTTCAAGAGCTTCACAAAATTCCAAGCGATTTCGAAAGATTCCAAAGAATTTGAAATACATAAGATACTCCAAATGATGGCAAGGAATTTTCAATAAATTTCAAGCACTTGAAGTGATATCAAGGAATTGTAAAAATGTGAGGGAATTTTAAAAGAGTCTGGGAAATTTTTAAGACTTTTAAAAAACTTCGATGGATTTAGAAAAAATTGATTTGAAATATTTCGGTAAATTTTAAGAGATTTCGAGATATTTTCAATAGATTAAAAAAAATTAAAGGAATTTCCAGAGTCTTAAAAGATTTCACGGTATTATAAATGGTTCCAAGTTCTTTTCCAGATGTTCACAAAATTTTGAAGGAATTTAAAAAGATTTTAGAAGATTCGAAATATTTGAATTTTGAATATTTGAAATACTTGCAAATTATCCTTATGACATTCGTTAATTCGATGAAAATTTAAAAACTCATACGATTTTCAACATTTTCAAAATTTTCGAAAAATAAAAAACTATTCTTATCACAGATTGAGTAACTTCAAGCGACGTTTTCAGTTCATATCAAATGTATTTAGAAATTACCCTATTGAAATTTTTCGCTTCGTTAAAAATTCTAAAAGTCACATCATTTTCAAAATTATAATAAATATGAATTTTTTTTCAAGAGATCCATGAAATGTTCTTATGATGTTTAATAGATGTCAAAAAGGCTTACAAATTATCTTTAAGACATTTCTCGATTGGACACGAATTTCAAATGTTCTATATATTTAATGATAAAGATATCTTTTTAAAACACAGAGAAATAATTTTTAAAATCTCCATCGGAGTGGCTATACATTTTTTTATTCTTCAACTTTTTTTTGAGATTCAATCTCCAGAAATAGTCTTAAATAATCTACAATCGACAAATAATAAATTTTCCAGGAGTGAGTCATATAATCCATAAAAAATATTAATGGATAACCCAAAATTGTTATCGCTGATGTGTTATTTTCAGAAAGAAATCGTATCATGCATTTGTTTAAAATTAAGAGAAAATCCATAAATAACGAAAACAAGATATTAAAATAATAGTGTAAGATTCATTGTGAAATTATACCTCGGACCGGAACTGTTTATTTTGTTCATGACGAAAGAGTAGAAATAAAATACAATTATTTCTCGTACTTTTTGTATTAATTATAACAACAATTTACACATTATTTAATAGGATGATCATATTTTCATTAACATTATATCGAAACCACAAGCCCAATTTTTCATTAAAACCTGTTGTTTATTTGATCAATACTCCCACCTAAAAAATTGCAAAGTTATTCAATAATATTCTTAAAGAAGCTTTAATAGCACCGAAGAGTCAAATAAAAAATTTATTTGAGTTTAAAAACATAATAGTTGATAGAAAAGTTCCTCCCAATCATATTATGGTTTCTTTGGATGTTTCATCTTTATTTACCAATATTCCAACCGATTTGGTGATGAACAGTATTATAAGTAGATGGGTTTACGTTCAAAATTTTACAGGCTTACCTTTGACTGAATTTGAATAATGAATAAAGTTTTCAATGAATCAAACAGTTTTTCAATTTAACAATAATTTTTACCGACAGGTATATGGAACTCCAATGGGTTCTTCCATATCACCTATTTTAGTCAACCTTGGTATGCAAGATTTAGAGTCCACTGTTATTAAAAATTCATATTTTACCAGTCGCACATATTTTAGATATGTCTATGATACTTTCATTATTTCACCAAAAGATAAACTGGATTATGTTTTACGGCAATTCAATTCTTTTCACCCCAGACTTGAATTTACACATGAGATTGAAACTAACAATTGCGTTTCCTTTTCAAATATGAATGTTATCAAAACTAATGATGGCACTATTATCACGGATTGGTTCAGAAAGGATACTAATTCAGACAGATACATAAACTTTTTTTCTAACTATCCCATTCAGCACAAAGTTGCTATTATAAAAAATCTCTTTGACACATCGTTTAATCTATAAAATAAATCTTTTTACAAGTTCAATATTAATTTTATTAAAAATATTCTGTCACTTAATAATTATCCAATAGAATTTGTTCCATGCTAGTTTGTCTTTTGAGATTAAAAGAACTTTGAATGATTTTAACATTAAAACAACATCTAGGATTGATTCTAAGCTGGATAAGATCATAAAATTAGGAAAAGATTCTGTTAAAATTTTTTAGTTTTTAAATTGTGATAAATCTTACGTAGGCCAGACTGGCTGATTACTTTCCACTAGAACCAAAGAACATCATGATAATTTTAGACAGAATCCAAAGAACCATAAAATTATATTTTTCACTACATTTGCAATATAATCACTTTTCGCAAAACTAACTAGAGATAAGAACTTATGAACATGATTCCTTTCCAACCGAAATATTGTCTTTTCCAATTTTTTGTTTATATGGACTTATTTTTGACATTGGATTCCTATTTCCTGATGAGGAGAGCATTTGACACGCGAAACGTCGACAAGACATTTTAATAAAGGATCTTCTTAACAGCATCGAGGTCTTTTTATCTGGTCTGAAGTATGTCATTATAGACCTTAAACTCTATTTATAATCCACAATTAAGAAACTAAAGAATGGTAAGGCTGCTGGTGTGGATGGTATTACCACTGACCTGCTTAAGTGCGGTGGCGGATATTTGTTTGTGTGGCTGAGCGAATTTATGAATATGTGTGCTTTGAACGGTGAAGTTCCAAATGATTGGAGAAAGGCGATTATTCTCCCACTCTATAAGGAAAAGGGTTGTAAAGGTGACTGTACTAATTATGAAGCGATTAGCCTACTAAGTACCGTGGGCAAAATATTTACCAAAATATTTATTGAAAAGGTCATGGAAATAACCAAGGAAAGGATCTGGAAAGTCTAATGTGGGTTTATGACATGAAGATCATGTTAGGATCAGATATTTAGCTTGAGGCAGACCACAGAAAAACCTTGAGAGTAAACAAAAGAGTTTTCAGTGCATTTGTTGATCTGGGAAGAGCTTTCGATAAGGTAAATAGATCTAAACTTTGGGAAACCCTGAACGAGTATGGGGTGAACAATTGGTTTCTAAAAGCAACAAAAGCAATATATAATGGTAGTAAAGCAAGTGTAAGAGTAAATGGACAACTGAGCGATTGGTTTGATATTAAGCAGGGCGTTAGGCAAGGCTACGTTAAGTCCTCCTGGTTGTTCAACATATGAGCATATCCACGGAAAGAGTAATTTTTCTTTCACTGTGATTTTATAGGTAAACCTACACTTAAAGTACAAGTTATATTGCATGAAAATTTATAGACAGATTCCCTGAAATAGGAACAAAAGCTTACAGTCATTACAGAAACACTCATGAAAAGATCTAACATATAATAGTTAGATCAAATCCCAAAAATATGCCTGTATAATATAATATTTGTCACCACTTACAAATTAAAAGCTTTGCATGCTCACAGCTTTTCTGCGTAAGGTTTGAAAATTCTGAGAAAAATCATGCTATTTCAGTAGAGAATAGGCTACTGCAAGTTTATGGATTTGCCATTGTGCTTTGATTTCTACCTCAACAAAAAAATCTCAAAGTCGCGTCACCGTGTTTACAATTCAAATATCCCCTCCAACATATGCAGGTATGGATCTGCTGCTAAAATTGTGTGCTACTAACACATTCAAATATAAAAAATTTTGAATTTGTTGAAAAAATGTCTGCTCCGTCAACGCACTTTACTCCAAGGCTTCTTGAAGCATACTTTTCTGTGCTCACGGAAATTGAACAGTATGTTGGGCTCAAGAAGCTTGCAATGGATGAAGTCAATATTACAGTGCCCGCAGAAGTAATGTTCAATTTGAGGCTGAATTCCCAAAATGTTAGAATATTTCGAAATACTACAAAAAATAGGTGAATAATCGAAAAATATTACTTGCTTCTATCAAATTACTGAGATACTGACCAAGCTAAAAAATACGTTTCTATATGTATTTGTAATGTAGGAAAAAAGTTTGAAATGTGTGCCTCAAGATTGGTTTTGAACTTTTTTTGTTTGAAAAAATGACACTTTCTGTGGATATGACCATATACATGGACAAATGTATATGAATGGTTAGCTCAGACAATGAAGGTGTTGATCTCGGGACAGTGAAAGTGCGTGGACTGGCGTTTGCAGATGATAAAATTGTTACGGCAGAATCGGTCGATGATTTGCAGAGAATGATGAGCAAAATGGATAAAAGCATAAAGAGTATTGGTCTCAAGATTAATGTGAATAAAACAAAAAAAAATTATTGTGTTTGAAAGTAGGGGTGTGAAAAGAGTTTGCAACATTGCCTTAAACGAAGAGAGGATAGAACAAGTTGATGATTTCCTGAATCTTGGAAGCTTATTTACTGCTGACGGAAAGATAGATGCAGAAATATCCAGATGTATAAACTAGGGTAGAAAGAAGATATAAAAAGAAAGAGTTATAAAGAGTCGTAGAAACACAAGAGCTTGCATGAAAAGATGTATGGATGTAAAGGAAGCAAAAGGTGTATGCAAGGATAGGGATGTATGGAGGACAATTGGTTATAAGAAGAAGAGTGAGGCCTGAAACGAAAGATTTTGGATATTAATAATAATGATGATGAAGTGGTGACAAACACCGCTTGTGAGAATGAAAAAAGATGATTATTGAAGTGTAAGCCCCAATTCCCAACGTGGGAAAAAAGAAAATGAAGTAGAAAGAGTTTGTGGTTGTTGAATGTCTTTAGGTTTATAGGTTTGGTGGCAAAAGAATAGATATGACGTATTCATGAGGATGGCTTGGGTTTGTCAGGCAGATGTCGGTGCGATAGCGGCTCTTCGGATCCTTGGAGAGAAAAACACGAAATAGTTGTGCGCCAGCTCGCTCGAGGCGAGACCGGACCTGTTTCCTATCACCTTTCTTCGCCTCCACTCGATGCTATTCCCCTTCCCTTTTGCAATAAAATCTGATTCGACGTGGATTTATCTACAGGCATTCCGATATTTCAGGCGCGGCGCGACATTTTCTTCCCCTAGCCTTACCTCGCTTTTACCCTCTATCACCCTTCCCACACCCACCCCCACACCCTTGTATTTATTTCTCTCTTCCTCTTGATTCCTCCTCTGATTCTCTTCCACTGTGTCCACCAGTACAGCCACTTGTTCAGGACGGAACTATTTCGAATTCCGTATACGATTCCGCCTAACGGAAGTTCGTTTAGACGTGTATTTATGTCAGTTCGCGACTCGTATGACAAACAGGATAAATGTCAGAAAATAAATTATGCGTGCTATAAGCAATTTTAAGATTAGTTTTGCGAGAGATATTATTCATTTATTCAGAATTTCTCCTTTCAGCAAAATAAATCTTTTACATTTTAAGAAAAAATGCAAGGATGCAATTTTTTTACATCAGTTGCCATCACTTTGCGATAACTTTGAAACAGGATGCTCCAAAAACGGATTGGAAATTTTGTTGTTGTATTTTCATGCTCTTGCCCCCAAATTTGTTCGAATCAAAAAGTAAAATAAGCACGTATCATTATTTTTTAAAAAATGATATTTAAGGGTAGCGCCAACCCCATAAAGTCTAGGCACTAAGCAGTATTACGAAATTTTCCGTATAAATAATCGCTAAAGTATAGCACTAGGGCTAGAGGCTAGGGTTACGGAACTTTCAGTAATGTTAGCCCTCAACGAGCTTGAAATGGGCTAGTCTTACGGAAATTTCCGTAATAGTAGGCAGTTTGTAAAGTTTCCCGGGTAAAAATTCTCCGACTTGGTTGAGACCACAAAATTGAGACTTTATGTGATGGTTCGTCTGATTTTTGAGACGCAGCCAGACACCGTCCTCTTGAAATCGAACTCAACACTAAATCGAGTCGAAATCAAGTCGAAGCTTTTATACTCGGGTTAATACTTATTACCCATAAGAAAAAAAGACGTTTTTGTAAATTTTGGATAGAGTCGTCAATATGAGGCGAATCGAGTTATCCCTCGACAATTCTCTTCAGAATTAGCCGTAGAATACAAATTAAGAATTACTTTTTGAATTTCACCTCCATAAGCCTATTTTATAGGTTCCCGAAAATCCCCATACTTGCAAAATTGGGTTTTTCAAGTTTTTTGCGCTAAGCCTTATTTTCCTGCGGTTTGTTTTAGTAGGTACATAAAATGATACTTTCTACTCATAATCAGATGTTTCAAAAAAGTATTTTGATTCCTTTTCTAATGTTCTAAAAATATTAATTGAATGAAAAAGGCTCTCGGACAGTTGTATTCGATGATAACATACATATATAAAGAAATCAAAAAGGTCTTGATCAAATAATTAATTGCTATAAAGTGTAGTGTGAAATAAGAGGCAAATGAATAATTTTTCCGTTTTTATCTCAGAAAAAAATATCCACAAAAGAAAGACGTTGTTTAAGAAAATGATTTTTTTAATGTTTATTTATAATTTGTTCGTAACTAAAAAGCCAAAGAAAAGATTTGAATTTCAGAAAAAACGCAACTTTGTAGCTTTACTCTAAGAGAAGATGGTTATAGCAATGATAAATTATTTAAACAAATACTTTATTAAGTTGAATTATTATTAGCTCACTCTAACTAGTTTGACTGGAAAGTTGACAAAAAGTTGGAAATTCAAAATGTAATTTTTGGTTTGTATTCTATGGCTAATTGTGAATAGAAATGTTGAGGGACAACTCGTCACGCCTAATGTTGTCGATTCTGTCCAAAATTTACAAAAACGCCTTTTTTTCTTATGAGAAATGCGTGTTAAACTTTCTTGGGTGAGAGAATGAAGATTCCCCCTCTCCCCTCCCAAAATGGGCCTCCCCACTCTGCAATCACTTAAATTTCTTTTCAATCATTGTCTCTTAATTAGAATCAGTGGAATTTTGACTGAGAATCTGTGACATATTTTTGGTTATTTAAATCAATAAAAATTCACTGGGAATCATTGACCTTTCTTTGAAATTCTAGTAATTTTCTACTAGTTTTCCAGTAGAAACTTACTGAAGTTTCAGTGAAAAGTTAGTAACTTTTTAATTGGAAGACAATGAAAATGACATTAATTTCAGCAAATAGTCACTAATTCACAGTAAATTTTCACTGATTCAAATAGCCTAAAGTAAGTCACTGATTCTCAGTGAAATTCCACTGATTCAAACTTAGAGAGTTCGAAATTAATTAAAATAAGTTTTGACTTATTTGAAATCGCTTTCAGTTACCTTAAAGCCGGTTTGAATCACCCTGCACTCATTTTAAATTAGTTTGAGATCATTTTGAAGTTAATTTTTAAATTGGATTTTTTGCCTTTTTTTATTCATTTTGAGATGCTGTGTTTGTTATATATTTATCCCATTTGGAGGGCGAGGACCACTTATAATCATCGTGTCAGTGGTGTTTTGCAGGATATGACGATCTTGGCTGGTTACACCAGTCTCCCCATATAGGAAGGTGGAAACCACCATAACACGAATACAGGTGTAAAGCCGTATAGGCGACAGGAGAAGAGAGTCGAGCCGTTTGCTGGACATATCGCATTCTGACGAGATCAAAAGCCCAACGAGCGAGTCAACAAATACGGCTCGCGATCGCCGCGACTCATAAACCAACGTCACTCGCGCATTCTCCTTGCCTTTAGGCAGCTTTTGCACGTCGCTATTCCTCCCGGTGTTTTCTAAGTACTCACCGGCATTGACTTCAAAGTTAATAAGTTTAGTAATCACTTATCACTCTCTCTAAAACAATTCTTCATCGAAAAAAATATATTTTTCTTAACACCCCCATGATTTTGGCCCATTTTCATATCGCGGAAAGAAAAGCAATGGTTGCCACAGCCATAAAAATATTGTTGTGCATAGTATTGTTGGAACATCAAATGAAATGGCAGAGAGAACCTTAAGTATGGGAGCATTTTCAAAGAGAAATGGTTGTATCAGCCATAGCATTTTGTTATGTCAGATGTGGATGTACTAACCACACCTATGGTTGAATTTGTATAGTAATGTGCCTCTATAGGCAAGCGCTGTAATCACTGCAGACTTAGTTTTGGCGCCAAGCGGCAGAAAGACGGCAGCCATTTCAGTGTGTCTAGTAAAGCAATGAGCATCGCACCAAAAATTGTTACAAAAAATGGAGAGTGATTGTGCTCAGTCTTCAATGAAATACTTTTAAACTTTATCAGAAGAAGATGAAACTATAACATATTTCAAGGAAACAAACATTTTGAAAAAAAAATTGTAGAAAATTAGATTTTAAGGGAACTGATTTTAATGCTTTATTGTTTGAGTATCAATTTAAATTATATGAATATTTGAAAGTTCAACTAAATGAAATAGAGATCAGTGTTTTTCGCGAGTGTCTTTTGTTTACAAAGCCACCAAGTCCTTCTTGACTCTGCCGTTCTAGTGTTTCGCTAGATTCTTTTCCTTTAAACGGTCTGAAGAAAATATGTGAATAAGGAGATGGAATCATTGAATTTGGCTTGAGTTTTGATTACGAGTATAATATTTTAAGACTAAAAAGTGGAATTTTTTTCGCAAGTGTTTTTTGCGACCAAGTGTTCCTTGACTTCATTGTTCGAGGGTCTATTATACGTCAAAGAGCTAAAGAAAGAAAATGCAACCGAAAAATCGGAAAAATTTGTTCCCTCTGGATGTTCTACCTCAGAGTGATTATCTTGAAGAGCAAACTGCCTTACAAAAAACAAGTGCTAAGTTTCATGAGTTACCAGATCACTGCCTTGAAAAAGAGTATACGTGAGGCTGGTGATGCCACGCTTAAAAAACTCCAAACCTTCTGGGATAAAATTCCAACGAGTCGGAATGATAACATAATAAAGAAAATTTTATATTTATATGAAGAGTTGAAGAATTTGAGATTTTCTACCATCAGCCGCAAGAGCATCAGAGTCTCAAATGGCGAGAGAAGAAGCATTTAGGGATGGTGCTAACAATTTATTTGATATCACTCATCAAGATGTTCTAAATACGCTCGTTCTTGAAGAAGATAAGGAACTTTCATTGCCTCAACGTGAAACCGGTCGGCGAGGTGCCATGGTTGATATAGATAGAAAATTGTTACACAAAGAACAACGTGTCAGAAAAAGAGCAGCTGTTGAGGAATTTCGGCTGCATAAGGAAATAGAGTGTATTGCTACAGTGGATGAATAGTTACAGTGGAAGATGAACGTGACGCTCCTGACGATCACGTAGATCCATCTATATCAGAATTAACCATATTCAGTTCAGAACCACCACGAAAGAAGCGAGCACGAAAGTCATTGATGAACGCCGAAGTTTCCACAGCATTAGACAGGACTAAACTGAGGAAAAGAATAGATACAATAGTAATGGCCAGCATTGTTCGCTCATTGGGATATGATATAGAAGATTATAATATCAACCGATCTCCAATCAAGAGAGATCGTGAGCGCATACGAGAAGAACAAGCTCGAAAACTCAGAGAGCAATTAGAACCTTGTGGAATGTTAACAGTTCACTGGGACGGAAAAATGATACCAGACATTTCTGGCAGAGAAATAGTGGATAGGCTTCGTGTTTTTGTGTTTGGGCCTGATTTGTTATATCATCAGTTATTAGGAGTACCGAAATTAACTTCCGGATCAGGTAAAATACAAGCAGAAGTAATCCACTGTACTTTGCTAAAGTGGAACTCGTTAGCTGAGGTCGAAAGAATGTGCGCTGACACAACTGCCTCTAATACGGGTTGGAAAAATGGAGCTTGTGCATTTTTACAGCAGTTGCTGGAAAAGGACCTCTCTACGAATGCAGGCTTCACGTTTATGAACCCGTATTCGGAGCAAGCTTCTAGTGTTCAGTTGAACCGAACTTCTGATGAATATTTTTTAGGACTTCAAGATCCCTATGTCAAATGGGCCACAGCTAATGACAGAGAAAGCATTTTGAGCTTTGTAAAACAGCAGCTTGAGGAAACGCAACCTAGAGAAGACTATAAAGAGTTCCTTGAAGTAGTTGCTGTGTTTCTGGAGAATTCTTCTTATCATCAGCAGTATCAGTTTCGTGTTCCAGGTGCCCTTTCTAATGCCCGATGGATTTTTAAAGTGCTTCTTTCCTTTAAAATATTTGTGTTCCAGAAACAGTTTTCCTTGACTTTTAATGAACTGTCGGGTTTAAGAAATGCCTGAATTTTCATAGTGGAACTGTATGTGAAAGATTGGTTTTCGGAACGTCTAGCTATTCTTGCGTCAAACAATGCTATTTCTGAAGCCATCTCTAAGAAGTTTGCTGTACATCTATGGTACCTGAACGAAGATATAGACGCTTTGGCATTCGTTGATGAGAATGTTCTTTTGGATGTCAAGAAAAAGATGGTTATAGCACTCAGGGATTCACCTGAAGGGGAAGATCACTATAATCATCACATGCATGTTGTCGTTAATATAGTTGGGAATGTTTTCAGCATGAGTCGGAAGCGAGCGCGCATGCACGAGCCGTAGAAATGGAAAGATCTCCCCCTAGTTATGCAATACACTATTTTACATTCATAGAAAAGTTTAAACCACGATAATATGTGCTTTTACTTTGAAACGTTTTTCTTTTGAATATCACTACAGTTTTACTGTATAATAGCTTCTAAAAATGTTTTTATTGGGCCAAAGTATCATGCGACATTTTTACAACGTCTTCCATGCAAACTCATCGCTGACTCACTCCAGAAGAATCTAACAGTTATGAAGAAATGGTATCAGATAAAGATCATCTGGTCACGATTTCTGCTCATTAACCATGTATCTTTCTTCGTATCTTCAAGGATCCTTGAATGTAGCAAAAAATAATCATTTCTGATGTAATTTATTTCGAGGATGATACGTTCTCATAATTTTGGATCCTTAATAATTCGTATTTTAGAAGGGAAACTTGCAGGTCTAACTCGACATAACTTTTTCTATTGAGACAAAAAAATATACCTTGGACAATTTGGAAGAATTTTTTATTGAATAACTAAACTTTTTCACTTGCCCCTAGTTAGGGGGGAGCGAAAGAAAATTTTTTTTCCAATTCGGAGTGGATCCAAAAGTTGTAGATTGGACCCGGATCTCCCTCAAAATGTTGCAGAGAAAAATAAATATATCTTATGTTCGCGCATCCACGATGATGCTCAAAATAACGAATAATAGCGAATTTTTGTTATTTTGGTACGAAATCAATTTTTCAATAGATGAGAAGGGTTTTGAAAATTAGTATTTACAATTATAATTATCCTCCGAATACTATGTAGCAATACAAAAATCTGTATGCATCATAAATTGTCATTAAACTTGGACAAAAAGAAGAAAAATTATGTTTTTATTTGATTAAATTATACTTTTCTTGTTGATAACGCTTTTTTTGAGGTTGAAGAGGGTTCTAAAGCTTAATGCTTACGCATATAATTTTTACACATCCTTTCATGGTAGAAAAATGATCTTTTTTGGTTCAAAATTCATCTTGCTTGGTTAAAAATATCTTTTTTGTTTATTTTCCACATTTCAGGTTAAAAATTCAACTATTTGGTCAAAAATGCAACTCTTTTCGGTTGAATTTGTTTTTGTCAATTCAACTATTTGATTGAAAATTCATCTCTCTTGGTTAAAAGTTATCTTTTTTGTTGAAAAATCATCTTTTCGGGAAGAAAAGTCTTCTTTATTAGTAAAAAACATTTTTGGTTTTCTTTCTTCTTCTGAAAAATTCGAGTTCTTCTCTTAAAAATACAAAAAATTGGTTAGAAATGCAACTGATTTTGGTGAAACTTTAACCTTTTTGATCTAAAATTCCATTAGTAGTTGAAAATTCATCTTTATAGGTACAAAACTCAACTATTTGGTTGAAAATTCATCTTTTATGGTAGAAAAATCATCTTTTTTGGTTAAAAATTCATCTTTCTTGGTTGACCATACCTTTTTTTGTTGTTGAAAATCCCATTTTTCAAATTGATAATTCAATTATCTTCTAAAACATTCGACTTTTTACTTGGAAATTCAACTAAGTAGTTAAAAATGCCACTGTTTTTGGTTAAATTTTAATCTTTTTGCTTGAAAGCTCAACTATTTGGCAGTAAATGCAACTGTTTAGTTGAAAATTATTATTTTCTTGAAATTTGATATTTTCAAGTTTGAAACTTCAACTCGCTTTTAAAAAATTTGTCTTTTTGGGTTGAAAATCCATCTTTTTGGGTTTAAAAGTCAACTGCTTTCTACAATATAAATCATTTATAAGAGTCCCATCTACTAGTTAAAAATCATGATTTCATGCAATTTATTTAAATTCAATGCCAATTTGCGATGTATAAGAATTTGTTTATTGCTGTTTAGCTTTCGGAAGATAATTATAGGTGTAAGTTTTAACTTTTAGAACCCTTTCCATCAATGAAAAAATCGTTACCAAGAAGAAAAATGTCATTTAATGAAGTAAAAACGTGATTTTTCTCCTTTTTTAAAACTTTAACAACAATTTACGGTGTATCTGGATTTTTCTATTGCTACATAGTTTTCGGAGAATAATCATAGTTGTAAACACTTATTGTAACTCGTTCGGTTCTAGCCTCCATATATGGTACTAACGGGGATCAAGGGATCAATCTGACACGGGTCGCTGATCAATCTCTCTAGCAATCACCTTAGGTGAAGAGCTTCACAAACCCATTATAATAATCCACTGAACAAATTTCTTCATGAGGGTTCATTAGTATCCAAAACTTTTCATTTCAGGCGCGAACATAAGATATATATTTTTTCACCTGTAGCTTTTTGTGGGAGATCTGGGTATCAAACTACAACATTTGGACCCCCCTCCGAATTCGGAAAAAGAGATATTTTTCCGCTTCGCCCTACCCCTAGTAATACACAAAAGGTTTCTACGCCTATGCAACAAAGTCATTCCTTATACGGTGTCACTTCTTTGGATGATTCTTCCATCGCCAACAGCTTAGGAGTGGACAAAGGAATGAATCCCGACGAATTAAGTCGAGAATCATTCATATTTGTACCCAAGATCAGGAATACTTAGAACAATCCTTACAAAAACTTACTAATTATTGCAGGCAACAAACGCAAAAGTTATCTATTCCAGCTAAAAAAATGATTGCAATACTCCTCAAGATTTAATCTCAGCATTTCTGATACGATGCAGGCCGTCTAAATAAATTATTAAATGGAATATGATCATCCTGGGAAGATAGTTTCTTATTAATCTGACCTATATCAGAACCAAGATTAGAAATTACCACACTTACTGAAAATCACAAGGATTCTGACAGTGATTTCTCCCTTATATGTAGTTTTTTGCGACGCTTATTAGTTGCACCAAAGATTAAAAATTTTGATATGAAGATATACGTCGTTGTCTCTCGTCGCGTCTTATTACCTATAACTTTTCTTGGCAGTGAATTTATCGTGGTCGTAAACTTTTGAATTATAACCGCGCTCTCGAATATATACCTGCAGACTGAAATGGAGACTATATCCCGTCCTCTCATAATTTTATAGATTGAGAATATAGATACGTTCTCACGTCGGATGCGACAAAGTCACCGGTATGAGAGTGCCCCGTTATGACCTTCAACGATCTTTATTATTTCTGGTTATCGTTATCCGAGGGGGAATCTCGTATCTAATTACTTCTAATGAGTGAGAATTTGTCACGGAATCTTTGATCATAGAAACACCTGGGACCGCTGACGTGGATTCCGTACGTTCCTCTTCGTTACCGGCATATCCGCGAGTCGAAGATCCGACCGTAGCATTTTATTGTTCTTTACCATCCCCGTCACCAACGTCTTTCTTTTTTTCCCCCGAGAATCGAGTAACTCGAGTCCGCTTCTACTTTGTAATTAATTGCACTCGGTTCAAACCAATAACGATAAATTTTTATCGCGAGTCTTGAACGCGACGACACCAATTTCTCGGCTCGAAAACCTTACCACCACTCAGAGACGATTTCAATCTTTCTGGCTCCGACCGCCACAATTAAGAAATCCTTTTTTATAGTATCCTCAATCGCCGAAAATGCTGTGCCTCCAAGTGTGAAAATATTCAAGTACATAAGGGCGAGCTTCGAATAGATTTAAGTTTCATGTCCCTGGAAGACCACAATATATGATCAGTCTTAGCTTGTTTTCGTTCACACAATTTCTTTCTGAAGGGTATAATTTTTCAATTTTAAAAGTAACTTGTATGGATAATTTAGTGAATTAAGAGGACAATAAATTAATTGTGAGAGTCGACACTTCAAGAATCGAATCAGTCTATCAGGATGTTGTGTATCCTTTAGTGAATCCTTTACGTTCTGTCTTCATATCATTTACGATCTTGCTTTTTATGATATTTTTAACGATCGTTAGTTTCTCTTATGGCTCTTATTGGCTCTCGCTTGAATGCTCATAAGGTTATGATGCGAAACTGCTATAACAACCTGTTGATGCGGGGAATCCCCGCTTCCGAAATTTCCTTAACGTACTTAAGATGTTGGGGCATGGAGGCATTCATGTGCACGTAACTCGAGAGCGCTCTCCATGAAATATCAAAGACGCGTGAAGTTTTCGGATTAGGGCTGTGGAGTGGATAATAAGAGGTACCAGGAAAGTGTTCTATCTTGAAAACATTTTTTAAAAAAGGATGCAAGAAGGAATAATGAAAAAGAGTAAAACATAATAAATTGAAAACTACTTTCAAGTAGGCAATGATATTCAATTTTACTTAATTTAACACAGGCAAAACTGGTCGTTCTGTTTCATTGCGGCTTATTTGATAGGAATGATAGTTGGGTTCCTTTCGAAATAGGGTCACTAATCAAAGCAAAAATTCTTGCGAATATGGCATCATCTAGGGGCATTCAAATTACATTGCGTTTCGCGCCATCTCGGAGGATAAGAGACGAAAGTATATCCTAAAACAGTGTCGCAGTCTAGTTTTGATTTGTGAACTTTTTGAGTGTTCCTTTTTCAGTATACCAAACATTTTCATAAGAAAGTAGATTTCATTTCGATCTTTAAGAAATTTTAAAAGTGTCGCAGTGTTCATCTCTATTTCTTCTTTAAAACTAATTGATAGACCGCATAATTTCACTTTTTTTTAATTAAACTTTTCTCAGTGAAATATCAGAATGTCTTTACGCATAAAAATTCTACGTCTTTCTTACAACCAATTTGTTAAAAACGCTGCAGACAACAATGACCGGACTAGGTGATTCTAAAGGGATTTGATGTCCTAAGAACGAATCCGTTGTCTAAATTTTTCCTATTCGTCAGGATTTCGAGATAACCTAATCTAAAAGTGCAAAAATATCCATTTTCAGCCATATTCGAAACAATATAATACAAGCAGTGCCTTTTTTTGCTTAGAATCGCTTACGGCCTTACGCCATCGTTTAGTACTCCTCTTTGCCTTTCATTTCTAATTTGAATCATTCCGAACCGATGTTTTTTTCTCCGAGATATGGCACATTAACCATTTCAGTTTGTCACTGAAAATCAAGTAAAGAAGGCGAAGAAAGCGAAGAAAATTCTTATTCGATTGAAAAAGAGTTTGGTATTAAAAGGTTTTTGAGTTTGCTGATTCCGAATTTGAGCTCAGATTTTCAAAATTCAAGACGGCAGACCAAAATTATGAGAAATACTTGGTTTTGTTCAAGACATAATGTCTTAAGGTTTCTAATATTTCTGAATCCGAATTTGAGCTCAGATTCGCAAAATTAAAGATGGTTGATCCAATATGGCGGACCAAAATTTTAGGAAATACTTTTTTTGAACAAAACTTAGTGTCTTAAGGTTTATGAGAATGTTAAATACGAATTTGAGCTTAGCTTTGAAAAATTCAAGGTGTCGGATCCAATATGAAGGACTAAGGGCCGGTTCCACCAACTCTGATTAAATATATGATAATCATGATTATTTTTTAATCGAGGCTTTAATCATGATTAAATTACAATGCGTTCCACCATGGACATTTTGGTTCTGATTAGCTAATCATATACCCTTTTCGTGGTAACTCTAATATTCTCGTGTAACCGCGATTCTGATTGGTTGTAATGGAAATCTCAGTTAACTTTCGTTGCCATGATGTTTAGGCGCCAAAATATTGATATAGCTTCAGCAATATAATTTTTATTTATACATGTTAACCAGAAAAAAAGTTTTTCATAATGTATACTTCGAAAAAAAACAAGTACTATTATTTATAAACATGTTCCAACCAGAAAGATTGATTTTGTACAGAAAATTATAATTTTTAATAAAATACATGAATTTTCAAACAAATCGTTGAACGACCAACAAGAAATTATTACTTTCCAATCAAAAATGGAACAGTTCAATTTTCAGTTGAAAAAAATCAATTTTCAACCAAAAAATAAAAATAAATTTCCAGGAAAGAAGATCAATTTTCTACTAGAAACGAGAAATTTCTAACAGAGTACATGAATTCTGGAACAAGCAGTTCATTTTTCAACTAAAAAAAATAAATTTATAATTAAAAATGGAATAGTTTAATTTGCAGTTAAAAACTTTACTTTCATCTAAAACGGAACTACTTTGAACACAACAGTTCGACTTCGAACCAAAAAAATAAATTTTCAAGCAAGAAGATTAATGATTCTGCCAGAAAAGAAGATGTTTCGAGAAAAACACATGAATTTTCAAGTAAATAATTTCCAACTACAAACGAAGCGAATTTTCAGCAAAATAGTTTAATTTGAAACAAAAAAGGTGAATTCTCAAGCATGAAGATTAATTTTCTGCAAAAACCGACGAATTTGTAGCAACCCTCGTGAAAATAAAGACCGAAAAAAGACCGATTCCAAACCGCCTGCAGACAGGGTTTGAACTTTTTCTGGTATGCAGCTCTCAGCCTGTACCTGGCTCACTTTTATGGTATTGAAATAGATACTACTTTCTCTGTCTGACACATAGCTCTGTATCTACAGACTCTCTAGGTGGGACGAGGCGCAAATAAAACGTGGTCTTCTGGGGACCAGAATATGACTGTTTGAGACCGCTTTAAAACCAACATCTATACCTGCTTCCTGTAGTCTTTTTTTCGGTCTTTATTTTCACGAGGAAACATACAGAAATTTGCAACCGAATAGTTCAATTTTCAATTGAGAAATACAAGCGTAAATCAAAAGTGGTACATTTACATTTATAGTCATACAGATTAATTTTCAACCAAAAAAACGAATTTTAGAACAAAAAGATGATTTGTTGGAGCAACCAGGTGAATTTTTTACCAAGACAAAAGGCATGAATTTTGATCCGAATAGTTCAATTTTCAACTATAAAATATAAATTTACAATAAAAAATGGAACAGTTAAATCTTCAATTATAAAAATGAATTTTTAATTTAAAAAAACGAATTTTCAACAAAATAGTTCAGTTTTTTAACAAACTAGTTGAATTTTCAAGCAAAATGACTTTTGAACAAAATTGTTGAGTTCCTTACAAAGTGGATACATTTGTCACAAAATTAAATTTTTTAAATTTGAATTTAAATTTTTAAACTGAATGTAGAATTGCCATAAAAAATTAAAGTTGTTATTTCAATACCTCCTTTGTTTATATCAGTGGTTGAATATTCAGAAATGGACTTAATCTGTTTTTTTTAGGTCTTTCTTATCACTATATGCACTTCCCAAAAAATTATGGTACCTTTGTAGGCCTTATATCTCTTGTATCTGTTCCACTAAATTATTGTTGCATTTGTTCGTTTTAAGTTTCTTCTATTCTTATTCGAATATTTTCCTTTTATCCTTTTTCACTTTGGGCGTATCTAAAGAATAAGGTAGTTGCATGAATTTCAGATAATATATTTTTAAAACATTGCATAAAATTCTAAAAAGTGTAGCCACAAAGCGGGCAGTCTGAACACTCGCGTGCACATTTCGCATTTGTTTTTAAATACACGCGGAAAATTCCCTTTTCAATAATTAGTCTTTATTATAAAAAAGGCCATCCTTTATGATAACAAGAATCTACATTTGTACAAAATACAGTTGATTAATATTATGTACTCCTACTGAAAATGGTTCATACGGCCCTGACTGTGTACATCGTAGACATTCTTGGAAGAGCCTCACGGCCATGACATGCTATACCCGAGACCGCCATTAAACGGAGGTTCTAGTGTACTTCGTTCCTGAGAAGTTTTTTTTAATGTATGAAAAACCTGGTTGGATTTTTTAAAACGCTGGTTAGCTGGTCTCTAATTACGGGTTTACAATCAATCAGCAATGCCTCATTTTCCCGCGAAAATTTTTGAAAGTAAACATTCTTAACATAAAAAAAATATTTGAACTTATCCCAAAAAACTTTTCTTGAGTAATTATATGTAGTTTTTAGAGATATTTTAATTTGACCAGGAAAAGAATTGTTTAGAAATATGCAACCACCAATTATTAGATATTTTCCCAGAAATAAAAAAAAAATGTAAACTTAATTTTTCGTTCAATCGAGTACAGAACTTGAGAACAAATTTCAAATATCAATTATATTTCTACATCACTCCCGCGATTAATCATTTGAATTTTGGCATGTATAAAACACAGTCCCTTATATTTAATAGTGATTTTGATATCTCTTCTTTCAGTTGCGTTCTTTAATTGTAATCCCATATAATTCTGTGTAATTTCGTAATTTTTTGACATCCCATATAATCTGTATAATTCCGGGTAGTCCCTGTAATCTTGAGTAATTTTATGTAATCCTATGTTATCTTGTGTAATACCATGTAATCTCGTGTAATTCCATGTGATCTTGTGTAATCCAATTTGTAACCTCGTGTAATCCCCTAAATGTCGTGTGATTTCGTGTAATCTTCTGTAATCCCATGTAATCTCATGTAATCTTATGTAATCCTGTAATCTTGTAATCACATGTACACAAAAAAAATCACAACATGATGTGGGGACCTACAGCTTAAGGTGGAATTCGAACCACTAGAACCTCGGTAAAAGTACAAGGAAAAATTGCCAGAGGTACCGGCTCAGGGATCGCATCCCGGACCCGTGGTAGGAAGTCCGAGCACTCAACCGCCTGAGCCACCAAGGTTTTAAAAAAAAATTATATCTCAGACTTAAGTTGGCTACAGCCAAATATGTCGAAGGTACTTTTTGAGTTGGATAATTGTACCGAACTGAATATTCTAAACGGAACTATCCCGGTTTTATATCATCAGATACGGGCGCATTTTTGTTATGCAATCAAGTGGTTTGATGAGAGTGACATGCATAATTTGACATATTGGGCAGTCTGGTATAATTTTTACTCCACCATCCACGGGCTGGGTGGCAGCCAAGTGCATTATGAGGGGACCTTCAGCTTAAGGTGGAGTCCGAACCACCAGAACCTCGATGGAAGTACATGGAAAAATTTCCAGAGGTACCGGCTCACGGATCGAACCCCGCACCTCTAGTAGGAAGTCCGAGCGCTTAACCACCTGAGCCACCGAGGCTATTATTATTATATTATGATTATGATTAATATATTATTATTATTATCATTATTATTATCATAATAATTATGATGTTTTTTCCTTTCTATTTCGGGTATATCCGGTATCCCAACATCAGCCGCGGACCAAGTCAAGTACCTGATGAGTTAAGGATGTGAAGAATTCAATACGATGTTTAAAACGTCTTGCGCTAATGTTGTAGTAGGTATAAAATTAGGTGTATGGTATAGCTTATTATAAAAAAATCATATCTCAGACTTAAGATGGTTACAGCCCAATATGTCGAAGGCACTTTTTGAGTTGAATAGTTGTACCAAACTGGACATATTGCACGGGGCTATCCCAGTTTATATCACCAGTCACGGACGCATTTTGGTAATGCAATTCAGTGATCTGATGAGAGTGATATACATAATTTGACATATTGAGTAGTCAGGTATAATTTTTACCCCACCATCCATGGGCTGGGTTGCAGCCAAGTGTAAGTCGTTGTTCAGGAACTCTGTATTCTGCTTGCGCATTCGTCATAATTCGCGATTAATACACGCTGCAGAGCCCGACTATAGGGATCCAACAATTATACTGGAGAGCTTGTCTATAGGGATCCAACATTCATCCGAGAGAGATCGTTTATAGGGATCCAACATTCATACTGGAGAGCCTGTTTATAGGAATCCAACATTCATACGAACGATCGTTCCAATGCCAACAACTGAGACCAACAATTCAAAATATTTATTAATGTAACGGACGGAATAAAAACACACACAACTTTACACACGCACACGGACACATGCATATACAAAATAAAGAAAAGTCAAAAATTAAATGATCAAAAATTAAAAAGTCAAAAATTGAAAATGTGATGATCACAGTTATTTCTCAGTGTATCGGAGCCTGATGTTTTCGTTTAGGGGAACGCTTATTTATAATTTTCTCACATATTGAGCACGTTCATCTAACTAGAGGACAACTGGACGATTGTGTCTGACTAGGTGGTCAGTCAGAATAGTCCTGTGCTAGTGAAAGAGATGATGTTCGTTCTCTAGCACTTTAACTGGGCTATATTTATGAATGTCAGTGACAAATCCTTCAATCTCCTGAAAGAGTTCTCCCTGCCTCAAGCAAGGCTTGAAGCATCGCTATCCACGCAAGAAAAATCTAATATTTGAAGGTGTTGTTTGTGCAGCCATTTACCCCGCCATTGAGGAGCTAGCTATTTGGCGTTAAGATAACCGATGTTCTGGAAATTAACAGCTGCAAGTTTTGAGGGGGTATATAGAACAACTTCACAGATGTAGTCGCAGAGCGAAATGTTAGTCCTGTTCTGGAAATATTCGCGCAATTGTGCAACCTGAGAGTCACACAATCGACGAACATCCATAACCCCTCTGCCCCCAGGCTTGCGTGGCAGAACCATTTTTTCTACAGCTATCCTCTCAGGGTACATTCAGTGATCAGACATTTTCACGCGGATGATTCTGTTGTGCCTCTCGAGGTCAGTCATAGACCAGGAGACCAAACGAAAGGTGTGTGTTGGGAGAGGAATGGCATAGGTGTTAATTGCCTTTTTGATTTTCTTCGCACTGAGGCCAGACGCCAGAAGCAGATTAAGGCGACTCGAAAAAGCAGTTCTAAGCACCTTCTAGGGCGGACCCCTTGCCTACAATATGTCAAGGTACCTGTAAAAATCGTTATCAGTCATCGCGCTAATCAGACCGTGGTCGTCCAAAACCTGTGGAGTACTTACTTCTCCACGGGACAAATGCACCTTTCTGCATCTATCCAAGCCCAGAGACATCCTGATGTCATTGGGAAACTGCAGCAAGATGTTAAGTAGGCTATTCAGTTTCGAGCCTGAGCTTACATAAACCTTTATATTGTCCATGTACATGAGGTGAGTGAGTTGAGACTCAGCCACTCCCATCTTAATTTCGAACCCATAGGACGTATCCTTGAGTGTCCAACTTAGCGGGTTCAATGCTAAACAAAACCATAGTGCGCTAAATGAATCACCTTGGACAATTCCTCGTTTAATCGTCAAGGACCAGGTATACCTCATCACTCCACGACTAAAGCATTAAATCTTTGTCCAGCATGTGTGCACAGCGTGATCCAGAAACTCGATGAGATGAGGACAGATCTTTTATTTCTTAAGGACCTTAAGTAAATAATCGTGGGGTATTGAGAGAAATGCCTATTGGTAGTCAATATAGGCCGTGTGCAAATCACGTTAGTGGTGTTTCGCATGCAACACAACCACATTGTCAACCGTGACTTGGTCCTTGCAGCCACGGAAGCCTCGACAGTAACCCGTTTGTCCTTCGCAGAGGCCGTTGCTCTCCTCACAGTATCTATAGATTAAGTCAAGAATGATTACCGTGAAACACTTATGGAGGGTAGAGAGACAAGTGATTGGTCGTTAATCACTAGGCCTACCAATATCTACCTTTTTGGGTATCATATACGTTACGCCCTCCGTTATAAAAGAGGACAAGTGATGTTTATTCTCCAAGACGTTTTGAAGGGCTCCAGAAAGGGCGGAGTGCGGGGCCACCAGGTATTCGTAGCAGAAGCTGTGCACCCCATCCGCACAAAGTGCTTCCCAGTTCTGACCTCTCTTTAGGATGCGAGCTACGTCGGAGGCTGAGATAGGTAGAGTATCCATCCAAGGTGACCGTGCAACTCTGTACTTTTCTAGACGGAGCCACATCGTGTTCAGCTGAATTGACCCATGAGTACCCCAGATGCTCGACCAATATCTGGCCATTTCACTTTGGCCCTAGGTGGTTCACAATGATTTTGAGTCTTGTTTTCGCCATCTGCAAATCTGCGATAGAAACGTTGCTCGTCTGCCAGAAAGGTCATATTGTCATTCCTTCTCGCGGCTGCTCTCCTGAATCGTCGCTGTCGCGCTGAGAGGACTATGAGTTTCTGCTTTATTCCAGATAGTCAATCACTTCGTCCAGGTTCGTAGATGCTCTTAAACTTATGTTATGTGGACGAAGGATCTCTTCCACATGGCGACTTTGTCTCTGGGAGCAATTGCCCTTTCGAAATTGGTACAACCGTCCCAGTTTTGCTCTTGTTTTACTAGCCTCGCCTTGAAGTCAAAACTTCCATAGAGGGTCTGAAATCTTTATTGGCGCGTAGTTGTTAGCAGCCCAGACTCAAAGTTTCATGCTCATTATCCTGGCACACGTATCCGCAGCGCAATACGCAAGAGTCTGCACCAGCAGCAAGCTCATATTCCGCTGTAAGAACAGAAGCAGTATCTCGGTATTCAGTATGCCAATTAACCGGAGAAGACCTTTGTTCACTATAAATTTCGACAGACCGTTTTTTATAGATGGTTCTTGATCTGCAGACTCTAGGATGGCATCAGTGAAGCACACCATGAGACTTAGGCTTTTCTCAATGAACTCTCTAGTGAGTTTAACAGGAGCAGAGGCAAGGTCCGGCGGCTGCAGCCATAACGACTGTCGAACATGAGACAGTCACCCCGCTATATCCCTCAGGTCCGGCTCCCGCTCATCTATGACGTCTCATGTCGCGGGCATATGAACCTCCTCTTCCACCGCATCTACAAGGTGCGTTATAGGTGATGCTAGTTGTTGTCGCACCTGTTTCTCGATGTTTTTTATTTCGACCTCGGAAAAAAGGTCGCGTCGCCTAATGGATCTTAATTGATCAAAAAGATATTGTTTAGTCTCTCTATGGGCCAAATCGGGATGAAGACCCGCGAAGAGACGATGCTCTCCGCCCCTCACGGATTCTCCCCTCGCCATTTCACGAAAATGACATCTGATCACGTATCCATTCATCTCCGACGTCCACTTGATCCCTTTTTTGGCTTGCGTACCCTTGAGTCGCTGCTGAAATGCAGTCTCAACCTTAGATCTTATCCGGTTGATGGTTCTTCTAGAGAGGAGGTTCTCGTCTAGTATTTGATGCCTTTGTTGTCTCAGGTCGCTTCAGTTACTGTCACTATTTCAGGAAAATTCGCTACAAATCTTTGGCGGAAGGCCATTCCGTCAAGTGAAGCAGTGGTCGCTCACATCTCGCGTTGAAATTGGCAGCGCAACAAGTACTCATCATGATGGGTTTGAAAATTGATGCGCTGCCGTAAGATTCCTGTGGAAGTGGTCGGTTGGGGATTCGCAACAGAAGCATACTTCGCAGGCGCAGCTGATGTCCTGCTGCGTACCACTTCTTGACCGATGTTCTGGCTGGACAGTAGCCCTTTCGGGTATTCCGGTGAGATCCGCCTGCCCATCACGCAGCTCACCACCGGCTTGCATGCTGCCACCTCCAGCGGTGGCACCAGGAGGCCCCGACGCTCCTCGGACAGCAACCAACGACTATATATATTTCTCGAATTCTCCATTACAGTTTATGAGTTTTTGGTGCTCCTCTTAGTCTTATTCCTCTTCGTTCTCTGCCTGTCTGGCATGAGCAACCCTGTCAGTTGCAATGCCACCACCAACGTAGCCATTAAAGTCATGAGAGGAAATCTCAAGCCCTACCGCGACGTCAAAGCGAGAGCACCTTTGGTATTATTATTATTATTGAACAAGTTATATCTCAGACTTAAGATGGTTACAGCCCAATATGTCAGAGGCACTTTTAAAGTTGGATATTGATACCAAACTGAATATATTGCACGGGGCCATCCTGGTTTATATCATCAGTCGCGGACGCATTTGGTAATGCAATCAAGTGACCTGATGAGAGTGATATAGATAATGTAACATTATTAATATTTTTATTATTGATGTAGGTAATAAGCCAAATCTCTTTCGAGGCAAGCGTAACTCCTTTGTTTCTAGTCTCGTTATACTACCAGGGATTAAGGAATTCATATGGCAAGAGTAAGAAAAGGATGTGTAGGAGATGAGATAGTTCTTAGATCATTCAAGAAGTCGCGCATTGGTTATTCAAACGACACACTCGTCCTACAACACCCCTCCGACATGGGTCACTGATCAATCCCTCTAGCAATCACCCCAGAAGAAGAGCCTCACTAATACACAGTATAGCACTATTTACCCATACACACTCAAAGTGACTGATAAACCGATAGGACGACTCATATTTTTTATTACAACCACAGTCACTAAGCAGTGCTCTCCACGAGGGTCCATTAGTATCCTAAATCTTTCGTTTCAGGCGTCATTTTTCTTTTCATAAGCAATTGTCTTCCACATATTCCTATCCTTGCATATTTCTTTTAATTCCTTTTCATCCATACACCTTTTCATGCAAGCTCTTGTGTTTCCATGACCCCTTATATCTGTTAGCGTCAGAAAGCTTTAGCTTTAGCTCCTCATTCACACATTCCAACCATTCTTTCTCCAGTCTACCTCTGGGTATACTACGATTCACCTTTCCTAAATGCACTTGCCTCGCTAAACGTCCTCCATTTATTTTTCTAATATTACCAAACCACCTCAGCGAAATTGTTTCACTCATGTCAATCAATGTTTTCTTTACACCACAGTCTTTGAGAACCCACTCATTACAGACTTTGCCTACTAGCGTTCCATCGCACATATTCCGCAGGAATTGCATGCCAACCGCATTCACCTTACTCCTATTCTTTCCTTCATACGTCCAAGTATCGTTACCATACAGCACAATATGTGCAAGCACAGAATTATATGTTGCCTTTCTACCCTCGTTTTTATGTCTTAATATCTTCGCATCTATTTTTTGTTCAGCAGTAAGAAACTCCCAAGATACCCAAAATCATCAACTTGTTCTATCCTCTCTTCGTTTAACGCAATGTTACATACTGTGTTAATTTTTTTAGTAAAACTGCGCGAAGTAGCCCGGGCCACGATTTGCTCGAAACTGTTTGATTTTCAGGAAAAGCATGTACCTCTACTTGAAAAAGAATTTGACATCTTTTGCACGAAAAGGATCTTTGTCAAATGAAGGAAACTCTTGAAATATGTGACGTAAATCTATAATCCTGTTTTCTCTTATACAGTAATCAACAGGTTAGCTGTGTAAAGCCAGCGGTATCTATGGTCTCCTGAGTTCATTCAACTAGAGCAAAATGGCGATTTCCAGTGTGTTAGCTGTTTTTTACTGAGTGGTGTATAATCAGCTGTAGTTCGTTTACAATATTTCAACCTATTTCATAGATGGAAGAAAGAACAATGTTTTATTTTTGTTTTTTGTTATCCATTCTACTCCCTATTTTAATCACTATCGTTTCACTTGGCACAGCTGTCTATGACTCAAATGATGACCTCAGAGTTCTTCTAACCTTAGTGAAACTTTCGCCGAAATACGTTTAAGTTTAAAACTTCGAAAATTCATTTGTAACACATTTTATCTTTTTTTCCGGTTCCTCCTATTTGAAATGAAATATAATATATTATACATAGAGTATCGCTTTTCAACAGATACTGAACGCGTGTACAATGCAATCTAAATCAATTCTCCAAGTTTACGAGGAAATGACTAGAACAGTACGAGCGCGTCTATAGAGAGGAGCACAGTAATAGTTTGTGACATATCGATTGCTATCACTTCGGTAACTCCGAAGGTGGGTAAATCTATTACGCAGATAAGTCTGCATGCTACTTGGAATGGCAACTTGGTAAACGGGGCCATCAGATAGAGTAAGAACATTCGGTAGCTCAGGAATAGCTGATAGCTGAAGAACGACTGATATCGGTTAACACTCTTCGAATTCTCCTTTACTATATCATCAACAGCAAATCGCCAAAGGCTTGCCGAATCATTCAAAATATGCAGTAAATTAGCCATTTGGCATTGAGACTCTTTCCGCAATATCTACTTTGATATATTATTCTTGACAGCATTTTGGAGTGGATCAGCGAAAAAAGAATTTATCGAGAGTTCAATTTTTCCTAAAGACGTGATGTCGAACGACGCCGAACCTTCGTCAGAATCTGAGAAATTTTGCGGGGAATCCGCCCAGGGCGATCGAAGCGGTGGGCCGGAATAAAGGGAGCGGAAGTTGGCGATTCGAAAACCGGGAGAATGCGGAATTTAAAGCGTTAAACTTTCGCAATTATCGAATGTTCCGTATCCTTGAAAAGTTCCTTAAGTAGTGCGCGAACCTGGCCCTCGAGGGTAAGTGGCATCCCGATAGTCGGCGAGGAAAGCTGGAATGCAATAAAGCCCGGAACTTCGCGAAAGAGCGCCGGAAATAAAGTACAAAGGTTTTTCGCCAAAGTACGCAGTTATACGACGTGCGCGGGTATTTTACTATGGTGTAAACTCGAGCTGCCATTTTCACAATGTACGTTAACGTAAATGGCCTTCTTCGATATTCTTACGATATCGCCGCCCTATTTAATAAATTTCAAATTATGGAATTGTCTTTGACTGTCTGATTTCCATTTTTATATTTTCTCGTCTTTCAGGGGATATAAAGTCAGAAATACCGCTATCGAATATTGATGAAAAAAACTTAAGCTATGAAATGAAATTGTAGCTTAAAGTCTCTTGCAATAAAAAGTACATTTTGAACAAAAGTTTCATTAATTTCATGTGGAGGGCTTCAAGGAGAAAATATTCCTTAATTCAAAAGAAGGAGAGTATCAGTATATTAATTTTTGTTGAAACATCCTAGAAGAGCGAGATTAACCAACCGCAACTTCGCATAAAACACTTTCCACCCTTTCGCAATGAGAGGGTGGCACCAACACGTTTCTAAACAACCTCGGTGAGATTAACAGCCTCCACGTGTAGAAGCGTTCCAATCTTTCACGGCACTCGACGCGCTTCGGGTCGACGTACCTGCGTTTCCAACAGAATTTTCGGCCATTCCACTCGACAAAAAATCGTGGCAATTTGCAGCGAAGGATTTTCGCGGTCGGTTTCGCGCATTTAATTTACTGTGTTGTACTCGGGGAAGAAAAAAGAACAAGATACAGCAGACTATAGAAAACAAACCAGAAATCCACAAATTTTTGCTCTAAAATGACTAAAAATACTAATGTGCTTCTAAAGGTTCATCAGAGGAAAGAGTGCGAATATAAATGAATCCAAAGGCAAATGAATGCATGTAAAATATAGTGATTGCAAGTAATTGCGATTGAATGCAAATATGTACAATGATTTTCAGCGATTTCAGGGTGAATTCTGAGTGATTGAAGTGATGGCATTGTGAATTATGAGCGATTGCAGGTAACTCCAGGTCATTAAGAAGTACACTAGAACCCGATTTAGTTTCTGTCAGGGGAACTGCGTAGCTCCGTTAAGCTCGCACGCATCATTCTTCAAATATACTTTTTGGACATATTTAGATATAATTCGACACTAAGAAATGAAAAATTAAATTTTGAAAAAGTATCCGTGTGTGTGTAACTCGAGAAGTAACTTGCTCCTGTTTACCATATCTCGAAAAGTAAAGGACCTATGATCATGAAAATTGGACGAACTATATCTCCATAATAAAGACGTGCAGATCCGATAATAATATTTTTAGTTACACATTTCTCTATAAGACCAATCGTAAATCATTAAGATAATTATTAATCGTCTCTTTAATTATTTATTTGTATGTATCTTGTGGTATATATTACACGGCGAACGCAGAAAATCGTGCGCGAATATTATGATGAGAATGTATTCCTTAAGGCCGATAGAGCCTGAAGTAAATAAATTTCCTTTTTCATTTGATTCAAAAACAAATTTAGTAATTTGGACATCAAAAACATATAACACCGAGCGCAAAGCGCGTGACGAGAATGTGCCCACGAAGCGGGAAAATTTTTTAATATTCGAAACACAACACTATTGTAACTTAAAAAGTTGTTCTCTATAACAAGACACATTTTGATTGCCCTTTTCATGATTTAGTATTTGACAGCTAAGGATTTAAAACTTTGTTGGAAGTCTACATCCCAACTTTTATATCCTGTCATACGATAATTTTCAAACGTGCCACAATTTTTGACATTATATTTAAAAAATTCTTTGTTTTAATTCTGTCTCCATGTTATAACGAAAAATATGGTTTTAATAACTTTGCAGAACTTTCATACTTTCTACTTAGATATTTTTAGTCATACTTCATAAAATCTGAAATAATATAGTGAATACATTGACTTTTCAGTAAAGCAAGAAATTCAGATAGTAGAAAACTGATATTTTTCCATTAATTATCGTCTCTTTTATCATCACAGGAGCTTATTAGAAAAATACTGCAGTTTAACTCACAAAAGACACTCATAAAAAATTACAAAGAATGTCGAGTTCATGAAATAAGCCAACTTGCAATATATTTGAAACCGCCGCTTCAGTTGATGAAGGAAAATTCATCATGGGAGAAGTTGATTCCGTATGTTAAATATTTCACTATTACTCCATCATCTTCTTATTAGAAGTCAAAAGGCAGTATGTGAAAAATTATCGAATATTGGAATCTCATTAATTATTGTGACTTCTCTTTCAGTATTTTCGATTCAAAATTGATTGATCGCGCACAGTGGGGCAAAAAGATGCCTGCGGACAAATAGATTTTCATACTACAATTTTCATATGATTGGAATTCTTTCACTTTTATAAATAAAAGGCAGCGAATCTCACATGAAACCGCCGTTTTTATTCGTCGAAAGAAATTGTAAGTTCTTTTATATTTGACAAACGAAATGAAAAAAGAATTTCACCAAAGACGGGAACTGTCTTTTATAAAACATTTGTGTTCAATCCAAAACTCCTTAAATCAGCGACGAAATTATCTTAAAATATTCTTCAGTGAAATATAGGAAGTTTGAGAATGTCATTCGTTTTAAACAAATAAGTGGATAAAAATGGTTTCGTAGGGATTAGCAACGATTCTGTGGCCCCGTGTCGAAGAAAGACGTGAGTCTAAGTTTTGGCAATTAATAGATCTACCAACATTGAAACATTTTAAACGGAGATTCTATTTTTAAATAATGTTATGCGCAGAAACTTAATTGCTTATAATTATGCTCTGATAAATAATATTAATATGCTAGACATTTCTTCTTAAATACGATACGGGTGGAATATCCTAGTTCCAAACTTTTGGACATTATGAGTTGATCGCAATCTAGTTTTAATATTTAAAACTACATTTAGATATTAAAATTCCACCTTTCATTATAAATAAATTATTTCGCCAAGTTCTTGAGCGATTCATTTTTTCAATAAAATTTTACAGTCAAATTACACAAATTTACATTGAAATAGAATAAAAAGCGGGAGAAAAACCTCAAAAATTCATTGTCTGAAGCGTACATTGCAATTGAATTTTTTATTTCATTCATCAATTTGGTCGTCGAAACCGATGAAAAATAATTTACTATTGTAACTTGTTTTTCCAATCGTCCGAAATTGGGAAAACATGGTTGAAAATTTCGGAAAAAGAGGTTCACATAATCCTAACCGTACCCACGGAGATAAGGAGACCAATCACATTGTAGAAACTGCCTCGAGTTTTGACTGTGGTAACTACACCTTCAGTGTCAGCCTCAGGCGTTTAGAGCCCGTTCACTAAAGTAGTAGCGCAGGCGCTCTATGAGTCACTATCTCTTTTTCTCCCGTGAGAACTGTGCGAGAGAGAGAATATCGGTACGTATCGATATTTGCAGAATCGATAACAAAAATATCGATATATATCGATACTCTCTCACTCACACAGTTCTTACGGGAGAAAAAGAGATAATAGATCACAGAGCGCATGCGCCACTGCTTGAGTGCATGGGCTCTAGGTGCCTAGGGCTGGCACTCAAGGTGCAGTTACCACAGTCAAAATTCAAAATGAATGTATGGAAATCGGTTTTCTTATTATTACTACGTGCCGTGCCATTCGACACGTATTGCACATTATTAGACAACATTTCTGTTGAACGAATGTTATATTCTCATACGAAAAAAATCTGCTCGAAGCATGCAGCTCTAGTGGCACATGACGAAAAGTTTATTAGCTTTTGTGCCATTATATTATCAAAATTAAACATTAGCAACGTTGCCAGCCGCTAAACAGCGTCCTGCGATATTTTTCAGCAGTATGAGGGCTTTCCGACTGTGTCGAGGACAATGTCAACTCGTCGTCGGATACATAACAGCTTTATCCTCACATTCTAAGGCTCTCCTGCAGGAGAGCGTGCCTCCGATGGCTTCGTTACCTCAACAGACTGAAGAGAGAATCATTCTTCACATTCCCTTTCGGGGCAGTTGTCATCGTCTTCAGCTTCTGCAAGGTAGCTGGCTTTTATTGAAATGGTTTGACCAGTATGTATATGATTTCGGACATTATATTTTCTTGTCATGTAGCGAAATTGCGGAAGGTGAGATAAATCATCAATAGTTGCACTGAAGCAATATTTTCATGGGTGTCTACCTGATCGGGAAAGTGGAAAAATCGGAAAATGACCGGGAATTTGATTCAGTGGTCAGGATTTTCCTCTCAAATGGACTAATATGCAAGTTGAGAGTTGTTTCATATATTTTTTCACTCGAATTCTGAGTTGGAACATTGAATTTCTACGCCTCCATTTTATAGCGCACTATGTCGCGTTAAGGCGTGTACAGCGCCACGTCGCGTTTGGCCAGTGTACAACTCTCCGTCGCGTTTGTTTGCTGTATAGCTCCAAATCATATGCTTATACAAAGGACCTGGAGCTATACAGCGACTTAACGTGACTTGGTGTTGTAGAACGACACGACGTGGAGCAGTATGGAATGGAGGCGAAAGTAAGATGGAATGGTGGCGTCGCTTTTCTGAAAGAATTATAATTCTAAGTTGGTACAAGGGATTTCGGAGAAGAAATACAATTTTCAGTTTAGGATAGGAAATTTTCGTAAAGAACTGTAATTTTTACTTTAAAACGGAGATTTTGAGTACAGAATTATAATTTTGAGTTTGAGTTAGGGAATTTCAGTAAAGAAATCTAATTTTGACAATTGGGATAGGGTCCCGTAAAGAACTATAATTTTGACTTTGTAACGGAGAATTTCGTAAGGAATTATAAATTTTGACCTTGTGACAAAGAAATTTTCTGAATGAATTATAATCTTGACATAGAACTGGGAGTTTTTGTGAAGAATTATAATCTTCCTTCTAGGTCTACTTCAGAACAGGAAATTACGTTAGGAATTTTAATTTTTACTTCAGGGCAGGAAATTTTCATAAAGAATTATAATCTGACTTGGAACAAGGAATTTTCGACGTGGAACGGGAATTTTGTAAATGAATTTAATTATGACTTGTTATAAGAAATTTTCTAAAAGAATTATAATTCTGAGTCCAGGCGAGGAATAAATAAATAAATTATAATAAAGCGTTCCTGTAGAGAATTGTAATTTTAACTTTAGAACAGGGGATATTGTGAAGAATTACACTCAACTCCCGATTAAAGGCACCTCGGCTTATGTCTATCTTAGAATGTCAGCGAGCTCGCACTCGTGGGCAAGGGGTCGAAGACGGCGAGAGTGAGGATTTCCGCTGTCTCGCATTCACTGATACGGGGATTGAGGGCCTGAGAGAGAGAGAGAGAGAGAGAGAGAGAGAGAGAGAGAGATGCGCGAGCTCATAAAAGTTATGCAGTTTTCCCTGACTGTTTACATCGTAGAAATTCTTGGAAACGAGTCACGGTCATCGAAGCCAGATTTTGGAAATTCCTTGCTCCAAACCAGAATTTGTTTGGATTTGAAAATTCTTATTTTGTATATAAAAACTTGCCAGAAGTTGAAACTTTCCTTTTCGACATCTTAGAAAAAAGGTAGTTACTACATTTTTCAATTATGATAGAAAATGTTGGAAATAAATATAATTCTGTTTCAGAAAAGGGAATTTTTCGATGTGAATGTAATTGTGACTTGGAACAGGGAATTTCCTCGAACAATTATGATTTTCACTTTGAAGCAGGCGATTATCGAAAAAGAAATTATATTTTACACTTCAATACGGGGAATTTCCGTAGAGAATTATTATTTGGCATGGAACAGAGAATTTTTGAAACATGCAAAGACAGAGAAGAAAGGGCAAAAACTTTTACCACGTTAGTTACTGAATTTATAGAAACATCATCACCTAAAGCAACATTTGAGTACCAAGCAAATCCTATCCCGCCAGAAATATGTGAATTAATCAGAGAACGCAGTAAAATCCGAAAGCCTTTCCAAACTATCCGAAATAAAATATACAGAAAAGTCACGACTTAAAATCCGTCCTCGAGATTTTTTTCAATCTGAAATGGGATAGTGATGGTTATAATCTTCTGATATTCTTTTGTATATTTTTTCTTGACGCAATATGGGGATTTGGACTTCAGCAGTCCCAAAGTGCATTTTTGATTATATTCACACTTAAAAGTATCGAATGTGCCTTGATCTTGAGTCTCAATTCTTAAGACTATGGCAACAAAGCTCCTATAAGTCTTGACATAGCCAGCTTATGAGGTACTCAGACGTATTAATTCGTCAAGCATAGTAAAGTGACATAAATCCGACTTATAGGATGTACTTCTCAACCCTTGTGCTTTTGCCTCTTAGGTTTTAGCAGTTTTTCGCTCCTTGGTCACCGACTGCTTTCAGGTATTTCGGATAAACCCTCGAATGTCGGCTTCCACATTCTACACAATTCTTAGCAGTAAAGTATACAAGCTCGTAATCGCAGATTATGTTTTCTGTGGTCTTGTGGCGAGTGGGCATTGAGAATACCGTCAAAGGAAGGAAAATAGAGAACAAGAAAAATAAAGTTGTGCCAAGTCTATCATGAGGAAGTTTAAATTTATTGTCATTGGATCCAGCATATCTATGTTTGTTCAGCTTCACCAGCTTCCAAGTATTCATTGCCGCTCTAGGCGAGGAGGTATGTTTATAAGAATTATACCGATAGAGAAAACTTTCTACTTTCAGGAAATGGTGTTGAGGGAAAAGGTGAGAGTCATTTTCTTTATCGTGCTTGTTTAGTTTAAAATAAAAAATTCATATTTACCAGTTGGTAATTCATTTAAAAATGAATAAATTTGTAATTCTTCACAAAGCACTGAGAAAACTGTTTTCTTGAATCAAATCTTTTATTGAGAAAATGTCTGATTATTTCGTATGATTTGAAGTTTTTATACTCATCGAAGAAACGAAATTTGTGAATCTCTGAATTATTTTGTATCATTTTATTCTGAATGTTTGAAAATTCATTACATTTTTTATATCATCATCATTGAGATCCTTCATGGAGAAGGAGCATACCTGTATGCGCCAATCTGCGTTTCTTACAAGGCCGATTTTAAAGTTGGTACCTTTTTTACAGTGATGGGTAAGTTACTTATTAAAAGGAACTAGTTATCGTTACTGTTACATCACGAAAAAAGTAGCTAGTTATCGTTATCCTTACCGATTCAAAATGTAACATTTTCATAGTTGCATTTCCCCAAAACAGTAACTATTGTTACTTTTTTAGTTACTTTTGTATTTCAGAAATATACAAATATCCAAATTTAATTTTGACAAAACTTTATTCATGACTTTTGAGTGATAGTTGTTACACTCTTTAATGCAAGGCGTAGGTTAGTCATAACCCACATAATATTTCTAAAACAAGGAATGTTTTAGAAAATTTAGAATTTGAGTGTGGAAGAAAAATGTCAGATTTCCTATTTTGGGCTATGAATCTCTTTAGCGTTGAAAATTAATTATTTATTTCCAAAAGTGTTACGAATTCCACGTTTGGGAGCTTTACAATATTCTGAGACCAACAGAAAATGTTTTGAAAGACGTTGAATTTTCAACAAAATACGTGAATTTTCAACAAGAAAGGATGAATTTGAAACCAAAAATAGAATGGTTAAATTTTCATTTTGAAAAATAAATGTGTAACAACAACAAAAATGTTACAAAATGCATTATTTTCCAAGATGAATTTTCAACTAACATGATGAATCTTCAAGAAAAAAAAAAGTATTTTAAGCAGAGTAGTTCCACTTTCAACCAAAAAGGGTGAACTCTCAATGAAAAAGGTAATAGTTGAAATTTGAACCAAAAAAGACTTTCATCTTAGATGAAATTCAGTTGTACTCAACAGAAAAAGACGAATTTTCAACAAAACAGATAAATTTGAAACCAAAGAGATGAATTTGCAGTCATGACAGAAAAAAAATTAGCCAGATTGTTGAAGTTTCACTCCAAAAAGGCGAATTTTTAACAAAAAAGTTGCTTTTTAACCAAATAATCAAATTTCTATCCAAAAAAGTTCAATTCTCAATAAAAAATGAAATATTTAAAATTTCAACCAAAAAAGACGACTTTTCAACAAAATAGTTAAATTTGGAAACTAAAGAGATAAATTCTCAACCAAGAACAATACTTATCACCAAAAAAAGACGAATTTCCAACACATAATGGGATAGTTAAATTTTTTATTGAAGAAATTAATTTTTAACGGAAAAAAATGAATCCTCATAGAAAAATATAAGAGTTGATATTTCAACCAAAAAACAGTTTAATTTTGATTCAATAACAGTTATAATCAACCAGAAAAAGAATTTTCATCGAAATCATCGGATTTGAAGTCAAGAGAGTAATAAAATCAACCAGATTGTTAACATTTTATGCCAAAAAGGAGAGTTTTCAACAAAAAGTTGATTTTCGAACAAATAATTAAATTCATATCCAAAATGATAAATTCTCAATGAAAAATGTAACACATGAAATTTCAACCAAAGAGACGAATTTTCAACAGGATTGTTTAATTTGAAGAAGAGGACATGAATTTCTAACAAAATACGTTAATTTTCAGCTACAAAAGATCAATTTCAGACAAAATAGTGCAATTTTAAACCAAAGAGATAAATTTTCAACCGAAAAGATTAATTTTCTACAAAAAAAATGAGTTTCAAACAAAATATATGAATTTTCAACCAAAAAACATAAATTTTTAACCAAAAATGTCAGACTTGAATTTTCAACTGAAAAATTTAATTTTCAACGAAAAAAGATGAATCCTCAACGGAAAGTGTAATATTTCATATACTTCAACCAAGAAAAAATTTGATTTTAAATCAAAAGCCGTTTAATTCAACCAAAAAACTAATTTTAAAAAAAACATTTGAATTTTTATAACCGAATGAAATGATTTACTTTCAAAATCGTTCAATTTCGAATAAAATAATTCAATTTTCAATGAAATAATAAATTTTTCAACCAAATAAGATGAATTTTCAACTAAAATAATAAATAAAATAAGTTGAATAGTCAAATTTCCCTATAGAAAAATGTATTATCAACCAAAGAGAAATGAATACTCAAATCTGAAATTATTTTTTAGTACTTTCTAAGTGTTTTTATAGATTTCAGAAAATTTTGAATCCCAGAGTGGGAGAAAAATTTCAGTTTTCCTATATTGGGCTATAAATCTCTATGGCTATTTGCCACCACAATTTGAATTGTGAAAATGAAAAAATAATTGTAAAAGCAATAAAATTCATTAATTGTCGCAAAAAAATTGCGAACTACATTTCGAAAGTAACTAATAAAGTGACGATTTTTATTGTTACTGTTATTGGAAAAAATGTAACTAGTTATCAATTCGTTACTTACTCACAGAAGTAATTTCGTTACCATATCGTTACCAAAAAAATAACTGGTTACAGTAATTAGTTAAAAGGAACTAGTTACTTTCCGTCACCGCTTTTTCATTATCAGAAATTTTAAAAATTCTTAAACCTGAAAATTTCTCACAATTTTGTTTCATGCCTGTCTGACAGGGTAGTCAGTTCAATATACGAAAAAGTATTCTATAAAAATACTGAAATTGGTATTTTCGATCTATTTTGGATTTGTGAGTTGATAAAAAAAGAAATACTTAAGTTTCTGAAGAAATTTCTTCACAACTTTTTGGCAACGACCTACACGTACTTTTTGAGAAGTCAAAGTCGGTTACGTGATCAGAAAATCGAAGGCAGACCCAGTTCAACTGAAAACAGCTGAATTTCGGACGCTCCCTCGTATTTCGAATCGGGAGTTCCGCTTCAGATTACTAATAGATTAGTCATGCTTAAGTCGGATTTGTCTGGTTCCCGTATTACATCAGCGGAAACCTACGACTTGTATTAGTTTCGCCTCAATTGATACTGACCACTTCATACAAATTTTGAATAATTTCATTCTGATAAACTTATTGCAAATTTGAAAAATATTTCGAAAACTTGGAATTCTAAAGAAAATGTTAGGAATTACGAGGTGGTTCTGCTTTTGGTTGATATGAATATTCTACATTGGAGAATGAAAACTCACTACATCTTATTCTGATTCAAGCCGAAGAAATTGTAGGCGGGATATTGTTATTTGAGGGCAATTTTCCGATATTTTAGGATTTCCAAGAATTTTAAGAAAAATTCAAATCATTCTAAAAGATTATATTGAGAAATTCAGAAACAGGTTAAATTAGATTTAGATTTAATAATCAAAAGTTATACACAATTTATAGTTCAAAGAGAAGTTCATATGAGAAAGTTTTTTTTTTAATTTTGCAGAATTTTTTTTCTTAATTTTAAGAAAAATTCGAATAATTGTAAAAGATAATTAAAAGGTCCAGAAAATTTGAAAAGATTCAAAATCAATTGGAAATTTTAAAAGATTTAAAACAATTTCAAACAAAATGTAGAATTTTAAAAATTTCAAAAAAAAAAATTTAGAAGCTGTTTAAGAATATTGAAAGATTTTAGGAGAATGAGAAAGTTTCTCGAGATTCCTGGAAGAATTTTAGATTATTTTTTATTCTGGAAAATCAATTTTTAAACAAAATATAAAGGGATTTTAAAAAATGTTAAAAAATAATCTGGATGATATAAGGGCATTTTTTTAATTTTGCAGGATTTAAAGAAATTTCAGGAGAAATTCAAATCATTTTGAAACATATTATTTAGAAATTCAGAGAAAGATTTGATTAGATATAGATCTAGTAGAAAAATAATTTAATTGACAATTCATAATTAACAGAGAAGTTTATCTAAAAAATGTTTTAAGTTACTGGGTTTAAATTCTTAAATATTTATGGATAAAACAATATTTTTCCAGAGCACTTATAAAAGGCCTCAGCTTCGAATAGGTGCGTTAAAAAGGCGATAAAATTTGAGACTTTATTAGATAAAATATCTATGTGCAGTTAACAAACAGTAAAGTATTAATGAATATTGAATACAAAGTTATTCTAAAATATGATGCAAAGTTTATTATAAAAAGTTCCAAGTTTAGTATAATAATAAGTATTTATTCTTTGTTCCGACTTGGATACGAATATTTATCCATTATGAGCATCTTCGTTTCTCTTTTTTATATTTTTCATAATATACTTAAACGCCTTGAAACAAATAAAAAAGTGATAAAGTTTGAAGCATTATTGGATGAAATATGTGCAGTTCTAAACACTCACTATAGTACAGGACTGTGAAGTATTTATTATTTAGCACAATGATCTCCATTCATTGCTTTTTTTAAAATTCTAATTACGGAATTTCATAAATTGTTCGCCTTTGTTACTTTAATAAAATGTTCGTTTTTTGTGTGGAAGTTTTTTATGTAAAGACCATTTTTATAGAAACTGCAGTCAGAAATTTCCAAATCTAAAATACAAACTCTAAGATGAAGAAATCTAATTCTAGTTTAAAAAATTATGATTGTTTTGTGTGATTATTCTGTAATTGAAAACAATATGTTTAAGTTTTTAAATACATCGAAGCGAATTTTCGTCCAAAGCTCGAGCATTTCATCTCTTTCGGTAGTAATTATTGCTTCAAAAAATATTTAAAAGTTTCTAGATTAATTTTTCGTGAAAGAAAATTCGATCAAATAGTTTTTATTCAGAGAAAATTGAATATTCACGTTTTTTCCCATGTATTTTTTGGAATTCAGGCCTCGTGAACAATCAGCGCTACCTGCCGGCCCCAGTCAAATCTCACGACGCTTTAATTCAAGTTATTCTGAGCAAAGAACCAGGAGGCTGGAGCGAAAAGTTGAAAGTGAGAGGTAAGTGCGTGTGACAAGCGATTTTGTACACCCCACCCAGCGGGGTGCCGTTTTTTCATTGGTCGGTTTCTAGAAGTGGAGGAGTACGCCGCTGGGTGGGGTGTACAAGAGCGCTCACCATCCGCACTAACCTCTCACTTCCAACCGTTCGCTCTTATTACAAAACATGGAATACTTCAAAAAATAATCCGCGTTTTCAGCGTTGGCGAGAAGAAAATTGACATAATCAGTGAACTTTCTTTAGAACTTGGCCAATTAATACTACGACACCTGGACACCAAGTCAGTTTTGATTGCTGCTCAGGTATCTCATAGCTGGCTATCAATTTTCCAGTCAGATAATCAGCTGAAACAGCGAGCAAGACATTATCTTCGTAGACAAAAACGACGCTAGTTCGGCAACGTTCCTCAGAGATTCCTGACACTCAATGCAACTTTGATATCGCTAAGATAATACCTTCATTCAAAAAAGGAAATACTCTAACGTCAGTAGTTTGATCGAAAACTTTTCCTTCGAATTATAGAATTAGTCTTAGAATATGAGGACACAAGCGTCTCTGCCGTGGGTTTGGAAAATTAGTTTTTAAGTCTAGACTACCATTTTAATCAAAATATCTCCTTATAAGTTTAAGTGACTCAAATCTGCTTAACAGACCTGAATTAGAATAGGAATTTACGAATTTTATGTGCGCGAATATTTTCAGATTGTACAATTATCTAATTTTAAATTAAAAGCCTTAACAGTTATACAATTTTACATTGAAAACATTTTCAATCGAATAGTGTCAAATATTAAAAATGCTGCGAAGACAATTTCCTTACTAATTCTTCCAAAGTTGAAAATTTTCTAATTGAAAACCCTAATAGTGAATTTCGAATTTGAAGCGGTCAAAAACCAATCATTTCAAATTGAAATCGATTGTAATTAACAATTCTCAATTGAAAGCCTTTAACTTTTAGTAAATCTAAAATCTTATACTTTCAATGTGGGAATCATAAAAATGAGAGATTTTTTGTTCCCTGCCTACAAAGTTTGATGATATTTTTAGTACATTTCAAAAATGGAAACACTTGCGAGTGAAAATTTTAAATTATTTGAATGAAACATTTCAGTTAAATAATTTAATTCTAATATGTACTCGAAATTTGACCATAAATTTCAACTTGCAATTCTGCAAAATCAAACAATTGCAAAAAAGCATTGAAACTTCTATGTTTTTGAGTGTGTATAGAAGTTCATTTTTTAAATTTACGCCTTAAAAATGGATCCATTTTATAACAGGGCATTCAAAATTTATTTATATTCAAACTTCACACAACGGAAATCTGTGGAAATGCCTTGAAACCTTTTGACCCCTTTTAAATTCTTTCGAAATCTTCGAAACCTTTGTGTAAGTCAGAAATCTGTAGAAGTCATTTAAAATCCCATGAAGATAAAATAAATTCAGTCTATTTCACAAGTTTCTCTATAAAGAAATATTTGGAATATTTAGAAATCCCACAATATTGTTCGGCATCCTGTGAACTTTTTAAGATTTCTTGAAATTCTTTAGAATGTTTTGAAATAATTTTAAATCTTTCAAATTTTTTGAAATTTTTGTAAATCTTTCGTATCTCTTGGAATTATGGAAATCTGCAGAAATCCCTCAAAATAAAATTCAATTAATTCCCTAAAGCTCTCTGGAAATCATAGTGGAAATCGCGTAAAATCTCTTGAAATCTTTGGAGTCGCTAAGAATCTCTTGAAATTTCATTCTCTAGAATTTAGTACTTCGGGTAGTTTCAAATAACTTAAAGTCATTCAAATCATTTTAATTCTCTTCAATTCCTTCATATCCCTTAAAATCTGTGAAATCAAAAGAAGCAGTTCAAAATTCTACGTGCAATGATTGAATCATTCGTTTGTTGTTTCTCTGTTGCTTGAATCAATTCTTTCGTTGCTTTAAGGTTGTCCTGGAGCGAGAGCCAAGTGATCAGAATTTGATAAAAATTAATATACTTGTAGTTTATGGTGCCTTACGCCACCTTATCAAATTCTAAAAAAATCTGGTCGCCGGGTGTCGAGTTATAAGTTCTCAAAGTTGAGTAGAAATACATGGGCTCTTATGGCAACGCGTGGATTTTCACTCTTTTCCCCTCCGAAAGAATTATTCGTAGAAATAGGATCGACGTAAAAATCAAGTATATTGTGAAGTATGACTTCGAAATGTAGCATGCGAAGTTTCAGAATGATTCTGTCTGCAGGAGAAAAGTTATACGTTATAATATATATATATATATAATAAGTTATAATTAAGTTATAATTAATACTAAGTTATGTATTATAAGTTATAAGTTATAATTTGGCGAATTCACGAAATTTGACACTTGTACTCGAGAATCATGACAACGCCGCTTTCACTGCTCTCAAACGTCGAGATTCACCAGGCGAGTCCCGAGTCTGGCTTTTTTCGGAGAATGAGTGTTTCCGACAGATTTTTCACTGGTATCCTCCCACTTACTTTTCATTCAGTCACGCAAACTTTTTCTTTTTAAATACACTGCTTCAATAACGTTTTTGTTCTTTCACCTAAGTAATTTTTTCTCCACCAGACATTCATATTGATATCAACTGTCAAACTCGCTCTATGCGTTGTATAGGTTAAAAACGCTCGCTGCTGTACCGATACAAGCAACGAGTCTGAGTGAGAACGATGTAGTACGCATAAGAGCTAAAGAGACAGCGAAAGCGAGGTTGCCAAGAATTACGCATATAATCATCGATATTTTTAAGAACGATATTGAAGAATTTTATTCATTTATATGGTCCGTGAATAGGCTTAATCAATTTAGAACGCAATATCTTTACAAAATAATAAAAATCCCGCTTGAAATAGGAATTAAAATACGTCTAAATTTTGATCGCGTGCAGTTGGCAGAGGATTTGGAATGTAATGCTAAAGAATAGGGCACAGTTATACCACAATGAAAACACTAAAAATCGCTCCAAGACGACCTTTAAGATTTGATCCATACCGGTTTTGAATTATTTTTTTCAGAATCTAGAAAAAATTATAAGAAATTTATTATGGGTAATCATTATTGGCCTATACTGAACTACCTATAATATTTTTTCCTATAGGAATATTCACGATTCTCTTGAAATCTCTTGAAATACCTATTTTGTAATCCATAAAAATCTTTCAAAGGTCATTAAAATTCCTTACGGTTCCTTAGAATCTTTTATATATACGGAAATCCGTTGAAATTTCTTGAAGTCTTTTGGAATCTTATGAAATCTTCTAATATTCGCGGTTACACTTTAGAATTTTTTAAAATCTATTAACCTAACTAATTATTAACTTTATTATTAATAGATTTAATGCTTTCACGATGATTCATTATGATGAAAGAAGGTGTTTCGGGTTTCAATTGTGTACAAAACTACGAATCTTGCCGACGTTTCGTGAACATTGCAGTTCACTTCTTCAGGG
>JAUMHM010000088.1:14707050-14718901 GCA_032362435.1 Melikaiella ostensackeni
TGACCGTCAGGCTGTTTTCAATATATATCTAGAATTTGGATTTTGGACATTGATACTTGTAGAAAATTTCATGGCGCATATTTTTTGTTTTTTATTTGGAAAGCAGTCTGACATTCAATAGTTATGCGCGTGATTTCTGCTATAAGCCCTTTTCGTTGGCGGACCCTCAATTTCTTGACGCTATTGAATAGGTTTTCAGATCTATTTTGAATTCATTGGTACTTTTTAAAAACGACAATTTAAAAATCCGATAGGCTCAGTCTTGTCCTCAATTTTTGATGAAATCGTGATGGAAGATTTGAAAAATAAAGTTTTTGATAAAATTAATTTTGAGTTGGACTTCCAAGCAAGATATGTTGATGATTCTGTACTTTCTTCACTTGTGCAAAATGCGGATTCCCTACTTGATGTATTTAACACTATACTTCTAAGATTACAGTTTACTGCTGGAACTGAAACAAAAGTAGATTGAATTTTCTTGATTTGACCTTAATAAAAACTGCGATAATCAGAACAAAAGCGATATACAGGATTTCAATAGATTCAATACGGTTGTCCTGCCTTATTTTGGAAAAGTCTCAAGTATCTTGAAACCAATGTTAGGAAAATTGGGCTTACATACGATATATAGAGTTCCTTTCAAAAGCAATTTGATTGTAAAATTGGGTAAAGATGAATATGAAAAACTTGATAAACAATGTGTGATTTAAAAATTTGAACGCAGACAATGTGATGCTGTTTATATAGGGCAAACAGGGAAGTCACTTAGAACAGAGGAACATAAAAATAATTTTCATAGAAGTGCAAGATATTACTCGGTTCTTACAAAACATAGACTCATACATGGTCATGACTTTAATTGGGATGATGTAAAATTTGATATCATGAGAGAAGTCAAAAAGAGAGAGTTCATAGAAATGCTATTTATAAAGAGAGAAGGTAACAAAGCTATTGATTTAAAAAGAGATCTTGCGAGATACAATAGAATTTGGGGTTAAATTATAACTAGATACAGTGACTTTAGTTTTGTGTCATGATTTTGAATATGTGTAAATCAATTTTCAATTAAAGAATGAAATAATGTTACTTTGGGACTTATTCAGAATAGTTCGCCTATGTCAAAATCCAATTTTCAATGAATGAATGAAATATGTACCAAAGCAGTAATTGCTATCACTTATCTCTGTTTTATTTTCAGGTAATAATGTTTTTCTAATATAACAATCCTTCATTTTTGTACCTGCTGTTTTCCTATAAATTATCCCTGATGAGGAACGCTAAATTGGCTTTAAAACATGTTGATTCCCAGTAGTATAAAAAAAACGGAGAAAAGATAGAGTGTGAGGTTGGTTTTGGATGATTCTTTCTGTTTTCTCCCTCTTTTTTCTTCTTGTTTTGTACATTTATTGTACATTTGTCTCTAATGAGCCGAAAAAGCGGGTAGTCTCAAAGTCTATTTTTGAGTTCTGAGCTCTTTGGATGTTTTTTTTCGTACACAAAAAATTTGCATAAGAAAGTAGATTTTATTTCGATCTTTAAGAGATTTCTTGGGATAATAACTACAATTTTAATAATTGTGCCAATAATCACACCGTAAATTGTTTGTTTGTTTAATTATGGATGGATTGTAATGATTGATTATTTGCGAGTCATCGTGAGTGGTAGAAGTAACGGTGCTGCAAATCTTGATGAGTTGGTTGAATAGGTGGGTACCGAGGGGAACGATTACCATAGACATGCGATGCGTTGATTATAAACATAATTAAAAAGAACAACCACCTCCATGTCGTTCCTTTTAAGTGTATGCAGCTAACTTGTGTGTGCCCCTCGATCCCGGTGGTCCTATACGTTTAGGTGGATTATCCTGCGAATCTTGCAACAGGATCTTCCAGTCTGAGTTTCCAATCGGTATCTTCTCGTAATTAATTCTCGATCGGTACAATGTCGATTGAATGACCGGATATACCCTCGACAACTGCAAAGTCCGACCGAAGACATCGCAATGCTCCGTCCCTATTCATTCAGGAGGTGGAAAACTTGTCATTCAAAAGTACCCACATTCTTCCTTCCCCCAGTTCATTTACTTCATTTAGAACAATGTTAATTCTGCCTTTGACCGAGCACAGAAAAAACTTGAGCTGACGATGATATGAAACAAATCCAATTTGACATGCAAAATCGGGTTCTTATGAAAGATCACTTGTGCCAAATAACCTCCAGAGTGTGGGGAAAAATGGGATTTTTTCATTAGTTTTCAAATTTTGTTTAGGGTAATAAAAATTGTTTAAGAAATTCGCAGCAATTTGAAACAACAAATAATTAGGACAAATGGGCTGATTGTTGATACTCATTAATGATTTCACATCGTCCTGAAAATGTCATCATTCCAAGAAGAAAATAAAGATAATTTGAAGAGGTTAATGTTGTTTAAAGAATATAACATTATTTAAAATATTGATTTGAGCATTAGATTTGTTAAATAATTTTACTAGTCAACAAAATATCACCTATATATCTGTGGAATGAAACACATAATTTCCGAAGTACTTTTTTACGCTGAATTCGAATCTGGCTTCCATTTGTTCTCACCACTCTTTTCTTTAAAATTATTTAAAACCTTTTTTCTTGAGGAAATTTTTTATTAATTTTTAAATTAATATAGATTATTTTTTTAAACATGTAAGACATGATTGAGATACCTTTTCTGACGCTGAATTCAAAGATCACCTTAATTTTCTGATTGTTTTAACTGTTCTTAAGATAATCAGAAAAAAAACAGGAAAAAATACGAAAAATTAGGGTTTACAGAAACCATGATATGTAAAATAATAATCAACTTTTTTAAACAAATTGTAGGTGATTTTCTTTGATTTTGACTGCTGAAGAAAACTAAAAACAAAAAATTATTTAAGCATTCACCGATGTTGAAATATATTGAAAATAAGAAAGGGGTAAAATATAAAGAAAAAAAAGACTTTTTTAGCCTTCGAGAATGCATAGAATACTAACGAGAATTCTAAAACATTTTTCTTTTCAAATTTTTTTTTCCTTTGGATTTCGAAAGACTGAGAAATGCTTCACCAGAAAAGAGTTAATTATCTTAATAAGTTGACATGCTGTATTTTTCCAACTAATTAAGATGAAAAACTTCTATTTTGTAATTTTGTCGAGAGATTTTTCACTCTTTCGAAATCCACAGGAAAATTTAAAAAATTTTGAAAATTAACAAAATCAGGGCGATTGTTCTGACAATCAAAAATCCTAATTTTCTTCGAAAAATACTCGAGATGCGAAACAAGTTTACCCAGCAAAGTTGTTCCCCTTTGAAAGATCTACAAAAAGTTCCTCTGCCACTTTTCGACTTTTCGCAAAAAATTTTTGTTTGTTATTTAAAAAGATAATAATTTTCGAAAACTTTGCAAAAAAGAAGTGAGAAAAGATTAACGCGTCTATGTCTAATGATATCATGATTAATACATCGTGAAAAACAATACCTCACACGTATTTATGGTAAAGAGACAGAAAGCAAAAATAGTAATTTTTTGGAAAAAAGCATATATGCGCATACATTTCGAAACAGGTGGAAAATCTTGAAAATTAGTATACGAACTTCTTGTAGATATTTTAAAGAGAAACAACTTTGCTGTGTAAGCTTTTGTCACATCTCTTTTTTTTTGTAAGTAAATGAGAATATTTGATTTTCAGAAAAATTGCCGTCCTTTTTTTAAATTTCAAACATTTTTCAAATTTTGCTGTGGACCTTGAAAGAGTGAGAAATCACTAACTAGAATAAAGGAAGAAATGTTAAATATCTTAATAAGTTGATAAAATACACCATTTCAAACAAAATTGACGCAATAGGAATTTTTTGTTAATTTACAAAGTTTAAAATACCATTAAATAAACGTTCATTAAATTGATTCTAATCTCTTTTTTATAAATAGGTCAAAGGCTCATATTAAAATTTTTTATATAATTGTGTTTTGTTGATTCTTAAATTCCCTTTAACATTTTGCAAATTTAATCCACTTGTAAAAAAAATTTCGAGTTCAAAGAGGGAAAACTAAAAAAGTAAACCCTTTGGACTGGAAAGGGAAAAAATTTAAAAAGTCAACAATTTTTCGACTTAGAAAGTAAATTTTTGCAATTATTTTTTGAATTGGGAGCCTTAGTAGTTGAAATTTTTATGATTGAAATCCCTGCATATTTAATCACTTGAAATTCAAATAATAAAAATTTGACAGTTTGACACTGAAAATCATACTAGTTGAGAAATTTTGAGTTTGAAGCCTAGAATATTGGAAAAAGTTTAATTTTCAAGATTCTTCAATTCCTTTAGAGAATTTGAAAATTTAATTAAAATGTAAACAATTTTTTTACATGAAAGTGGGGAAACTTAAAAAAAAATCAGCTGGAAAGGGGGGAAATTTAAAAGGCAAACCATTTTTCGAGCTAAAAGTGGAAAAATTAAAAAATTAAAAAATTAAACAATATTTCGACTTGGAAAAGTAAATTTTGCAAACTTTTTATCAAACTGAAAGCCTTATTGTTTTAACTTTGCAATTAAAACTTAATTTTGTGTTCCAAAGATTAAAGTAACTTTCTATTTGAAATTACTAAATTTTGAGAAGTTTTAAATTTTGGCCTATAATGAATATCTGATGCTAAAAATTTCTTCATTTTGACTTTCAATTTGAAATTTCGGGAATTTAAAAAATTTGGCCTATAATGAATGCTTGATGCTAACGATTCCTTTATTCTGACGTTTTCAGTTCAACATTCTTCATTTTTGAAGACTTGAATTTTTAAGGCCTTTAATTTCTAATTGTTGAATTTAGCAAGTTCCAAAACTGAAATTGCAGTCTTATAATTGCTTCGTTCTGAATTTTTTTTATTTTAATATCATCAAATTTAAAATTCATCAACTTTGAAGTCTCTTTTTTGAAATTTGTATTCAATTTGGAAGGCTCGAATTTCAAATTTTCAGGGCATGAAATCCTTATTTAAATATTTTGAAACACTTTAACTTCAAGTTTTTGAATAACAAATTCTTAATTGTTAACATATAATAAATCATCGAATTTTGAAGTCTTTCAATTCAAAAAATTGTACAATAATGCAAATTTGAATTTGAAACTGCTCAATTTTTGAATTTCAATTTTAAATTGTTATCTTGGATTCGTATGTTAATAACTATGTATTACAAAAGTTCAAGTTTGGATAGCCTTACATTTGCAAACTTTATGTTTTTGTAACAATTAGAGGAAAAATTAAGTTATGGCGCTGCAGAAGAGAAGTAGTTCCCGAAAACTCTACAGTAAAGTCCTTTTTTTTAGTAAATATCAAAGTTTTGGTGTTCAAGCTTTTATTTCAGCCATTTCCCGAAATTTGTAGACTTCTCGTTAGTGTTCTATGCATTTTCAGAGGCTAAAAAGTGTTTTTCCTTATGTTCACTATATTTCCAGAACGGTGAATGATAGAATAAATTGCTTTTCTTGTTTCTGAGGTGTCTTTGATCCCCGTTTAAGAACACTTTCAGGGGGTTGAATTAAAATATTATTAATCATGTCTTACTCCACGAGGAATTGTGAATTCTGAAGAGCAGGTGCTTTTGAAGGATAGAATCGTAGTCAAATTTAATTTTTAATCGATTTTGTTGCCGACATAAAGTGAAAAAAATTTATTGGTGTCTAAAAATGCGATTTTGAAAAAAGGAAAGGAATCATCGTACAATTTGCATGTCCTTATCAACGCCTACGTTTTTGCTTGCAAGATTTTAGAATATGGTTGCTTGATGTTGGAGGATAGTAGAAACGAAATCCGTAAAAATGTCTCGTTCGACAATAGCACTATATTACGAAGGCAATTAAATTGGATGTTTGAAAGGGTGATCTCTAAAACAAAGGCGGTTCCATATGTAAATTCGGTTAATGCAGCGGCTTTATCAAAAAACGCGTTCCAAATTATAAATGCCTGTGCGGCTTGCACAGACCCTTTAAGAGGATCCCAATTTGGATTCTAACGAGTATAATATTTCAGCTGGGACCGTCACACATAAAGATTATTATCGAGCAAGCTCGTACTCTTTTTTTCGTCAAACCCTGAAAGTTCTATAGCGATAGACAAGTTCGTAGATTATAATTCGGTACTATATTCAAAAATCCACCAAGATCAAGATACCAACATTTTAGCTAATACTCTCATCCTGAGCAAACATTTACTTTCACCTTTTTCCCTCATTTCCAAACGTTTTGATCAATGTTTTACTGTTGTTGATTCAATCTTATTTTAAATTCGTTCAAGAAATGAAACTCGAGTTTTGGAACCTGAAAATTGCAGTGGATTTAAAAGTTAGATCTTACACATTCCCTAATAAACATAATAAGATTCAAAACATTAGTTTCCTTTTCTATGGGCTTATCAATATGATTGAAGTCTTAGAGATTTAAGAACGAGAAATTAAAATTTTGAACACAAAATATTAGGAAAATTTGAAAATGATTTGATGTTCAATAATTGTACTCTTTCAGTTTACTATGTTTGCCTAATTTTTTGCATATGTAACCTAAATAGTATTCCCTTTTCATGTACAGAGCTATTTTTTAGTAAAACTGTTCCTATTTTGTTTAATAATCAAAAACAAAAGTAAAATAGCAGTGACTTTCAGTGTTAGCCCTCTCTAGAATCCGCCGTGTTGTCCTGGACTCTTTGCTTGGCAGACGAGGCAGACACCACGTTGCGAGTATAAGGTTACTTTCCTTTTTTTGCAATGGATGACCCTTTCATTGTTATGAGATTAAGGCTATTTTTCATGTACAGAGCTATTTTTTGGTAAAACTGTTTCCATTTTGTTTAATAATCGAAAACGAAAGTGCAATAGCAGTGAAGCTCTGTGTTAGCCCTATTTAGGTTCCGCCGTGTCGTCCTGGACTCTTGCGGAAATTATGAAAACATGAATATGAAATTTTCAAGTGCATACAAAAGTACAATAACTTTCAACTGGGATTCAAGATATCAATCGACTTTTTACTATCTTTTCTTTGAATTTTTCCGTCATAATCTAACGATGCTAATGCAGCCTATTGAAATTCGATTTATTAATATTTCACCAAGTTCTGATATTCTGAAAAAATTGTAGGGTGGTGTAGGGATTAGGGTTTAGCGTAAAATACAAATTTTTTAAATTAAAAATGATGAGGTTCTACTTTTTCCTTATTGCCTAAAAAAAAACTGTAGAATTTCATTATGATCAAACAATTTGTTGCTACCTCGCAAAATCGAAATAAATTAAAGACCCTAAAAAACGTTTTTTTCAATTTACTCTATAAATATCGGTGGTGTCAAAAAGTTATTGAGAACAAAAGTGATCGGAAATGAAAAAATACGGATCCTTCGAAAGAACCATAACCGTTCTCGAGAAAAATATTAGAAAATGAGATTTTTAGTCTTGCTTATTAGTAAAACCCTTCAAAAATATAAAACAGCTTTATTGACCTTTAAAAAGTCAGAATAAGCAGTTTTTGATCTTATGGTAATTTAAAATTTTAAAAGTTAATTAATTTTTTCAATAATTTTTATATAGCAATTTTGTAAAAAAGCCCTATAAACACGTTAATAACCAGAAGAGCTAAAGTAAATGTATTTGGTCACAAAGGCCCGATATCTTCTATAAAATTGCTCGTTAAAAAAAATAAGTAGTAGGCCCAATTACTTTGGTTTGTAAAATATGCCGCCGCTGCTACATAATTGGCTAGGACAACTATATTTTGCGTGTTGGTGTTACTATCTGCATTGTGCCTCCAACAAACCGAGTAGCAAGACCAAGAAGGAAAATGTAGTTCTGTTAACCAATAAAGTAGCAGCGGCATATTTTACAAATCCAAATAATTGGGCCTACTACCTATTTTTTCAGTGAGCGATTTTATAGAAGATTTCGGGCCTTTATGACCAATTGAATTAATTTTAGTTCTGCTGGTTATTTATGAATCGAATTTCAACAGGCTGCATTAACTCCATTATATTATGACGAAAAAATTAAAAAAAGATGCCGTAAGCTGAGACGAAAGGGGCGCATAAATAGGGAAAGCGGCGCACCCTTAATTATGTATTTAAAATGCCATATCGCCTTTTCTAGGTTTTGCAATTAAAGTTTTACAATTTTAAGTTGCAAGCCTCTATATTTGTTTACCTAGAAGAAGCAAATATTGCATTCAGAAATTTAAAATCAAGAGTTATTGTCCTTTTCTATGAATTTAAAGATTTCCTTTATCACTGAAAATATTAACCGATTTTCATCGATATTTTCTTTAATTTTTTATAATTATATATAGAAAATAAATTGAATAATTAAAATTTCATTCAGTTATGTTTTCATGATTTCCGTTTTTTTTCTGGCCTTAATCTCGTAACAATGAAAGGGTCATCCGTTGCAAAAAAAGGAAAGTAGCCTTATACTCGCAACCAACTATTTGCCTCGTCTGACGAGCAAAGGGTCCAGGACCACACGGCGGAACCCAGAGAGGGCTAACACTGAGCGTCATTGTTATTGTACTTTTTTTTCGACTATTAAACAAAATGGGAACACTTTTACTAAAAAATAGCTCTGTACATGAAAAAAATACTATTTAGATTGCATATGCAAAAGATTAAATAAAAATATTTAACCGTTCGACCATAAAATCTGACCCCGCAACTCCATTCTGATAAAGTGCCTTGAAGGTGAAAGCTCTCCAGTTTCGAACAAATCTACTTCGAGAGAGTCTAGAATATAATCATTTGAAATACTTTTTCTAAGTGTTGGATCTTTGACTTTCCCTTATGTAAAAAAACCGGTAACTTTGTAACAAAATTTACAATTGTAATGTATTCACAGTTCAAGACTTCCAAATTCAAAAACTTTCAAACTTGACCTATTGTCTTCCTCTCCCAAATCATTAAAAATTGGTTTGATACATTATTTTAAAATATTTATTATCAATTTTATGATTAGGATACAAAATCTGTAAAATCGACCGATTCAATTCGAGAGAATTGGCATGGTTACATAATATTCGATCGTCCTATAAAAGTGAATGGGTCTAATTCTAAAATTGGTATTCTAACATGTAAAACTGAATGCCCATTATGTTTAAACGTGGCTGGAGTTTTAAGAAGTCCAAGATCTTTCTCGTTTCTCCAACAACCCATAATCCAAGTGGCGCTTGCTTCGCAATTACCGAGTCAGTTGACGGTTCGTCCACCACGTTACCTCCTCTGTGCGTGAATGTAGATTGTGGGTGTGTGTTGGGGGATATGAAACTGCCGCAGTTAGCGAATAATGCGAGTATAATAAGAGCATAAAAGCGAACAGTGCAAAGCTGAAGACCCGGGATGAGAGAGTTAGAGAGTATACAAGAGAACGCGATTGGATCTCTCCACCTAGCAAGGGCGAGAGGCTGGGCTTCACCTATGACCCTCGATCTTCACTTCTTCGGTCTCTCTCTTTTCTTCACTACCTCTTCTCTTTCTTTATCTTCCTTCGCCACCACACTATTTCCCAGGACCGCAAACACCACTCGCACTATATCCAAAAGGTCCCAAAATGGAAGCTTTTTAGTTTATCTTTAACTTTTTTTTAACAACACATGCATGAAAACTGCGAAATTCCGTGCCTGTTGAGTGTGCACAAAATGCCAGATTTCTCTACTGCGAGATTAGCGTGCGGAAATATGAAATTCCTGCACAGTTTGCCATGCCAAGCGTGCGTCCATGTAGATACAGATCCTAAAATGTAGCCCCTAGCAATACATTCTCACTTCAGAGCAGTGAATATTGAGAGGAAGAACAAACTGCGCACGAGCATCACAGTTGCGCTTGCGCAGTAACGCTAAAATCGCCAGTACTTTTACACGTGCTTCGTTTGCCAGTGGCGCCAGCACAAAAATGGCTGACGTTCAGTTGAGATTGCAGGCCTCTGTTTGGTCTTCTTCAAGATCAGTCCCCACCATTTCCCCTCATCGTACCCAATCCAGTACTGTCAGTTAATTCTCGAATACAGCCTAGCTCGGGCAGTTGGCTCTGGAAGAAATAGTTCGTTTCCATTGGAGTTAATTGACCTAACCAAAAGTGTTGCATTTCACGAAGCATTCGCAGTTTGGGAGCACTGGCGGGAATACAATATTCCCGTAGGTTAATCTTACAGTGGAGGAATGTGACACTTTTCGCACACTCTACAGATACGGAATATCGCCATTTTCTTGCACATTTGCATAGAACAAAATTTCCGTCAAAATCTTATTGCCATTTATTACTGAAGTGATGGTTAAGACCATTACCCAATAAATATTAATTATATATCGGCGTGTTTGAGTGACAAGCGTCTATTTCGAGTGGCGAAATCGAGACGCTCTAAAATACCCTATAATTTGCATTGGGAACACTAGCGCCCTCACGGAGGTAGGACCTTTCAATATGCATCCTCCGAGACAGAACCTTCTTGTTGATGAATGAGTGTAATTGTGTTTAGCTAACATAAGGATCTTTTAAATTTAACCCCTTCAGAGGCAGTGGGATGTATACGTCCCACCGTTTTGCTTTTAGTTTTTTTCATATTTCTTTCATATTTTTATAGTTTGTATATGCATGTAAGCATTTTTTGCAATCTAGTGTGTCTAGGCTATATAAATTTCGAGGCAAAATGCATTTTTTATTTGTTTATCAGTTTGTTATAAACAAATAGAGTGAAAAAATCCGATTTTCTAAGAAAAAAATCGGTTTCTCGTAAACGCAAAAAGCAAACGTTCTGAAATTTTTTCACATGATCTTCATACATCGATCTAACATTTGTATTTTTTTTCAGAATTTTTTGTACGCTAGTTTTCGTGAAGAAAAATTTTGAGATTTCAAAAAAATTAATTTAAAAAAATTATTTATTATGCGTTTTTTATACTTATTATTAATTGTTACATTTGTTTAAATATTCGCATTTGTATATTTGTTGATTTCTAGAAGTTAATTGCATTGTTAACAGAGCATAGTTATTTTTTTAATCGATAGATGGCCGAGAGCTTCTGTACCATATTCGTGGTATCAGATTCAGTGTTTTTGTAAGTAACAACCTTACTTGCAAAAATAAACTGAAATTCTTGTTACTTCCTTTACATTTTTTTTGTTCTATAGTTCTTGAAAAAATTTCGAAATGCATATCAAAGTATGTAATATAAAAGTTGGATGCTTATATAATTTTGGTATCAGCATCGTAATAAGGGATAAAAAAACACCATTTTACTTATTTCAGTGTGAATTTAATTAAAAAACCGAAAATTTAGCTTCAAGTAGTCGCCATATTGGATCCGCCATCTTTAATTTTGAAATTCTGACGTCAAAATCATGATGAGCTACCCGAAAAACCCCCTTGTACCGATCTGTGTGTGCATTACTAAATAGATTGTGGATTTAACCTAAATTATTCGCTATATTGGATCCACCATCTTGAATTTTGCAATTATGACGTCAAAATCGTGATTAGCGACACCAAAAACCCCATTGTACCAATTTGTGTGTTTTCATTACTAAAAAAAACCACGAATTTAACCTAAAATAGTCGCCATGTTGGATCCGCCATCTTGAATTTTGAAATTCTGGCGTCAGAACCGTGATCAGCGTCCCGAAAAACTCCTTGTACCGATTTGTGTGTACATTACTAAAAAAATCGTGGATTTAATCGTAAATAGTCGCCATATTGGATCCGCCATCTTGAATTTTGCAATTCTGACGTCAGAACCGTGATCAGCGACCCGAAAAACTCCTTGTACCGATTTGTGTGTACATTACTAAAAAAATCGTGGATTTAACCTAAAATAGTCGCCATGTT
>JAUMHM010000088.1:14749366-14798743 GCA_032362435.1 Melikaiella ostensackeni
GTTTACGTTTCGAGGGATCCGGTTTAGGCCCAAGGCCAGTGCGAAGCAACTCCCGAAACTGGGATTATATCGGGGTTTGAGTGTAATAATATAAACTAAATTATCTTAACCTAATACAATAATTTCCTCTCTCAGACACTTGTTTTGCCAATAGAAATTAAAACTAAAATAGTCATAGGACGGCAAGAGGCTGGGACTGTCGCTGCCTTTCTCGCTCAAAGTTTTTTTCACTCCTATACTACCAGGGTTGCGAAGTAGAAAAAAATTAGGAGAAAAAACAGTGGGGTTTTTGAAAAATTGATTTTGAATATTTTTAGAAAAACTGCCGCCACTTTGTCAATTTTGAACAGTTTAGAAATTTTCCAACGGAGTTTAAAATAGGACGAAAAATTCTATCAGAATCAGAAATAAAGAGATAAATACCTATATAAGCTTACAAAACATCACACTTTTAACAAAACTTTTCGCCACTTTTTGATAATCCGCGTTTCCAATTTTTAAAATGCAAATACTTATAACAATGTCAAAAAAATTATATTAACTCGGTAAGTTATGTGTCGTCTTATTCCCTTTGAAGAACAAGATATTTGAGGGGTAAATGATTCTATGACTTGAGCATGGACTGCCTGCCCGATTTGAAATGAATTCGGTCACTGTAATTTTTTTCGCAAAAGTGTTGAAAATTTTTTGGTACCCGATCCTAAAACATTTTTTTCCCAAAAAGAACACATATGAAAGGTGCCGTGCCTTCTTAATCATTTGAACCCAATTTTGACAATTTCCGTTGGACCGATGCCACGTAATTATCTCAATGATATAGGTAGAATACGTTTAAAGACATCAATAATAGCTTTAATGGAAAGACTGAATTTCAGTATTTCTTTGATGTTATTTTATGTGAAAAATACAAGAAAAAAATATTACAAGTGTCATGTAACGATTTTCATTCTTACCTCAACGTGTCATTCTTATGCTATCCCAACCAAGCTGCAGACTGACTTGTTTTTTAAGTACGTATTCTATAATTTTCATTGAAATAAATTCCAAGTTATTCCTAAGTATTTCAAAATATTTCCGAGTATTCTCAAGTATATGTAAATATATGTGTATTCTTAAGTATGTGTAAGTGTATGTGGAATTAAAATAAATGCAGCTACTGTTCACTTAAACAATTTTTGTGGTTACTACTATTGCAAATTACAGTTACTTTAAATACTTTACTTAGTGAATTCAATATAATTTTCCTAGTTCCACGAGGCTTCCATAGACAAAACCATACTGACAAAAATAATATGACATGTAGATTACTTGACTCATAGATAAAAACATAAAACAAAATGAAAACCTACTTTTTCATACTAAGTCAGATGCAAAAATAACAGATAATAAAAATTAAAGCTTTCAAGCCTTCACGTTTATAAACAAAACTTTAGGTTACATGCGAAAATCTGCAAATCTTAGTCGCAAGATTCATTCTATTTCGCGACTACAAAATCTATTCAGGAAAACTACACACAGAAAAAAAATCTCTCAATTTTGTGGGTTGACTTAGAACCAATCTATTCAGCTGATTCAATTTTTCAAAAAAGTAAAAGGAAATAATTCAGAACAATAGCACATTTCTGAAAATTGCTAACTTCTTCAACTTTGTAAACTATATTTAAGTAAAATAGATATCTTTTGGTAAATTGAGTTATCCATTAACACCTCAATTAAAAGAATCTCAAGTATTCATAGGCAACCCTGTAGATTGGGACAAATCTTTGTTCAGTGTCTCTCTTTTAAAATTTCTTAACGATCGAACTAAAATCTACTTTTTTTCTGAAAATTTGTTGTGCACTGAAAAAGAAACGCCCAAAAAGTTCACAAATAAAAATTAGACTTCGAGACTACCCGCTTTTTCGGCTCATTAGAGACGAATGTACAATAAATGTACAAACAAAAAGAAAAAAAAAGGAGAAAAAGAATTATCCTATAAATTACCCTTAATGAGGAAGTCTAAATTGGTTTCGAAACATGTTGGCCCCCAGTAGTATAAAAAAGACGGAAACAAAAAAGAGTGTGAGGTTCGTTTTGGTTGACTCTTTCTTATCTTCTTCTTTTTTCTTTTTGTTTGTACATTTATTGTACATTTGTCTTTAATGAACCGCAAAAACGGGTAGTCTCGAAGTCTAGTTTTGATTTGTGAACTTTTTGGGTGTTCCTTTTTCAGTACACAACAAATTTTCATAAGAAAGTAGATTTCATTTCGATCTTTAAGAAATATACAATAAATTTACAACAAAGAGAAAAAATAGGGAGAAAAAGAATGAGTCAACTATAAATCAACCATACCAACCTCTTACTCTTTCTTTTCTCCGTCTTTTTTATACTACTGGGGACCAACATGTTTCAGAGTCAATTTAGACTTCCTCATCAGGGGTAATTTATAGGAAAACCACATTTATGAATAATGAGACCTATAATTATTAAATTCAAATTTCTAATCCTCTCAGACCAATCACCTCCTTTACAGGATCACCGATTTACAACTTCTCCAGATTTGTCGGAAAACCAATCAAAAAAATTATAGGAAAATCAGAATCGAGCATCAAAATTAACAGGGACCTCATCTCTAAAATAAAAAATATCCACATCCCAGATAAGTATAAAATTGTTTCACTTGATGCCAAATGTCATCTTACTAATATCCCAAAAAATTCAGTAATAAACATCAATTTAAAATGGTTTGAAATTATGGAATTTACTAGCATACGGGTCATGCAATTCCTTGAATTGGTTGAATTTTGCCTGGACAACGCTTATTGTATTTTTCAAAATGAGTTTTTCAAACAAGTTTTTGGTACTATAAAGGATTCTACGCTATCAAGTATAATATACGACCTTGTGATGGAGGGACCTGAAAGTGAGATAATTTATAAATTATCTTTCAAACTGCTTTTTTTACTTTTGTTTGTTAACGATATATTGACTTGCACTCCTGGGGATAAAATTAAGGAACTTTTTATTAAATTCAACGCATATCATCCTAGTTTATGTCTACGATTGATATTGAAAATAACAACAAAATTTAATTTCTTTTTCATGAAAAATCGTCATATAATGAAATGTTCTCAGATACCACGTTTCGAGTAAATCCATAATTTCTTGAAATACTTGTCCGCCATATTTGATCCGCCATTTTGTTTTTCAAAATTTCGACTTCAGATTCGGAATCAGCGACCCAAAAAACCGTGTATAGGCGTAATTAGAATTCATTTTTGTATATTTTGATGGGTTTGCCGACTTTTGGCTACGGAACCGGGTCTCTTGGCCCGTTATGAATTGATGCGTTGCAAAACTATCCCTAAAATATCAATATTTTTGAGAATTAAATTTGCGCAGATCACCTTCTCACTTTCGAAGGTCGTATGAATTCATTTCAGGGAAAAAAGATTTAAAAATATGAAAAATTTTTTGCCATGAAAGTCGAACTGAATCACCCGTATGGGTAGTATGCTCACTTCGTGTCGGTTCATTTTTAACCAATCTATTCAGACTATTCCATTTTTCAAAATAGGAAAAGGTAATAATCCAAAACTACAAACACATTTCTAAAAATTACTAACTTTCTCAAAATTGCGGACAATGTTTGAATAAAATAGATATCTTTTTGTAAACTGTGTTAATCATTAATAACCTCAATTAAGAAAATCTTAAGTATTCATAGGCAACCCTGTGGATTGAAACAAAACTTTTCTTAGTATCTCTCTTTTGAAATTTCTTAAAAATCGAAATAAAATCTAATTTTTCATGAAAATTTTTTGTGTGCTCAAGAAGAACACACAAAAAGTTAACAACTTAAAAATAAACTTTGAGATTACCCGCTTTTTCGGCTCATTAGAGACAAATGTACAACGAATGTACAAAACAAAAAGAAAAAAAGAGGGAGAAAAAGAAAAAGTCACCAGAAGCAACCTCACACTTTTACTTTTCTCTGTCTTTTTTTATTCTACTGGGGACCAGCATGTTTCGAAGCCAGTTTAGACTTCCTCATCAGGGATAATTTCTAGGAAAACAACAGGTACAAAAATGAAGAATTGTTATATTAGAAAATCATTGTTACCTAAAAATAAAACAGTGATAATTGACAGCAATTACAATCGTGGTACATATTTGATTCATTCATTGGAAATTGATTTTTGACACAGGCGAACTGTTCTGAATAAATCCCAAATTCAGATTATTTTATTCTTTAATTAGAAATTGATTTACACATATTTAAAACTATGATACAACACTAAAGCCACTGTATACAATTAATGATTCAATTAATTAATTAAATTGACTTAATTTAATTTAATTTTAATTCAATTTAATGAGTCGCTGTATCCAATTAATTCTGTTGTATCTTGCAAGATCTCTTTTTAAATTATAGCATTGTTACCTTCTCTCTTTATAAATAGCATTTCCATGAACTCTTTCTTGTTTTGATTTCTCTCATGATACAAAATTTTAACATCATCCCAATTAAAATCATGCCCATGTATAAGTCTATGTTTTGTCAGGACCGAGTAATATCTCGTACTCCTATGAAAATTATTTTTATGTTCATCTTTTCGTGTTCTAAGTGACCTCCTTGTTTGCCCTATATAAACAACATCACATTGTCCGCATTTAAATTTGTAAATTACACATTGTTTTTCAAGTTTCTCATATTTGTATTGAATCTATTGCAATCTTGTACATTGTTTTTGCTCTGATTATTGCCTTTACTCTTAATTTAAACATTTTCTGTTATGCATTTGTTTGTCAATAAAAGTAATAGGATAAAGATTGAGAAAGAGGATCTGTTTGCATAATTCAATATTCTTTCATGGAATTTTAGATGAGATAATTCAAGAGTTCTTTCAATTAAATTCTTTACAACTCCTATTTTGTTTCAAATTGGATGATTAGAATTAAAATTTAGTGTTTTTCCTGAACAAACATTTTTTTGTTTCAATCAGTAATAATCTAATTTTCATCAGTTTTTACTAAGGTCAAATGAAGAAAATTCAATCTACCTTCTGTTTCAATTTCAACAGTACACTTAATTTTTGATGTATAATATTATATACATTAAGTATTATATCCACATTTTGTGCATGTGAAGAAAGAACAGAATCATCAACATATCTTGCATAAAAGTCCACTTCAAAATAAATTTTGTTAAAAACTTCATTTTCCAAATCTTTCATCACAATTTCAGCAATAATTAGGAACAAGACTGAGCCTATCGAAGTTCCAAATTTTTGTTTATAGAAAGTACCATTGAACTTAAAATGAACAGAATTGAAAACATATTCAATGACATGAAGAAACTGTTTTTTTTTCGCAATTTTAGTGAGAAGTTTGATCATATTCCATCTATTTTCAATAGCAAGTTTAATTCTTTCATATGGAATGATAGGAAACATGGTTATTACGTCAAAGGAGACAAAATTGTGATCTATTGGTATTTTAACATTTTCAACTAATTTTAGAAAGGCAGCACTGTTTTTAATTAATCTTGCCGAAACGGTAACTGATTTTTTGATAACACTAGTTTACACGAAAAATGTACCAAGAGAAAAAAAGTTTTTTTTTAGACTAATTGTGGGTCGCTGAAGAAGAAAATGACATTCATTTATTTTTCCAGAGGAGCGTTTTCGAGATATTTGCAAAAAACGTGTTTTTTGGCTCTTTTTTGAGTTACTGGCATAAATTTTGATAACGATTGATCTAATTAACATATACTGTGTTTCGTTCGAAACGTATTTTCTACTTTCCGATTATATACTATTTGGGTCAATCCGATTGAAATTGTTTGGGTTACAGGCGATGAAAGTAAAAGAAAAGTGGATTTTCCGACCTGATTTGAAAATCGCTCACTTTCAGTTGTTCCATTTTTAGAATTTCATCGCCTATAACACAATAAATTTTAATCCGATTGACACAAACAGTATATCGTCGAAAAGAAGAAGAACATACCTTTCGAGTGATATATATTTTATGTTAGTTGGATCAACCGTTCTCGAGATTTCTGCAAGTAACTGAAAGAAGAGCCACAAAACACATTTTTTGCAAATATCTCGAAAAAGCTTATTTGAAAAAATAAATAAGTGTCATTTTCTTTTTCAGCGACCCAAAATCAGTCTAGAAAACACTTTTTCTTTTAGATACACGCGATGAACCAAAATTTGTAAACTAGTGTAATTTTACTAAGAAGTTCTTCAAATTTTCTCGTGGGTGAACCTATTGTCGAAATAAGCGGTTGTAAATGAAATTCTGCTTTATGAGCTTTGACCGGGCCATATCATTTTTGTAGGATCATTTGGAATAACTGCATAACTATCTCCATCATTCAAAATATGCATCATTTTTTTATTATAAACATCCTTTAATGTTGCAACCATAATACTCTCTTTATCAGCCTTGGTAATCAGTAATTCTGGATATTTAAAAACAAGTTTTGTTTCAAATAATCCTTCGTTTAATTCTTTTGCTAATAAGGTTTTTTCGTGTCGATACTCCAACCGCGAGCGCGAGCAACGTAACGATTATGTACTGAATTACGCATCGTCGTGTCGGTATTCTTGAGACTCGTGCAGTCGCTTTATCGGGAACCAGTAGTGCAGCATTCGAGCATTCTTTGGCATAAATAAATTTATAGCGATCAGAATTTTGTTCTCCGAGAGCCTAGCTGCAAGCTTTATCCGGAGGATAAACCTCAAGTTCAACGATCAGATCGCACGATTCTTAGTTTTATCGGGAAATAAACGTGCTGATTCCTACCCTTCTATAAAGAACTTTTAGTACTATGCATTTTAGTTATATGCCAATTGAGTGTCCGACTCAAAATACCGGTATAACTAGGGACGAGATTTCATGTTGGCGAAAATATTGAAGTTATGCGATGAAAAGGTAGACATTATGCAAAAATTATGCGGTAAAATTGCAATTATGCAATATAATAGTTGAAAACAAGGATCCATACCGTGACAAATATGCTATGTAGTATGTTTTGGCCTATATAATAACTGATTTTGTGTTACCTAGATACTATTTTTTGTTGATAAGTTATAAAAACAGCAGAAAGGAAAGGAATTATGAACTTTGAAATCAGTGATATAGTTTGAAAATTTATATTATGTTACACTCATATACGTATACATGCATTAATTTATAAATTTTATAACGTTTAATACCAATTTTACTAAACAAGCAAGTCCAAATTCTGCCCTATAGGTCAAGAACCTTCTTAACATAGCTTTTTATCGAAAATGAGATTTTTGTATTTTTGGAATCGTGTCAAAAAGCTGTATCTAATGGTGTTAATAAAAATTGAAATTGTTTATAGTAATTGAATCTCACTTTTTAAACTTGGCGATTTTTGGACCACCCTAGTAAATACATTAGTAAAATCTTAGTTTTCTTTGCTACTGTGGTCATTTTCTTTACATTCGCTATGACGCCAAACGCAGACTTCAAATCATTAATCCTCGGATATCAAAATTAAAAATGCAACGAAATGAATATTACTCAGCTTTTAATCGATTATATTTTTTAACAAAGTACAAGATGATATTTATTTTTATAAATTAAATAAATAAGCTAAAAAATGAATTATTTTCGATTGAAAATTCAAATTTATGCGATGATTATGCGTAAACTTTCAAATTATGGAATGAAAACAAACTATGCTTTATTATACGATTGGAAATAGGGTTTATTTTGCATGCAAACTTCAGAAATTGCAACATTTTAAGTAATATACGATTCAGAAACGTTAATTATGCGATTATTATCTATTCAGATTTTTCCATTTTTCATATCGAAAAACGTAATAATCAAAACAATCGCATATTTATAAAAGTTGCTAATTTCATAAACATCCTTCGAACAATATTTAAACAAAATACAGATATCTTTTGATAAATTGAGGTAAACATTTGTGCCCCAATTAAAATAAATAAATGAAAATAAATGCACTTGTAACTGAGAATTCATTTATGAAAATCCATTTTACTCTATTTTTGCGAGTATTTTTTATGTTAAATTATTATTTTTAATTTACTTTCACAAATAAAGAGTGTAGTTTTTAACATAACATAATCCACACACATTTGAAACTACAAATTCTACAAATTAATGCGTACTATGCATGAAGTTTAATGTACGTGAGTGGAAAAAACTTCCAATACATGTGCATTAAAATTCAGTCAGATTTTTCTAACAGTTTTGAGCTTAGTGTCTCTATTTGAAAATTCTTGTTCAAATCGAAATGAAGTCCATTTTTTTATGAACCCTTTTGAATGCCAAAAACAGAACACAAAAGTGTCCACAAATTAAAATTAGACTTCTAACTACCTCCTTTCCGTCTCATTAGAGAATCGGAATGGAAGCATTTGAGGTATTATGGGCATGCCCATAATACGAGAAACAGGTCTCGGAAAGAAGTATCTAATTATACTTGAAAAGAGCAAAGATTTTAATGCTAATGAAAAAAAATTTTAAACATAAAAAAATTGTTTACTTAAAACATTTTGTTTCCTACCGAACTTTTTTTCTTATCGCTTCTTAACAAATTTTTACAAATGATACGATTTTAATGAATGCTAGCTTATTTTCTCGAAAAAACGATTTTATACAAGTTGATATTATTCAAATTTTAATAATAAATGAATTATGGCACTGTCTAGTATAACGGAAAATTCCCTAATACTAGCCCTGGACTAGCTAGAAATGAGTTAGTCTTATGGGAAATTCCGTAATAGTAGATAGTACGATAAATTATTATCAAATATAGTTATTTGTTCACAAAATTTGTTGTTGGAAAAATTATTTCTATTAATTTTAGCTATTAATTTTTTTAAATTGAATAAGTTTAAGTTATACAGAATCTTTTTCTCGAGAAAATAAGCTATCATTCATTAAAATCGTATCATTTAAAAAAATTTGGTAAGAAGCGACAAGGAAAAAAGTATAATGAGATATATTCAATTGAATCTGAAATATTTTAAATTGCTTTTTTTTTTAATTTTACACCTAAACCTTCAGAATAAAAAAATTTCTGTTAAAAACTGAGAAATTTAAATTCATAGTATGCGAAATGAAGGTATTTCAAAATAAAGCCTTTCAAATTAAGTCTCTACAAATTTTACGATTAGAAAGGTTTTATAACCGTATATTAATTAAACTATTCCAAATTTTTTCACTACTGAATTCAAATATGCAGAGAATCATCATTCTAGTTTAAGGTTGTTTAATTTTGACGGCTACCATTCAAAATTGTTTTATTTTAGACGTTTTATATTTTAAATGCTCAGGTTCGAAATCGTAGAATTTTTAATATTTTGTATATTTCTGCATTTTTCATAAGTCAGATATCACACTTCCAATATTACGCCATAACTTTAACTTAAATCAAAATTTTCAAAAAATCATTTTATTAAAAATCAGTAAAGAATCTTATTTTGAAACTGGTTAATTTGCAATTCTACAAATCTCAAATCATTTAGTATTAGGGCTTCAACTTTTAACATATACTTTTTTTATTTAAAACGCACAAAATTACCAATTTTTCAGTTTTGAACGCTTAAATTTAAAACTCTGTAAAGAAAGACTTGTTTAATTTTTACACTGAATGCTCGATTCAAAATAATTGTTCATCATAAGGTTGGATATTAGAATGTTGTAATTTTTCATTCTTTAATGCTTGAATGTTTCATGCACAATTTTGAACGCCTTAATTCTAAATTAGAAATTGCTCGAATTAAAAAACTTTCAATTTCAAATTTTTATTTTTTTCATGCAGTCAGATTATCGCAATATCGTCGCAATCAAAATCAAAAATAATTTAATGTAAGTAATTGAGTACAGAATCTACTGTGATAGCAAAACTTTATGCTATTCCCTGACTATAATTGACTTAACTTGATTGATTTTTTAAAAATTATTGGGGAAGTAAAATGTTCGAAATTGCGGAAAAATCTCGGTAATTCCGGATATTTATCAGCAGATATCGAATTGAAAATTTGGGAAATCTAAAAAGGATCAATTTTTTAAGAAATAGTTGAATTTTTAAGTAAACAAGATTAATTCTCCACTAAAAATGGAATAGTTAAATTTTCAGTTGAAAAAATTGATTTTCAACCAAAAAAAATCGAAGTTTCAACAAAAATTTCAAAATTTAAAAAAAAGGTAAAATGTTCAATTAAAGAGATGAATTCTCAACTAAAATGATGAATTTACAACTGAAAAAATGAATTTTTAACAAAGGAGTGCAACTTTCAATTAAGTAGTTAAATTTTCAAGCAAATATTGTGAATTCTCAACATAAAATGTAATATTTGAGATTTCAACCAAAAAAGATGAATTTTTAGCAAAATAATTGAATCCTTAACCAAAACAGATTGATTGTCAACCAAACAGTTGCAATTTTAACCAACCAAATAAACCAAATAGTTTAATCTTCAACCAAAGAAGATAACTTTTCCACCAAAAATAGAATAGTTAAATTTTCAGTTAGAAAAATTATTTTTCAACCAAAAAAAAAACCGGATTTTCAATCAAAGTGATAAGTTCTGTACGAAACATGTAATAGTGGATATTTTAATCAAAAAAGATCGTAATTTTGAATAGAAAACAGTATAATTCAATCAAAAAAATCGATGTTTCGACAAAATAGTTGAATTTTCAGTTAAGAAATTAATTTTAACGAAGTATTTCAATTTTTAACCAAGGAGATGAATTTCCAACTAAAATGATGAATTTGTAACTAAAAAATGTGGATATTTCAACCAAAAAGGATTGTAATTTTAAATAGAAAGCAGTTTAATTCAATCAAAAAATCGAACTTTCGACAAAATAGTTGAATTTTCAGTTAAGAAGTTAATTTCAATGAAGAATTTCAATTTGTAACCAAAGAGATGAATTTTCAATTAAAAAAATGAATTTTCAACAAGTTAGATCAATTTCAAACAAGTAGTTGAATTTTTAACCAAAGCAGATTAATTTTCAACAAAGTAGTTGAATTTTCGACTAGAACAGATTAATTTTCAACCAAACAGTTGCGTTTTTACCAAAGAGATGAATTTTTAATTAAAATGATTGAAGATTCAATAAAAAAAATTTTTAACAAAGTACTTCATTTTTCAACCAAGTAGTTGAATTTTCAGACTAAAAAGATGAATTCTTAACCAAAAATAGAGTAGTTAATGTTTTAACCAAAAAGGATTTTAACTATTCAGCCAAATAAAACGAATTTTCTACCAAATAGTTGAATTTTCAAGCCACAAAAGCAAATTTTCTATGAAGCAGTTGAATTTTTAACCAAAAAAAGAATAACTTTCTAACATAATTGTTGAATTTTCAACAAATTAATTGAATTTTCAACGAAATAATTTAATTTTCATCTAAAAAATATGTATTTTCAACTAAAATTATGAATCATGAACTCGAATGGTTAAATTTTGAATTGAAAAAATGAATTTAAAAAAAAAAACGAATATTTAGCATTGGAAATTTATTTATTTTCTTTCCAAAAGTGTTTCTATGCTTCTTGAAGATTTATAGCTTCGTAAAACCAACAAGGAATGTTTTAGAAAATTTTGAATTTCAGGATGAGAGAAAAATTTCATTTCTCCTATATTGGGCTATACTGCTGTCCCAAATTCCAAAGTCGTATCTGCATTTTGGATAAGTCATCTGTCACTTTGACAAACTATAGAAAAAAATCATAACACCCTTCTTGTCGTTTTTGTTTTTGAACGTCGTCGAAACTTAATGATTCTTCGTAAAAAAAATATAGGAAAATTCTTCGTACCCTCAGGTTTCAGTGTGCATGTAGACGGTCATAACTTGGTCGTAACATAAGAACTGACACTCAAAAACTCATGCAAATTCATGACAGGCAATTGATCTGGAAAATCGGATCACTATGATGCGCATTTTGGTGATCAAATAAAAAATCCGAAATCTGTATAAAAGCGTTGCATATCATTTTGATCCAATTTCGTGACTAAATTGATCAACTGGCATTTACTGTGTATGTTTAATATTTCCTAAGAAAAATAAAGTTTTAAGTACGATTTTAATGTAGCATGTAAAGGTTTTTCTATATGAATTTTCAATCGTGAAAATATAATTTATGAACAAACTATTTTAAAGTACATACTTTATATATATAAGATACTTATAGATATAGGTATAATATATATAGGTATAAGATACTTAACCTCAAATAATCTTCTTTCCACTTTATAATAATGATGTTTACTACTTTAATCATACCTAAATGTCTAGATTTGACAGTAACATGAGGTTAGTGAATATTCAAGGTAATCAACAATTTGAAATTCACCTCTGCAAACAATTGATAGTTTTGGTAATTGTCCCTTTTTTAGTAGTTCCCAAAATTTTCCACATTTATGTTTAATTACTGTCAAAATTATGAGTTTCAAATCCCTAAAAATGATTCCAATTCATGTGTTTCCAGCTTCTTCTCATTTATGTTACGATATTTCTTCTATTCCCTAAAATTTTATTTCAATTCTGTTCCTAGGTCGAAGAATCTGGAACCTAGATCAATTTTGCACCTCATCTTAGAAGTGGTTGTATAGAAAAAAAACGAGATCGTTTGAAAAAATTCCGGGAAATGTCTGAAGAGCTTCTATTTCTCTTTAGAGGGATTATTTTTTGGAAGCATTTTGCCGACATCGAGATGGGATGGGATATCGAGAGGTGGCCAGCATAGCAGCTGCTCGCAGATGATCCGTTGCGACAACGACACGGGGACAATTATGAGGTATGAGCCTCATTCGTCGAAGCCCGTCAGGCATGAATTTCGTGCAACAAGTTGCCCATACTTACGACCTACAAAGGCAGCGAACCAACTACGAGGTTGTTCTGGTGACACAGTATTTCCCGACCGTCCGGGGAGGTATGTCTATAAGTAGGCATAAGTATATAGTGAGGATCGGGCTTCTTTAAACCGTTTACTCACGGATCGATGAGCCGTTCAAAATATTGTCGCGTTGTCAAACCTTTATCCGCCACTCGAGATGATGCACTCAAATCCAAGATTTTGTCTAGTTGTCTAGTGCCTCTCCTTTGGGATCATCTCTAAATATTGGCGATGGCGACGCTGACCTGCACCTATTTGGGGGCGAGGAGCGTGAAAAATGCTCCCTAATAGCACAAACCAAACTGCGAGCTTCACAACTTTCTGCAATTACTTCTATAGTGTCACGCTTGTCGCCTAAAGAACTTTTCTATTACACTTTGGCTTTAGGCTATAGAATTCGGGATATTTTCACTGACGATTTGGCTAGAATTTCTATTTTTTCTTTCCTTTTAAAATATAAACGTAGGGTAGTCCGAAAAAGTAGAAAGTAACGATTCTAATTGAATATATATTTTCCAGTGATGGGTAAGTTACATACTTTTTAGAAGGAACTAAAGTCGGGGCCAAATGTCGAGGCCCCTCACTTCTTTTGATTGCAACTTGCACAAGAAAAATCTCTGAAATGTCTTAAAAAAGCGTCTGAAAGCTTAAAGTCTTCCGAATTCAACGATGTGTTCACTTTTATCCTGAAATTTTTTTTTCATTGGTTAGAGGGCAAAACGTCCCAAAAACAGAGTTTCTCGGCCTCCTTTTTATGTGTCCACTTTGACCTGTTCCCAGAAGGAGGGCGACCTTTGGAAAAATCTGAAAAAATTCACAGATATTCTCAGAACATTCCTGAATGCAATGCATTTTTCAAAATGCTGAAATATGCAATAGTTTACTTCTTACGGTGACTTATTTACAAAAACTTCATCTTAAGAACGAATGAAGATAAGTCGCGTTTAATGGCTCCAAATGTGCAGTTTTGTTATGCGAGGGCAGTGCAATAATTAAATTTATGATAAATTCATTCTTACGCAAGAGATAGCATTTTGAATATTTCTGACTTTAATCAGTGTGGGCGTATGACCAGCACAGCGGGATAAGTGGCAGCAAAAAAAGTATCCACTCTATGACAATATTAATTCCAGAAGCAAGCGAAATGCCCGGCACAGATGTGATTGAACGAAGCAGGGCCGTCTGAACGTCTTCAAGATACATTTACAGAGCGGGTCCTATGAAAATCGAAACCCAGTTGCGAATACTAATCCAATTAAGAATATTTTCGATAATTTTATTTTTTTATAAATAAATTTCCCCATAAATCTGCAGAAAATTTTCTTATTATCTTCAAAATGTTTTTGAATGTTTCACTTTTTTCAATTTTATCTTTTGAAATGCATAAGTCAAAATGAAAAATCATTTCAATTTCCGTAGAAATGTTGAGAAAATTTTTTTATTCTCTACAAACCTATCAAAATTCTCCAAAAGCATGCAAGTTTTATTTCAAAATCGAAAAAAATATATAATTTGCTTAGAGCGTTTGAAAAAATTTCCAAACTGTAAATAATTTTTCAATTTTCTTCAGAATTTCTAAACATCTTTTATAATGATTCGAATAGTTCCTGAAGTTTTTCAAAAAATCCTCCAAAATAAAAAAGGGCCTTCAAATTTTCTAGATTCTTCTTCGACAATTTGGAAAATCTTTTCAAATGTTTAATTTTTTCCTTCTTATCTTAGAATGCTTAAAATGTCTAAAGTTACAAGTGAAAGCTAAGTTTATGTTCGAGTTGAATAGTTAATCATTTTTCACCTGTAAATAAATTAATAATTGTTAAAACAAAAATATTTCCAACACCCATCGAAAGTGCAGTCATTGCCATTTTTTGCTGCTATTTCTATTGGGGACACTTAGTCTATACTGCAAATAAATGGGTACTCTAGTTTAATTAATGAATAAACAATTCTTGGAACAGACATATGTTATACATAATTATTGACAGTTTGGTAATATTTTAAAACATTCTAAGCAAAATTATATATTTTTTTATATCTCGAAATAAAATTTGCATGCTTTTTGAGAATTTTGATATGTTTGGAGAGAATAAAAACATTTTCCTAACATTTCTATGGAAATTGAAATGATTTTTTATTTTGACTAATGCATTTCAAAGGATAAAATTGAAAAAATGAAACATTCAAAAACATTTGAGAGAGAATAAGAAAATTTTCTGCAGATCCATGGGGAAATTTATCTATTTATTTTATTTTTTTCTATCGAAAATATTCTTAATTGGATTAGTATTTGCAATTTGGTTTCGATTTTCTTAGGACCCGCTCTGTAAATGTATCTTGAAGACGTTGAGATGACCCTGCTTCGTTCAATCACATCTGTGCCGGGCATTTCGCTTGCTTCTGGAACTAATATTGTCATAGAGTGGATACTTTTTTTGCTGCCACCTGTCCTGCTGTGCTGGTCACACGCCCACACTAATTAAAGTCAGAAATATTCAAAATAATATCTCTTGTATAAGAATGAATTTATCATAAATTTAATTATTGCACTGTACTCACATGACAAAACTGCATGTTTGGAACCATTAAACGGCGTCCTATCCTCATTTGTTCTCAAGATAAAGTTCTTGTAAATAAATCGTCGTAAAAAGTAAACTATTGCATATTTCAGCATTTTGGAAAATGCATTGCATTCAGGAATGTTCGGAGAATAACCTTGATTTTTTCAGATTTTTCCAAAGGTCGCCCTTCCTCTGGGAACAGGTCAAAGTGGAACCTTGAAAAAGGAGGCCGAAAAACCCTGTTTTTGGGACGTTTTGCCCTCTAACTATTGAAAAAATTTTTTTAGGACAAAAGTGAACACATCGTTGAATTCGAAAGACTTTAAGCTCTCAGACGCTTTTTTTAGACATTTAAAAGATTTTTTTTGTGCGAGTAGCAATCAAAAGAAGTGAGGGGCCTCGACATTTGGCCCCGACTTTAGTTATCGTTACCGTTACATTACGAAAAAAGTAAATACTAAAGTAGTTATCGTTATCGCAAACGATTAAAAATGTAACTTTTTCTTAGTTGCATTTCCCAAAAAAAAGTAACCATCGTTACTTTTTAGTTACTTTCGTATTTTAGAAATATGTATCCAAATTTAATTTTTTGAAAACTTTATTCATAACTTTCGAGTGATAGTTGTTACACTTTTTAATGAAAGTCGTAGGTTAATCATGACCCACATAATATTTCTGAAACAAGGAATATTTTAGAAAATTTTGAATTTCAGTGTGGAGAAAAAATTTTAGTATTTCTATTTTGGGCTATAAATCTCTTTGGCGTTGAAAATTAATTATTTCCTTCTGAAAGTGTTTCTTCACATTTACCTAGTGACGACTTTCACTTCTAGAAGATTTACAATATTCTAAGATCAATAGAAAATGTTTTAGAAGAGGTTGAATTTTCAACAAAATATGTGAATTTTCAACAATAAAGGACAAATTTGGACCAAAACAGACATATCTCCAACAAGATACATGAAATGTGAAAGAAAAGAGAAATATCTAAACAAATAATTGAATCTTTAACTAGAAAATCTAAATTTTAAACAAAAAATGGAATGGTTGAATTTTCATTTAAAATAATTAATGTTTAACCAAAAAGAAAATGTCAACAAAATAGTCAATTTTTCAACGAAAGAGATGAATTTTCAACTAAAATGATGAATCTTCAAGAAAAAAACAAAACATTTTCAACAAAGTTGTTCGATTTTCAACTAAAAAGGTGAATTCTCACTGAAAAAGATAATAATTGAAGTTTTAACCAAAAAAGATTTTCATTTTAAATCAAATACATTTGAACTCAACAAAAAAAGACAAATTTTCAACAAAATAGGTAAATTTGAAACTAAAGAGATGACTTTTCAACAAAGAAGATAATTTTTTATAAAAAAAGACCAATTTCTAACAAAATACGCGATTTTTATTCAATTGAAAAAAATAATTTTTAACGAAAAAAGATGAATTCTCAACAAAAAATGTAATAATTAATATTTCAAACAAATAATATTTTTATTTCAAATGAAAAAGAGTTACATGCAACAAAAAAATAATTTTTCGAATACTTAAGATTTCTTTTAATTGAGATTGCTGATGATTAACTCAATTTACCAAAAGATATCTACTTTTACTTAAATACATTTCAAAAATTTGAGGAATCCAAAAAGGTTCAATTCTCAATGAAAAATGTAATCTTTTAAATTTCAACTGAAAAAGACGAATTTTCAATAAAAAAGTTAATTTTCAACCAAATAATGAAATTTTATCCAAAAACATAAATTCCCAATAAAAAATATAATAGATAAAATTTCGACCAAAAAAACGAATTTTCAACAAGATTGTTTAATTTGAAGCCAAAGAGATAAGTTTCTAACAAAATGGATTAATTTTCATCTATAAAAGATCAATTTTTAACAAAATAGTGCAATTTGAAACCAAAGAGATGAATTTTCAACCAATAAGATTAATTTTTCAGCAAAAAAGACGAATTTTCAACAAAATAGGTAAATTTGAAACCAGAAAGATAAATTTTCAACCAAGAAGATAATTTTTCACCGAAAAAAGACGAATTTTTAACAAAATACATGAATTTTTTTTCAATTAGAATAAATAATTTTTAACGAAAAAAGATGAATTCTTAACAAAAAATAAAGTTGTAAAAGTGAATTTTTTTTAACTTTGCCTGCTAACACCGAAGTGCAATAAAGAAAAAATTCAAAAATCGATTTTCATAATTGTCTTTAAAATTTAGTTAAGAGTATTTCCAAAGAAAAAATATGGGAATCGATTAAAAATTCTGGGCTCTAGGCTCTTTTGAAACAAATTTTGACGTTTTGCCCCACTGCGCGCACCTAGGCTACAGACTACATTAGCCTATTATTTAGGCTAGCCTTGTTTAAATCTAAAATTTACACTTAAAAACTGTACTACACAGACTTTAGCCCAATAGCACGCCTTCCTGCAGTTGTAAAGTATTGAAGTAGCTGTAATCGCTTGCTCACCTGAAATCCTGTACCTGTGATACCCACCAAAATTTTTTTCTGCCTGTTGGTCTTGCTTACACAGGACAGCAGTTTTAAATTTTTTGCCTACATATTTTTTTCCGATAGATACCAATTTTTGTTCGAACCACTTTTTACAAACCAAAACATATCGTGTTTGATATCAAATTTATCAGCATAACACGAATAATCTGAAAATATACAACTTAAAAAGTCTAGCAGTTTATTAAAACAAATGTTCCCTTGTAAAATCGACGTGTCAGGAAAAAAATGGCCCATGGCGAAGGATTTTTTGTCAGAATGCACCTCTTTCCTTTGTCTGCAGCATCTTGACTGTTCCTGAACAGTTTGGTCAACATCTGACAAGAAATGCTTAAAAAACCGGATCGAGAACGAGGAAGAACATAACGAGACGAGACAAAACGAGATGAAACAAAACGAGACGAGATAAACCGAGACAGAAATACAGCCGCAGCAGGTATGTCCCGTTCTCGTCTCGTCTCGTTCCTCGATATTTCTTGGTCGGCGGCAACACTAGCCGAAACCATAACGGTTTTTTCCGGGGCTACGAAACCCTAATAAAAATGAACCATAATTGATAATAATGAAATAATAATGAAATAATAATGGAATCAATAATTGATTCATATTGAACAATACGAATGTTGAAAGCAATTTGATTGTTTTTTAGCTTTGACATTGATCACGAAAGCGAACATAACTGACGTTCAAAATAAGTTTGTGAGCAAATGACCTGAAACAAGATTGAAGCTCTAGTTTTCATTACCGGTAAGAAAAGTGAAAATACTTTTGTTTGGTTAGGTTTGAGCCTAGAGACTCTAAAATGAAGCATTTGGCTCAATTATTTAAAAAGGTACTGCAAACAATTCAAAATTTTATGTTTTGTTAAATCAATTCTATTTCTTTTTCTCTGGGTTCAGTCAAAGTCTGATCGTGAAAAAGAAATTTATAAAAATTCATGATTATTACATTCATATATATATATTTTTTTTAATTTTTACGACTTTTTTTATTCCGGTCTCAGACTTAGAGTTTAAAAATAAAGCTTCATTTTGGGGTAGTTGCACGCAGAACTTTGTTAGCTTTCATGTTAGAGTAAAAATTATAGAAGTATTAAAAAGAATTAAAAAGTATTAAAAGAATTAAAAATTATTAAAGTATTTATTATCAAAAATAGGATATTTTTATATTCACTTTTATATTAAATAATATATCTTGACAGCGTTACGTAGCAAATTGTTGCTACAAACCCCTCTCTTCACCCCACCTTAAGTCATTATATATTTTTCTAACTGACCAACAATTTGGGACGCAAATTGCATTTTTGATAGTTATTAACCAAGATTGATCAAACACAGTGAATAAAACTAATAAATTGTTGTAAAGTGAATGGCGGACAGAAAGTTTCAATATATCGAAAAAATCTAAGATGATGGCCAATTACATATTCCATAATAGCTCATTTTTGCAGTTTCCTTTTTTCAATGAAATATTTTCAAATTTAGCTATAAAAAGAAGTGTTGCCTTAAAAAGCATCCAATGATCCCAAAATTTTGAAATATCTAAGGTAACGACCAATTAAAGAATTCAGAAATAGCTCCTTTCTGCAGTTTTCAATTAAATATTTTAAAACTTTGATAGAAAAAGAAGTTTGTCTTTAGAAAGCATCTGAAGATCCAGAAGTCCAAAATTGTGAAAAAATCCAAGTTGGCGACCAGTCGCATTTTCAAAATTGTTTTACTTTTATGCTTTTCAAGGAAATTGTCCTAAAATTTGCCAGAAAATCAAGTTGATCATAAACCATTTAGTTTTGATGCTAGACATTCAAAATTTTTAAAAATCCAGGATGGCGGCCAATATTTTGGAAAGATATGTCAGTTCTGTAGTTTCAAATAAAGTATCTCAAAACTACTAGAAAAGTAATTTTATCTTAATTCACTTTGTGTTGATATTATTAGACATTCAAAATTTTGGAAAAAGTTCAAGATGGCAGCGAATTAAATGTTCCAAAAATAGCTCATTTCTGCAGTTTGCAATGAAGTATTTTAAAACTTTTCCAGAAAAAGCAGTTTGACTTTAGAAATCATCTAATGATCCCAGAAGTCCAAAATTAAAAAAAAAATCAAGATGGCGGTCAGTCGAATCTTTGAATTGTTTCACTTTTATACTTTTTAATGAAATTGCCCTAAAATTTGCGAGAAAATCAAATTTATCTTAAAACATTTAGTGTTGATACTGGAGATTTGAAATTTTTTAAAATCCAAGAAGGCGGCTAATTTTTTTTTAAATAACTCTGTTCTGCAGTTTCAAGCGAAATATTTTCAAACTTCCCTAGAAAAAAATTCATCTTAAATCATTTTACGTGTGGCTTTAGAAAGTATTCGATGTCCTCAGAATTTCAAAATTTTCAAAAAATTCAAGATGACAGCGAATTAAAAATTCCAAAAATAGCACGCTTTTTCAGTTTTCAATGAAATATTTCAAAAAATTGCTAGAAACAGGAAGTTTGACTTTAGAAATCATTTGATTATTTCAGTAGTCTAAAATTTCGAAAAAAAGCTAAGATGGCATCCAGTCGAATTTTCAATAGTCAATCAATTTTGAAAATTTTTAGGAAATCTTTGCAAATTTTTGATAAAATTCAATTTTTCTTTATCAGTCATGTGTCAATCTGAGGTATAACAGTTTTTTAATCAATACAGAATGGAATCAGTAAGATAATCCAAGAATATTGGCCGTCATGTTGGACTTTTTCCAAAATTTTAAAGCTCTAATATCAACACAAAATGCTTTACGATAAACTTGACTTTCTGGCAAAGATTAGGGACGATTATGTTTAACAGTATGAAAGTGAAACAGTTATGACAATTCGACTGGCCGCCATCTTGGATTTTTTCAAAATTTTGAATTTATGGGATCATAGGATGCTTTCTAAATCCACACTTCTTGTTATAGCATAGTTTGAAAATATTCTATTAAAAACTACAAAAATGAGCTATTTTTGCAATATTTAATTGGCCGCCATCTTGGATTTTTTAATAACTTTGAAATTTACTTTCCTCTAATCAATTTGAAAATAATTTATTAGATTTTTTACAGTGTTTCGGTACTCTTAGTTAATAACTTACGGGAAACTTCAAGTGCCTGAGGCGATGGGTAAATATTAACTGATTTTTTGGAGGACATTCTATTTTTGGGCATTCGCGCCATAATCGTGAGTGGGGGCAAACGATTTAAAAGAAAATGAAATAAGGACCACCCTAATGGGCTAGGGCGGTCAATTTTTAGAAGCGACACGGTAGCATAGATTTTGTAAAATTATTATTACAGAATCCCGTATGAAAACATGGGTTGCACTCATGCCATGAGGGGCCTATGAGGGCAATCCAGGCGTGGCCTCTCATAGAAACGACATGAGGATGGAAGAAAGGACATGAGTCCATGAGGATTCAACATGAGCTTCCTTCATGGTTGCCCTTATGGTTCATTTTTGAGCATATTTTAATAAATAAATATGTATTGCATATTTGGATGCTATGTTGTTACCATTTGACACAAAAAACAATTTATTACACAGAAAAGTAGTTTGATTTTTATAAACTAAGGCATGAGGGCAACAAGCAAGGCCCCCTGTGGGGGCCCTCGTGGAATATCTGAGATTTTAATGTACAACTTTCAAAAAAATGTAATTTTTCACGAAATTGCATTGTCCAAATGGTCCCCTGACGGGGGCCAACATTCCAAAGAGGGCTAAATGGGACTTTTTTCACATGAAACATCTGCTTTCATATGAAAATTTTTTATTTACTAAAAAAGAAACACCCAAGAAGTTCACAAATCAAAAATAGACTTTGAAATCACCTATTTTTACGTTTCGCTAGAAACAAACTACAATAAATGAACATTTTCTTTTTTCTTGCTTGTCAACTATGCAATGGGCAAAACTAGTAATGAAAACTGAAAAAGGGCGACAAATTCGAGGATGGTTAATGGTAGCCTGAGACCAAAATCCGACTCTGAACATTTTAAAATTATTAGTTCTATCAGTTCTGTTTGATACGAATGAATAAGAAAGATTCTATTTCCAATTTCAGAATAAAATTCAATAATTGTAGAATCCTAATTTTTTCTTCCTTATTCTCATAGGAACCTTTTCTCAAAATACCACAAACTAATTAATTCTCCTACATTTTCACACCTAGCACCTTACTCTTCTTGGAGAGACTGATACATCTCTGCACGTTTAAGTTTAAGCATACCTTAAAATCGTGCAGGGAAGTGAGGATGTGAGGAACGTAACGTTAGCAGAGCGAAGGTGTTAATACAGAGGTCGATCCTCTGGTCTCTCTTGCTACCAGTTTCATGCAATATGCGCATGTTTAACTGACCGAAGCTCTCTGTCTGTATAGCCGGTCCTCCGGTTCCCAGTTCCCACCTCCTCCCTGTAGGATAGAGTAGACACTCGTGCCAGTGCCACACTCTATTCAGGGTAACGGGTGGCAGCATCAGAGGGACCGAGGAGGGTCACAAGCTACACCACTCTCAACTGGTGCTCACTTTATTTAAACACTGCTACTCCGACACAGACATGCCGACTATCTATAGTCTATACCAACCGATAGCAAATGACATATATAGCGATGCATACTATCTGCTCTGCAAATACCAAACTTACTCAAATTTCCTGCTTTACACTGCAATATAAACTTTCAACTACTAAATTTTTGTCATTTTGATTATGCAAATACATTTCAATAGACAGTTGTTTTTTCATCAAATATAAGTTCTCTTGGGGGTGTCCTCTCAAATCAAAGAGACTTTTTTTATTCGGACCACCCTAAATTGTATGCCATTAGATAAAAGACTTTTGCTACTAAATTTTATCCTTCTGATATAAAGTACTTGACAAAACATTAGAGCAGGCCTGGGCAGGGTAGGCAAATCTGCTCATTTCACAGATGTTGGCGTCCCCACTACCGATGCTTTGCCTTGCTCATGAGACGGAGGATCTCGTTAGCAACGCAAGAGAATTGGTAGTAGGAACGTAAACATCTGTGAAATGTGCGAATTTCCCCGACCCTGCCCAGACCTGCTCTAGAGCTTGAGGATTCAGTTCCTTTTGATTTTGGTAACATCTGATATGTGTATTTTCATATTTTTCCACCTCCCTCCTAGGGTCATTCTTATTTCACGTTGCTACGGAACTTTTATTTAGCACATTTTGAGTTTCTATTGGAAGTACATTCTTCCGAGAGATTTCCATATTTTTCTGCTTTAGGTACTGATATGTCATGATGGTCTTTGCTTACCTACTTTTTTTCTACACTTGCTGGAAGCCTTATTAAATCAGATGGCACAAATGGCAGATGTCATTTGTCGACTTAGTTCTGTATTACTGATATTAGGGAACTGGTCTGCTGCAAATATATTACATTCGAACCTCGAGGATATATTGTCCTTTTAAAGAAAGTCCTGTCAAGTGCCCTTATTCAAAACCGAGTGTTGAGAGTCCTGCAGGTGAGGGTATAAATTACAAAGCCTTGCAGCCGAACGACTAACAATAAAGAAAAAGTGGAACTCTTCTCTTATCCTCTTTCGAATAGAATAATGGACTAAAGCTAAATTTCGAATGCATTTCAATATATAAAACAGGACGGTCGAGTAAACAATTTATAGTCCGCTGTCTGATTTTCGCGAATTCAAAAAGGATCGGTGTCAAAGTTTTAAAAATTTGTTTAACCGTCCTCAGATTTATCGATCCTTTTATATGTATTCAATTACATACGTCTGTGGTTTGCAGCTCTCTGGTTCAACTTCGAATAAGAATTAAATTTGAGATTTAATTATTTTAGAAATATGTACACGATATATTTAAAACTGATACTAACATTCAATCCTCTTGAGTTCATATAAGATTGGTGCAAAAACAATTAGGAATAGTGTTTTAAGCCCATTTGCTAAATCACCTAAATAATTAACGATTCACGCTGATCACGAATAACAATCTGCGGAAGCTAAGGAGAAAGGCTCTGGGGGAGTTTCAGGCATGATTGTAATTTGTATACAGTGTCTGTGTTCGTTGTCATATCGTTGAGTCGCGTTTCATGCATCACCCGGGGGATGAGGGTTGGATGGTATACCTAGCTTGGTACAGTAGCCATGGGGTTGGTATAGTGCAGTATAGTATAGTGATAGTGGGACGTTTGGGTCAACTTTGTTTGCATTGCCGGTGCATGTCCTGTCTGCTGGGGTCGCTTCTTGATGCAAACTGCCCATTTGCAACTACAATCATCTCAACGTCGAATCGTGTGGCCTCAGTATCCTGTGCCTGGATTAGAGTCCGGTTGTCGCTGATGTCGGTTTGTGGACCGAGCCTGGATTGGCGGCTTCGTATATGTATAGTAGTCTATAGTATACAAGTATGCTATTCGCAGCGTGGCTATCTAGTGTATAAACTGACCGCACCTACGAAGCAACGTGCTTCAGTCGCTGCATAACAGAGTGAAAACAACGGGCCAACTGGGAATAAAAAGCTCCACCAATCCTAGTGAGCATGCAGGCTGTCCTTTATACTTCTCTATTGTGGATATCGAACCTTTTGTAATTCTAGTAATCAAATATTATCAGTTATAACAATAAGTAGAAAGTATTATTCCAATCAACTAAGCACAAACTTTGTGACCCAGATTCGGCAAAGAATATGACAATGCTAAGGGAACAGTATCCTGCTTCCGTTCAACTAACCAGTTCTGTGACTGGTGACATTGGGGTACCTAGTGGTATCACCAATAATGAATGTCACAACAAGAAAAAATTCGTATTATGTTTTAACTAAGCGAATAACAACAGTGGGATCAAAGGGATCTTATTGGCAACTTACGGAGTAGTGGTACCAAATTGATAGCCATAAGATTCGACAAAGAATATGACAATGCTAAGGAAATAGTGTCATGCTTCCATTCAACTAACCAATTCTGTGACTGGCAACATTGGGCCACCTACTGGCATCACCAATAATGTATGTCACATCAAGAAGAAATTCTTATTGATATTTTAACTAAGCCAACAACAACAGTGGGATGGATCTTATTGGTAACTTGAGAAGTGGTGGTACTAAATTGATACCAATGAGATTTGGCAAAGAATATGACAATGCTAAGGAAATAGTATCATGCTTCCGTTCAACTAATCAATTCTGTGACTGGCAACATTGGGGTACACAGTGGTATTACCAATAATAATTTACGTCAAAACAAGAAAAGGTTTGTATTAACTTTTTATAATAAAAAAGTTAATACGAACTTAATAACTTAATACTAATAACTTCATTCGAAAACAAGAAAAAGCTCGTATTATCGTTTTAATTAATCGAAAAACTACAGTGTGATCATAAGGATCTAATTGGTAACGTATGAAGTAATGGTACTAGATTGATACCAATAAGATTCGACAAAGAATATGACAATGCTAAGAAAATAGTATCATCCGGAACAACTGCATTTGCAATAAGGAAGTACATATACATATTTGTACTATTAATTCAAATGAATCTATAAGAGAATGCCGAGACTCACAAAGGACACTGAAACCTAGAGAACCTTATTGATAACATATGGGATAATGGTAACACGATGATACCAATTGTAAAAATGTTATTTTTATAGATAAAGACCATGCGTCTTCTTCTAAGGTTATCGCAACTTTACTTAGATATTAATGATATTATCCTCCTTATAAAACAATTTATATTTCTTCACTATACCACAAACCTTTAGTCCAAATATCTTATTTTTTGTCAATAAAATTTCAACACCACCCAATTAAAAATAAATCTCCCTGTCGCCTTATTTTCCTTACCAAAAACTAGAAAGCAAACACGCTAAATCGCTCGAGCAGCACCACCAACGGAAGCTATCGGAGGATCCGATTGCTCCCAAGAATCGGAAGCAGCAATATGTCATCCGCACAGTTGGTGGGGTGACGTCGCGAAGAATAATCTTCGCAGAGGGTATACAAGTGGAAAAAGGAAAGAGAAAGTATCCACCTTTTAGCAAATCTCAGAATGAAAGAAAGAGAAAGAAGATACGAGGACAGCATATAGAGGGGCGTGAAGGGGGGGGGGAAGAGTGCAAGCATTGGGTAAACTGGGCTGTCGGTGGATTGGCCGGCATCGCAGGGATACAAATGGGCAAAACACCGCTCTGTACGGATGCCGCGGAGCCGGTTGCAGGTGGCGCGGCCGCCGATAAATATGTCAGCGGGCAACACCATGCCACACCATCGTATCGCAGGGACGCCTCTTTCGGTCGCTTCGCGCTGGCTCTCGCGTATTTTATACATTTGAATATTATGGAAATCCAAATAACCCCCTTGCTTCTCAACCTTTTCCATCTACCCCCCTTTTATCTTCCCTTCCCCCAACAATGTTGTTCTCCTTCTCTCTCTTTTTCCCTAACAATCCTCACCCCCTGCATCTCTGATATTGTTGCCACGAAGATGCGGCACTTGGTGGCGCGAGAAGTAAAAGAGATTCTCCGAGAGCAAAAGAAAGGCGCATATGTATCGCCCTATGCATGAGATTGTGGAGATGCACTTACACCAAAAGAAAGGAGACTCCTTCGCGAATACACATATCGGATGTGGTATGCGGTCCCTATCTACCGCCGCATCTGTCATATCCCCTAATGAGGACTCGGAGCCGTTCTCTTCCGAACTCGTTATTATATAGTATGCTGGACCACTCGGCCCGCCACCATTTTTGGCAGATTCACAATACCACTGGCTACCGTGCTTAGGAGAAGACCGTTTCTGCGCAACAGGTGACGACGTGGGATCGGTTCTTAGAACGAGGTTGGGGTTCCCCTGGCTTAATCAGTTTCGGATCAAACTCGCTTCTTGGGACCTTCGGGGTTCTTCGATATCAACCTTTCTTGGGAACGATACGTTAATGCCCACGATATGGTAATGCACGATCGCAGATATGGCGATTCTTATTTATTCATTCATTTATTATGAATTCAATATTTTCTGAAATATTTGCTGGAAGTGAACCTTTCAGAATCTGAATAGCTATATAGCTAGACAGAATGACTATCGTAAGGTTTTGATCTATCAACATGAAAACATCTGCGAATTATCAAAAAATCTTGAAGCTTGTAAAGTGGTATCATTCATATTATTGCGGTATTATTATTTCGATACTCTATTTTCGTTTAATTTTCTAGGTGATTAAATCAGTGGTACTAAACAAGTGACTACAATGTAATTAGTAATCAAGATGTGTTTCAAAACACATATTCTTTGGAGCATAATTTGTAACAATCTAGCACGAATGCCTATGTGTTATACCAATAGTGTCTTCGGAGTCTTAGTCATCTTTTTGGATTATTGAAAACAATGGTACCAATTATTGTGATGAATGATACGTCAAATCATTATGAATTCAATATTTTCCGAAAAAGAAGTAATCCACAGAAAAATAGTCGGATCATTTTTGTTGCAGCTCATTAGTTTTGTTCTCGAAGTAAGATTCTTTTTCTCAAAATGAGAGTACTTTAAGTGTGAAACTGTAACATGAACATAGCTGCATTCTCATTCTCTGGTGTCTCATTTTTGTTGCAACTCAAAACAACACCGAATCGGCGTATTTTTGACGATCAGCGTTTTTCTGTGTCTTCGATGAAGATCTAAATACCAAATCTGAATAGATTTCTTTAAATTGTTCAAAACATTAAAACTTCTGTAAATTATCAGGAAGTCTTGAAGTTTGGAAACTGGCATCATTGATATATTTGTGGTAATGTGGTATCATTATCCGGTTGATATATTACTAATAAGGGTCTCCGAATCTCAATGATATGTTATATTTCCATTAATTAAATTGATGAAGCTACTAGGAACCTTATTTTTTCCGGTCACTATGTATTTTGGGTAACACTGGTGTCAATATTGTAAGTATTATACGGATCCCAAATATTATCTGTATCAACAAAAACATCGAATTTCAAAAAGATATTTTTTCTCAGAAGAGACTTTAGATTCTCCTATCTGGTCCGAGATGACGTAAAGTTTTACAGTAGGTTTCGATGTCAAAGCTAAAGGAAGCACGAGTCCCTGGTCACGTATTGCGGTAGCTACTGATGGGAATGGGCGATAACTCCATCGGTGACTCCAGTCAGTTCGATCAAAGCATCAGAGAGCACCCCTGGGGTCAAACAATCAGATCGTTCTACCTACTCTTTAAAAACCACTTTTGGTTCCCTTTTCTTTCTTCCAACCCGACTGACGATCTTGACCGCAGAACTGAAAGGAGTTTCTTAATACTCAATGGACTTGTTTATTCCGGTGCTAATCCTTAGCCTTTGAACACTTCAGACCTGTCTGTAAAGATACCACTTCTAAACGGATATTCTAGTAGCATCTCCAAGAAAAAACACTTGGTTAATATGTAACAAGACTGAAACAGTGGTTGCTAAAATTTGCCGTGAAACTTGCTTTTTGCGGTAAGTTTGCTTCGTTATCGATAGGATCGCGATACGAGTGCAAAGGAAAGGTTGAAATTCTCGAATGAACTATAAGTAGGTACCTGTATAACCCTTTCATGCACCAAGGCGGTGGCTGTGGCGGCATCGGCAGCGGCACGATGATATATATCTCGGGTGCTAAACGGCCCATTGTTCGCGGTACCCTCTGACGAATTTGTATATGTTTATAATGGCGACGCCCGGTGGCTGTGTTAGGATAGTGCGTACGGTGATCCTAAAGGTAACACATCCAATTGGAGGTACAACTTACCTACATCCAATCACCTAAGTATCCTTAATCGCTACATCATCAATATCCTAATTGATTCTTTGAAAACTCACCGATAGATAATCTGTTTTTAGTAAAGAGCTATCTACTATTATGAAACTTTGCCAAAATCTGCATGGGTACACTCAGAGAAAAGATTGGATAGTGTGACCTGGACCATGGTTACTGTAATCAATTTAGTTGGGTTCTGGGGCGCCATCCCATTTGTTGGCTGAGGCAGCCACTTTTAATGGACACGGTGATCTTGGTTGTGTCAACCAACTGATGTGGCTGTGTCATCCAACTGTTGTATAGTAGAACCTACTACCTGGGTGAGAGCAACTGCTCGAAATGTTCCCAAATGTTCCGAACCTGTTTGGGTCATGAATCGAACGCAAAATATAGTTTATACTTGTAAAAAATGAATTTTTGTATAAAATCCTTTCGGATTTTGTACCATAATCCACTATTTTATTCTTTCCGATCCTCAAGCATGCGTCCCTTTTGATAATTATGTAATTTTATGAAGAGCAAGGAACATGACGGTTTTCGTTCGAGACCTCTAAGTGACGCCGAACCAAGCACCGAGTCCTTATTTTATTGAAAGCGCAATAAAAACAGGCATGAAAACAACCATATACCTAGACAGGCTTCGAAGTACACTATGGAACTAAAAAAAGTATCAAAAAAGTATCTTACTGAAGAAGAAAGTTTTCTCAAAAATAAAAAAAGTTTTTAAAAAATATCCTTCTTGAATTGGCAAAAAATTAACTTCTTGAATAAGAAATTAGTGTAAAAAATCTTAAAACTAAAAAAAGAAGGGAAATTTCTTTCATGCTTTTCTGTATGTAAATAATAACTGCGCTGAAGATTGTATCTAACAAGGAGAAGGCCAGAGTTGGGAATTTTTCTTAAATCTCATAAATTTCCTACTGAGATTCCATTGGATGACTAATAATTTGCCATGGATTGAAATGTTTATTTATTTAATTCTCATGTGAATTTATTTAAATATAACATTTTCAACAAGCAAGGGCGAATTTTCAACTAAAATGATAAATCTTCAAACAGAAGAAATGAATTTTTAACAAATGAGTTTAACCTTTCAGCCAAGTACTTGAATTTCCAACCAAAAAGATGAATTTTCAAGCAAAGAGATGAATTTTCAACTCAAATGATGAATTTTCCACCAAAAAATTAATTTTCAACAAATTAGTTGAACTTTCAACCAAGTAGTTGAATTTTCGACCAAAATAGATTTTAATTTTAAATCGAAAATTTAAAAAAAATCAAAAACTTCAACTAAAAAAGAACGAATTTTCAAAAAAATAGTTGTAACTTCAACAAAAACAGACTAATTTTCAACCAAATGGTTGAAGTTTTAACAAAAAATGATGATTAGAAGAAAATTTTACCAAAAGAGATGAAGTTCCAAACCAAAAAGAAAGAAACTTCAGAAAAGAATTGAATTTTCAACCAAGAAAGATTTTTCAGTCAAGAAAGAAAAACAACTTCAATCAAACTGATGAAGTTTCAATCCAAAAAGATGGACTTTTTACAAAGCAGTTGAATTTTTAACAAAAAAGTTAATTTTCAATCAAATATTTTTAATTTTCTACCAAAATACTTAAATTTTCAATCCCAAAAAGACGAATCTTCAACACAACAGTTGAACTTTCAACCAAAAAGACGAATTTTCTACCAAGAAATTTTCAGTTGCATTTACAATCAAATAGTTGAATTTTCAAGGGAAAGAGACGACTTTTCATCAAACTAGTGGATTTTTTAACCAAATAGTTGAATTTTAAGCCCTCAAAGATGTATTTTCAACCAATAGGTAGAATTCTCAAACAAAAAATATTAAACTTCAACCAAAAACAGTTGCATTTTGAAAGAAAATAATTGAATTTTCAAGCCAAGAAGACGAATTTTTTTTAGAAGAGAGTTGAATTTTCAATCCAAAAGGATGAATTTCCAGCAAAACAGTTGAACATTTGCCCCAAAAAGACGAATTTTTAACAAAACAGTTGAAATTTCAACCAAAAGACGAATTCTTGAATCAAAAAGACAAAACTCAACTAAAATGATGAATGTTTAAGCAACAAAAATGAATTGTTGACTGTTCGAAATTCAAGAAAAAAATCGAGTTTTTTCAAAATTTTTATTTCATGGAGTGAGATGTTTATCCATTAAGTTTTCATGTAAAATTATGTAAATATAACATTTTTAATTTTTTTTTTCATATGAAATTTGCTTGTTTTTGGAATTTTCAACTGTTCAAAATTCAGCTATTAAAAACTGAAGAAAATTGAATTTTCAACAGTTGAATTATCAATTTTTGTCTGTTTTCAGCAGTTGAAAATTCAACTTTAAAAAAATCAACTGTTCAAAATTCAACTCTTACAAACTTAATTGTTGAAAATTCAATTTTTAGTTTTCTTCAATTTTCAGCAGTATAATTTTGTATTAAAAACAAGTGTTAAAAATGCAAAATTTACATAATTTTAGATCAGAATTCAATAAATGAACATTTCGATGCATACAATTATTTTGTTGAAAAAAGCTGATAAATGGGTGATAAATGTATATATCATATACATTTAGCAGTAATGTATATTACTACGCCTTCTCATTTTGAAATTTTTTAAGAAACCCATCGACTGTTCTATTTTGATTAACTTCTTCCTTTTTTTCGGGTAGAGTATTTTTCTTAGGCACACCTACATTGAAAAAAGTAACAAAAATGTAGCCTTGCCTAAAATAGTATCAAAAAAGTAAATAAGTGTGAAACTTTGAAGCCTGCTTAGGAGATTAATAATGTTAATGCAAAAAATTTTTGTTTTTGAATTTATCTTAAACATTTTTAGTGACAACATTCATACAGAATTTTATAAACTTCAACTTCAGTTTTTCGAAAATTCTCCGACTCTTTCAGGTTTTCTCTGACATTCCCTGACTTCCCTTGACCAGTTTTAAATTCCCTGACTTTTTCTGACTTTCTGGAATTCCCTGACCTCCCTGCCGATTTTTAAAAATGTTGTTAACAAGACTATTCTCAATGTCTGTACAAAAATCGATATCATTTGCATTTTTTTCTGAACAACAAAAACAACGCTCAGGACACCGCGCCAGTCGATCTGTCATTAAATACGTTCACTCAGCAGACTTTTTCTCGTACTATTTTACTTTTTATGTCACTTTTACTGCACTATTCGCAACTTATGCGAAGAAGCGTCCACTGAACTACACTGTCCTACAAAAATTACCCTTTTTTTGTTTTCGGAATGTATCTGGTCATTTTTGATAGATTTTTGGACGCTGATTCCGAATCCAGCGACAAAAATGCTCAGCACGTTAAGTTTTTGAGGTAAACGCAGTTAAAAAGTCGAAAAAACGCATTTTTGGCCATATTTTAGTGTCTGTAAAAAATGAACGAAAGGTGACAGAACCTGCTATTTCTGCTTAAATTAAAGCTTGAACCTCTGACTGCAAGTTTAGATAATGCTTATTTCATGAAATACGGTGCGCAAGTTATAAACCCGCTCCCAACTGCTCCACATTCATGTCACCTTGTCATTTTTTTAAGTTGTAGTCAAAAGTTCAGGCTTTACTTTAAGCCCAAGAAGAAGGTTCTATCACCTCTCATTCATTTTTCACAGACACTCAAATATGGTCAAAAACGCGTTTTTTCGATAATTTTACCCCGTTTTCCTCAAAAATTCGATATGATGGAGCATTTTTGTCACCGGATTTAGAATTAGCTTCGAAAATTGTATCAAAAATGACCAGAAACATTTCGAAAAAAGAATCGTGTAGGACAGTGTTATCGTTAGTAGAGTGTAGGTACATGTATTTGTAAGGCTTTATGTTTTATTTTTTCGTAAATATTTTAAAAAATTAAAATTACCTAATTTAATGTATTTAAAAATATGATGTATACAGTATACCATAAAAATGTACACTTAATTTACCAAGAATTTATTTCGAAATAAAAAAAAAATGTTAGAAATAGAAAAGTACAGTTGAAAGTGCATTCATGTACATACTTCCCAAGACCTTCCAAGCCTCTACAGCCTCTACGCAGAGGCTAAGCACATTAGAAGCGGTCACTTTTTTTGCCTTTTATCATAAAAACATACTTAGTACCTACGGCGGGCTTCCGAATTTTCCAGTTTCAAAGTATTTTTTACATCGTCACATAAAATACCTGTTCAGACTGCTAAATTTTGTTGTTGTTGAAATTTTTCAGGTGCATTGTCCAAATATGAAAGAAATTTTTTTCGAAACATGAACTAAAATCTAAAAAGGTTTGGCATAGTAATGCCAAAAGTAGTGTGAAAGTTAGTGCAATTTTTTAACAATATTCAATAAAATAATAAGCGTATTGCAATTTCGCACATATTGCGTTAGAGATAGTCCTTAGTCATGATTACATCTGCATTTTGGACTTCTTTTCTTGAAAACTGTGACTCACAGGTGTGAAAGCGTAAACCGAAAATCATGCATCGTTTTTTCTATTTCATAAGTGGAAAAGGAAAATAACCTTTTTTATAGAGGAAATAGTTCTGTACCTTTTTCTATAGAACCTCAATTGTGCTAAATTGTTCAACTCTTGTTCAATCGATACCATACGATTACAGGTTCTTTAACAGCCTATCAGGAAGGGTTCAGTCAATTTTCAGCTTCTTACTAATTTTTGTCTTTATCCGTCTTATATTTTTCTCCGCAGCCTGGCCTATTTCGTGGAACGAGTTACTTGAAGTCTGCAAATTGTTTAAATGTCCAACGATTTAGGTGAATGAAACTTATCTCGGTAAAATCTTTAGCACAGTGTTGTATAATCGCTTCGGAGACTCTAAGATACGAGTCATTATAGTTACATCTTGATTTAAAGGTGAGTCTCCGTGACTGCTATTTATTTGAAGGTCTCGCGAAACGAGTAACATAAAGTGTGTCCGCCAGACTGTCAGGAGTCCGCATCGAGCGTGCCTGAAGAGTCAAGACCCGAGGTAGAGGTGCTGAGCAGAGGCAGTGAAGAGCCTTGTAGAAAGACCTCGCGGAATTCCGCGATTCGATTTTATATGGTGCCTCCCGCGCAAGAGAGTTGCCTGTTCCAGCCAGGCCTCCTATTATTTTTAATCCCTTATAACGTATTCCGTGAATTGTGGGATTCTGAAGGGAGAAAGAGGGGCTGAAATTTGGCACTGGAGAGCGAGAGAAAGAGGAATATAAAGCGAAGAGAATGTCGGGTGTCGAACCTGGCGCGGATTTACGGGGCGCTTTGTAAGACCGCCTTCCTCAATTCAGCAATATACCTAAAATCCTCTTCCTTCTGAGATTCTGCTTCTATATCTTTTCTCTGGACTCTCTTCTTCTTTATCTTGCTCTCTGTGGCGACCTTCCTTTCTTTATTTCTGTGGGAGAATCGGCAAGATCTGCCAACATTCATTTATGCATCGAAGCTGCCTTGACGTTCATTAACCTCACACAGATTTGTGGGAAAAGAGAGTTCTTATTTGAAAATTTAAAAAAGCAATTTCACTGAAATTATATATGGGAGTGTGAAGAGTTGAGAATTATATCTAGACTTCCATAAAACGTATGAAAATAACAGTGATGGGTAAATTACTTTTTAAAAGGAATTAGTTACCGCTACCGTTACATAACGAAAAAAAGTAACTAGTTATCGTTATTGTTACCGATTCAAAATGTAACTTTTTTTTAGATACTTTTGCAGAAAAGAGTGAATATCGTTACTTTTGTATTTTGGAAATATTTTTTCTTTCTAAAACTGTTTCTTTACATTTACCTAGATGTGACTCCCACTTCTTAAAGATTTGCAGCATCCTAAAAACAACAGTAGATGTCTTAGGAGTCGTTGAATTCAACAAAATACATGAGTTTTCAACTACAAAGTATCAACTTTTAACCAAATCGTTGAATTTTCAATCAAGAACGGGATGGTTAAGTTTCAAGTTGCAAAATTAATTTTCAACGAAAGAAAAATGAATTTTTAACGAAATAGTAAAATTTTCAACAAAAGAGATGAATTTTCAACTAAAATGATGAACCTTCAGCTAAAGAAATGAATTTTTAAAAAAGGAGTTCAACTTTCAACCAAGTCGTTGAATTTGCAACTAAGAAAGATGAATTTTTTAACAAGAAGATCAATTTTTCACTAAAAAATACGAGTTTTCAACAAAATACATGAATTTTCAAACAAATAGTTGAATTTTCAACTAAAGAAGATAATTTTTCGAATCAAACAATCGAATTTGAAAGAAAATATATAAATTTTCAACTAAAAAAGATCAACTTTTAACCAAATAGTTGAATTTTTAGCCAAAAATGTGATAGTTAAATTTTAAGTTCAATAATTAATTTTCAATAAGAGAAAAACGAATTTTTAACAGAATAGTTAAATTTTCAACAAAAGAGATGAGTTTTCAACCAAAATGATGAGTCATCAACTAAAAATATGTTTTTTGAACAAAGGAGTTCAACTTTCAACCAAGTCGTTAAATTTGCAACTAAAAAAGATGAATTTTTCAACAAGAAGATCAATTTTCCACCAAAAAAGACGAGTTTTCAACAAAATACATGAATTTTCAACCAAATAGTTGAATTTTCAACTAAAAAAGTTAATTTTATAAACAAACAGTCGAATTTGAAAAAAAAATATAAATTTTTAACTAAAGAAGATCAACTTTTAACCAAATAGTTGAATTTTCAACCAAAAATGTGATAGTTAAATAAGTTGAATAATTAATTTTCAACAAAAAAAAACGAATTTCCAACAAAGTAATTACATTTCTAACCAAGGAGATGAATTTTTAACTAAAATGATGAATCATCAACTAAAGATATACATTTTTACCAAAAAGTAGTTCAATTTTTAACCAAGTCGTTGAATTTGCAACTAAAAAAGTTGAATTTTCAAACAAGAAGATCAATTATCTATAAAAAACGAGTTTTCCACAAAAGACATAAATTTTCAACGAAATAGATAAATTTTCGTCTAAAAAAATTAATTTGCAAACGAAACAGTTTAATTTTCAACTAAAAAAGATAGACTTTCAACCAAAACTAAATTAATTGACTTCCAGTTAAAAATTTATGCTCAACCAAAAAAAAAAGAACAACTTTTCAACAATATAGTTAAATTTTCAATGAGGGATGAATTCTGAACTGAAATAATGAATCTTCAACCAAAAAATTAATTTTTAATAAAGTTGTTCAAATTTAAAAAGAAACAAATTCTCCATAACAAATGTATTAGTTGAAGATTTTAATTTCAATTAAAAAATTGTTGAATTCTACCAAAAAACTAGTTTTCAACAAAAGAATTAAATTTTCAGTCAAGGGAGGAAAAAAAAATTAACCAGGTTGTGGAAACTTCACGCCAAAAGGCGATTTTTTTGATAAAACAGTTGAATTTTCAAGCCGCAAATATGAGTTTTCAACCAAAATGTTAATTTTGAACCAGATAATAACATTTTCAAATAAAACAGAAGACTTTTGAATAAAAAAGTGTAATAGTTGATATCTTAACTCAAAAATATTTGAATTTTAATTCAAAAGCAGTAGAACTCAACCAAAAAAGACGAATTTGAAACAAAATATTTAGTTTAATTTCAAAGCGAGGACATGACTTTTTAACCAAGAAAATTAATTTTTTACACGAAAAAACAAACAAATTTTCAGAAAAGAGTTCAACTTTCAATCAAGGGAGAAAATAAAATCAATCAGACTATTGAAATTTCAAGCCAAAAAGGTGAATTTTCTACAGAACAGTTAAATTTTCAACCCAAAAATATGAATTTTCAACCAAAAAGAGACGATTTTTCAACAAAGTTGAACCGTCAACCGAACAAAATGATTTTCTAGCAAAATTGTTGAATTTTGAAAAAAAAAATTTCAACCAAATAATGAAATTTTTAACCAAAGAGATGAATTTTATGACCAAAGAGATAAATTCTCAACTAAAATGATGAATCTCCAACTGGAATAGTTAAATTTTTATTTTGAAAAATTTATTTTAAAAAATGAGTATTCCAGGGTGGGACAAAAATGTTCATTTTTCCATATTGGGTTATAAATTTCTATGGCTATTTGCCACCACAATTTTAATAGTCAAAATGAAAAAACAGTTACAAAATCAATAAAACTTATTGATTGTCGTGCAAAAGACTTGTGAATTACAGAAGTAACATTGTTACCACTATCGTTACCAAAAAAATAACTAGGTACAGTAACTAGTAAAAAAAAAAGTTACTTCCTATCACTGGAAAATAATTTTCTACAGCACACAGTCTCTAACCTAATATTAAATCGATTCTGTCATAATTACAAGAATACCTTATTGAAAATAACATTATTTTATGTTTAGACGGTATTAGCTTATTTTTATTAATTTAGGTTAGTGAACATTTAAGTTGCTTTTTAATCTAAGTTTAAAATTCGCCATTGTGAGTTTTCCATACATATGGATTAATTGTAGATATTCTAAGACTTCCAAAAGTCCCAAAATTTTCCTCTGGGATTTTCGCTGAGTTTAAGCTCATCGCCAATTTCCATATAGAACTTTCGATTAGACGTTATTGGCAGCCATTTTTCAGTTATCAAGTCGTCAATCTTTGGAGTAGGATTTCTAGGATAATTGAGAATTGAATACAAATACTTTTGTTTTCATTAATAAGTGCAAAACTGAATGGCCAATAATATGATTTTTCACCATTTTTATCTAAGATTCTGATTTTGGTCATCTTGATCAGTTCCAACAGAAGATTCCGTTTTACCACCCAAAACCAGAAATCTATCATATCAAATCATTTGACTAATTGAATCTTAGAAATATTTTTACGTCATGAAGGCAAGATGAACATTTTTATAAATAAGACATTAAATAAAATTTTCTGTGAAAAAAAGGAACGCCCTTCAAATTCGATGGGATTCGAGCCCAGCACTTTTGGTGTTCCGGATAGCTGCCCTAGAGTAGAGCAGAGCAATAGATCAATCGATGCTCAATATAGCAATCGTCCGGCAAATGAAAGGTCCTGGGCTCGAATCCCAGCGGAGTTGAAAGGCGTGTCTTTTTTCTCAGAAAATTTAATTTAAATAATTAAGATCGGTATTTCCTGACGTTGAAAATGTCTGAATTATGCGCCGAAAAATGATTATCATGAGAAATTATGCGACAAAAAAATCGAATTATGCACTGTAAACATACAAATTTTTTTTACGCCTAAAATGCACTTTTCATCTCCAGAAAACACCTAAATATCAATTTTTGAAACGAGAAGAATATAAGTACACGTTAGTGGAATGAAAATGCTGAAATTAATCAAACCATTTAAGCCGACCAAAAAAAAGTTGTGGTTTGACATCCGAAAAAGAGAAGAATTGTTATTGCCTTTTTTCGGTTTTTGAATTTAAAAATTCATAAAATTTTACCTGTGAGCTAAAAAATTATGACGAATTTTTTTTTGGCTAGAGTTTATAGTATTAAACAACAGTAAGAAGTAAAAAAAATTTTTTAATTTGTTGTGTAGCCAACCATTTTTTGAAAACGTAAAGAAACCACGTTTTTTTTATAATTTAGTTAATTACACATTTTAAAATAAGAGTTGTAGATGTCGAATTTGAAATTTCTTCAGATTGAATCGAAGAAACATGTATTTTGTTAGTATAAAAACAAATGTCTTTCTTTTTAAAGCGTTTCCAAATCGTGAATTTCGTCTTTTTCAAAAGATTTCCACGCTTTAAAAAAGACGAAAAGATTTTTTTCCCCATAACCACAAAATGATGACATGTTTCTCCGATTCCAACAGCAGAAATGCGACATGTAAATTTTTTTAAAAATTAGCAATTAACTAAATTAAATAAAAATGTCTCTTGCGCATTTTTGAAACATTATAACTTGCTCAAAAAATTTTGGGTTTAATTTTTTATTGTTTTTCACTTTACTTTCAATTTTAAAAATCCAAAACCGAACGGGAGGCATTAATCGATTTCTACCATTTTGGATGTACTTCTTTCGAATGCCAAAGCACAACTAACTTTTTTTTTCTCGACTCTACGATTCAATTAATCGGCGCACTTATACACCGCCTTAATAAACGTATTTCTTAAAAAAACATACGTAAAACCTAATTGGAGAAACTGAGCGAAGTTCAAAATGCAAATTTTTAATCATTTGATTTTTCAAAATGTATCAAAAATGAGATAAAAATGTTATATATTACATTTACTGACGAATTCTGGCATGTAAATATTGGAAAGTAAATTTTTTGCATCTCTTTACATGTATATTTCGCAAACAATATGAAATTATGGTATATTATGCGAAAACTTCAAAATTATGCGACGAAAATAAAATTATGCGTTTTGTTGCGATGTCAAATTGATTATGTTTGGCATGGAAACTTTATAAAACATGAAAGTTCTGAGTTGTACCTAATTTTGAGACATTATGCGATTATGCGCTTCGCATTAACTAGAGGTCCTTATAAATAATATTCTTACCCAGTTTTCGCAAAATTAGTCCACATTTTTGTCATGCGTTGCATTATTACATAATCTTTGGTACTTTTTTAAATAATAAAATCCGGTTCAAACATACTCATGCGATAGATTAGAGGCCAGTCGTCAGCATGAGCAGTACCGCGAAGCCCTATTAAAAGATTTAGTTAATTATAATAAAACTGTTATTTATGATTTGTAGGTAAACAAATTATTCACAATATTGAACTACTGTCAACTATTGACCTCTGGTATTTATGTGAGAGTAGAACATTCCGAATAAATTAGTTTCAGAATAGTATGAAAAGACGTATACGTAGGTCGTTGTCGACTTTAGCATCTGTCTCTCAATGCAAATTTGAATGGGATTGACATAATGTAGATCACCAGTGTAATTTACGAAATTCTCAGCTTTTTTAATACTAGTGGGCTCGTCTTTAAAGTAAAGCTCCTTTAATGCATGTACAAATCTAGGAACTTTGATAGCATCCTGTCTTTCTTTTTCAGGATCCATATACTCAGCTAGATGATTTTCGAAATTTTCGTGCAGCTTCGTGTAACAATCCTCGTCTGCAAGCAAAAAAAAATGATACATTATTTTACTTGATCGTTTTAAGTTCCTTGTAATAATCCTACCTCTAAGAAATCTCAAGCCTTCGTGCGAAGTAAATCCGGTTATTAAAGGAATATTAATTCCTTTTTCGATCATTTCAGGGAGTGGCCTGGGTGCGAAAGGATTAAGACTCTTTTTGTCCCAGGTCGGTCCAAAACAATAGAAATCTTCCAAAGCGGAAAAATCAAGCTGCAATATTTTTTTCATACAAACATTATTAGAAACCAAGTGAAACTCAATATTTACTTCACATTTATCTTTTTTTAATCGATGAGTGCAAATAAGACTATGCCATGATTTGGTTCATATAAAGAAGAGACATGAGTTCTGCATTATAACCGAAACAATTATTATTATTTTTATAGAATTATATTGATATTTGGACTATTTAATTGGTCGCCATCTTGGATTTTTTGAAATTTTTAAGCTTCCTGCCCACCACTTAATTTAGAATAATTTATTAGATTTTCTCACAATGTTTAAACATTTTAAATTAATAACTATAGAAAATGCCATTTTCGACCCTAATTGTTGGGTCTGCCATTTAGGAAATTTTTAAAATTCTAAGTTTTTTAAAATTATGATATTTTAAGCATTACATAGAGACTATCTTTCTATGTGGATAATTGATTTGAATAAAAACTAAAAAAGTTACGCAAATGAAACGTTTTTGCACAATTTCGCTGATGTTAATCTCATTGGAAACTTCAAGTGCCTGGGGCGATGGGTTATTAACCGATTTGGATGAAATTTTATAGATATCCTACTTTCGGGCATTCGGACCAGAATCTCGGCTAGAAGCGAACGATTTCCACAGAAAGAAATAAGGACCACCCCAATCTCCAGTCTTTCTTCCTACAGCGTAGTACCGCACACTTCAGGTGCTCTCTTGAAGATGCTATCCGGTAGTGTTGTCCATGCACCCTCTACATTTTTTGCCTAATTCCGTCTTGCAACCTTCTTCATGATGTCGTCAATATTTATCCAGCTTTTCACGATATACCAACTGTACTTCTGGTTTCTGCAAATTCTCTATTCTAACTCGAGTCTACTTCGGCTTATTATTAGTCCTTCTTCTCCTCCACCCTTGACCTAGGCCCATTTTTGAAATTATGAGGTAGTGATCCGTTCCACATTCAGAGCCTTTCGTAACTCTTGTATCTCTCACTAACTCTCTTAGTCTCTCATCCACTACAACAAAGTCAATCATACCACAGTATGATTGAGTTCCGAGTATAATGATTCTTTCCCCAGGATCGCAAGTACCTGTTATATTATTCAACGAGTCGCATACGTTATCTTTTACATCACTACTGTCACCATCAACTGGAGCATAGCATGCTATAATAAATAGCCTCCTGGTTTCCACTTTCACTATAACCTTTAAAAATCTTGAAGATATAAATTCATATTCTTTGGAACGCTGTTTCGCTCTCTCATTCATAATCAGACCGACTGCTTAACACATCTAGCATTCCAAACACTCAGTCTCAATTCATCGCCTGAAACTTTTCCGAGGGCATGCCCTTCGTCAACGAAAGTTTCAATCCTATCCGACGCTACATTATTATTTGTATTGTTCATTATTTAAAATATACACCCAACTACTAACTTGATATAAGAAATGTTTTCCGTAAGTATGAAATCATGTCCAAACTAAGCAGCTAAATCGTCCCATCAAACTTCCATCATTCAAATGAAAGTATGGAAACAAAAGCCAGAATCAAAAGAGTTATGATCGATTTGTGTTGTATACTGAGGAGGCCACCAGTCCCCTGCAGTTTGGTCTTCAAGATGGGAAAAGACCATTTACTACTGTATAAATGTGATAAGATTTCTCAATCCTAAGTCCCTGATCAAAACTTGACAAGCTATGAAACTTCCATAAATTTTCATTTATATTTTTAAAAATTCGTGTAAGTTTCTAAGAGTTTCAAACATTTCCAAACATTCATTCAATTTAAGTGAAAAATAAAAGAGTTTAAAGTTGAATAATGTTTGAACTAGAATCAAGTATCTAAAGTTGAGTTTGCGGAACGTCAAGGTGAAGAATAAATTAAATTGGATGAGTAGCCAGGAACGAGTTGTGCTTTCTTACTACCAGTATTTCTTATCTCCTTTTGTGCAGTCAATTACTTTTCTTAACGCTTATTTCTCTGAAGTAGAAAGACGATTAATTTTTTCAGATTTTTTTTTTATCAAAAGAACTTGTCGTCGCAATGAGCAACATTGATTCTTCTCGAATAGGCGGATACCTATACTATCTCTCGCACTCGTCGCGCATCCACAGAATTCGACGAAGAACATTATGTATCGCCTGCAAGGGCGTTTCACAGTTTTTACCATAAATGGATCTAGAGCACACGCCACAGATGAGACGAGGCTCTCCGCTTATATGCGTTACAAAATCTTTAGCAACTCTAACTATATTTGTAACCGTTTCTACATAATTGCACCTAACTATTTTTTCGCGTCGCCTCTTACTTTAGGTTTTAAGGACCGATATATCCTAAAGTGCGCGTAATTACGATTCGTAATTAGAAGCGAATCTCGCCTCCTTAACTAAATTTCATTCTGAAAGGGCAAGTTCCAACTGAAAATTCGCGAAATCTACCATCCAAGTCGATTTATAGGAATGGAAGGCTTATCCACGCTATTCAATCTGTGAAATAAAAAAACATACATTTTCCAACTTATGGAAGGGAATGTAGCTGTAAATCAAGTAGATCGGATATTATTTTCTTTAATTGGAATATTTTATGGAGGTGCCTATTTTTTCTATAAATGTAAAAGAATATTAGAGTCCCAGACCAGTTCCCGCCAATTAAATCTACGGTAAATAAATAATTGATTCTTCAGTGCATCTCGCTTAACAGGGATGTCTCAAGAGGTCTCATTAACTGCTCTCTGCCAATTATATAATAATAAGTTGATAATAATTGCATTGCTGGTGCATCAATCCACCGGTCGCTGGAGTGGTCGAATAAATTAAGGACTAACTTCCCTTTTACAACGCCCTCATGCAGACTGCATGTAGTGCACACCCATTTCAGTCTTAAGTGCATTTTTATGCATTTCACAACTCACAATGATGATGACAAAGTGCAGAGAGTCAGAAAGAAATTAGGGATCTGTTCACTCCTTTAGACTGTTTGAATAATTCAAATAATGAACAGCTGTATTTGGGCTTTGAAATTTTCTCATCGCTTTTCTCTGACAGACCAGGTTTTCACTACGATGAGACGTTTCAGTTTACAAAATTATTCTAACCTTACAGTACAAAATTGTACTTAAAAATAAAAAGGCAACTTTCCGTGAAACGAGCTGCGTAAAAACTTTTTAAAATAAAAAAGTTTATTTTTCTCAAATTAATATTTCTTTAGAATGACATTATACATTATAGAATGATTTTATAGAATATTATAAACGCAGAGATTTTTTAATAAGTCATCTTTCTAAATTTGAATTGATTAAATTTGACTCACAATAAGTTGAACTGAATTAATATTCAGTTAATTTGATGACTGTCTTCTTGCCCTAGCAACTAGTAAAAATTAAATAATTTTCAGTGAAGAAATACAAAAATTTTAATCAAATTGTAAAAATTTTGCATTCAAATAACATGACCTAGAATTTTTTAACTAAGTCTCTTACTGAAATTTATTTATTTTTAATTGAAAACTAGTTAAATTGTAGCTAAATGAACCAGCGATTTATTTTTATTTTTATTTTTAATTAGTCACTTTCAACTGGTGATCGAATCCATTTCAAATCAGGCGATGAAATATGTTGTTTTTTAGAGGAAATTAAGCGACACATATTTTTCTGATTTGAGAAAACGAAATTTAGTTTTTTAGTTTTGATCTTATTGAGATGTAGATATTCCAAGATCCTCTTCGAATCCTACAAGTTTTTTAATTATTCTATCAGCTTTCCGCGGAACAAATCATTTTTTTAAGCCGGGGGAAGTTTTTTTAAAATGTAATTTTCGAATTTTTCTCGTAAACGTTGCAAAATATCACAAAAGAGCAAGAGGCGTTTTTTGTAGAACTTTTCTAGATGTACAATTATTTTTTCTCATATAGAAATTTATGAGTCGCCTAATTTCCTTTAAAAACCCATTTATTTCGTCGCTGAGAGATTCTGTGACTTGAAGTATAGAACCTGCCTGATTTCAAATGAATTCGATCTAAATCACAGTTAAAGAAATTCGCCTCTATTCACGGAATACAATATTATTATGATTTCATTTTAAATGTTTCAAATTAAAAAATTTCTTATTAAAAACTTTTTCAATTTGAAATTGTTCCTCTGAGAACTTTACAATTAAAACATTTGATAAATTTCATGATATACATATAATAAACTGTTTAATTTGAATTTTTGATAAAAATCTAACTTTTTTCATTTGAATTCTATAAATTGTCGCGATTACAATTTAAAAATTTCTCGGCTTCAATGGCTTGAACATTGAAATCCGTTAATAGTAGCAGGCTTTAAATTCAAATAAAGGTTCAAGTTTTAATTATTAAATGACATCTTTGCTGGTTTTTTGAAAGACATCGTTTTTTTATTGACCCAAAGTATGTAAAATTGTAAAGAAGATGTTTTTTGATTTGGCATTAGGGTCTAGAATTTTTTCAAATATTCTATTATATATATATATACATATATACATATATATATATATACATACATATATACACACATATTCATATACACATGCATACACACATGTATTTAAAAAAACGTTCATGGACAAATTGTTTTTTAGAAGCAAATTACTATCCGAAATGAACTTTTTTTTTCTCATGAAACCTAATACAATTCCGCATCGAATTGTCATAGCGGATTTTTTAAATCATTCTTAATTTTTTTTTATTCAATAACAGCAAAGAAGAAAAATTTGTGTTAACTTTTGAAGTGTACCGATTTCTAACCAATACTTCGATTCATTCAAAAATGCATGAAAAACGTGAAGCAACTATACAAAAAAAATGTCCAGTAGGAACGCAAATGTTTAAAAATGTATTGAATTTTTTATAAACAAATAAGTGAATGAAAATGGTTTCGTGGGGATTGGCAGCGATTCGTCACTTGATTGGCACTAAATTTGAACAATTCATGGACAAAAAGAGTTTTTCGGTTAAATAAATGAATGTTCATAAATAATTACTTATTTTATAAGCATGTTTTGTAAACAATTATCCATATCTGGTACTCATGATGGAATAAATAAAGTTTTTTGTACAAAATCGATCATATATCACCTAGAAATGAAAAGTAAGTATCGTGTTTAGTCATCCAATAAAAATGGATAATTGTTTAAGCAATGCTACTTAACAAATGCACTATTTGTCTATTTTCGGACGCACAAACTTGGTTCTTTTGACGCAGTCAACTGTAAATGACTAACTTCCAAGTTTTCAAGGACATTTCGATGACACTAAATAATTTTTATTGTAAGCAACAATTGTTCAAACAAATTTTCATCATGTTATGTATTTATAAATGAAATTCCACTTTTTTTACGGACTTAATAGACAGTTACGTGGCAATGACTTCTTGCTATAAATTTCTAGCGTTTGATAATTGTTTAAACGAAGTTAATTAACAAATGCATTATTTGGCTTTTTTTCAGCATTTGAACTTTGTTTTTTCAGCGTTATCAATGTTAATAACAAATTTTCAAACTTTATTATAGATACATCGACAGCAATCCACTATCTCATTGTTATTAACAATGTTATAAACAAATTTTTTTTGGTTAATATTTTCGTAAACTAAAAATAGCGTTTTATTTGTGGAATACACTTGAAATCCTTCGCAATAATTCCTTGCTATCAGTTGATAACAATTGATGATTCATTAAAAAATGTTAATTACTACTCGACTTTCTTGTTTAATTTATTTTGATTCCAAAATCTGTATCCGAGCCAATCCGAATTAATCTGAACCAATCCACTAAAGTTGTCAATTTCGTTCGATTAAAATCGATTAAAACTTAATCCGGCGCAATCCGATTCAATCCAAACTCGGATTCATTCGGATTGAAAATTCAGTATTTACCAATCCGAGTTCAGATTGATTCGGATTGATTCGGATTGGAAGTTAGGATTGAACCGGATTTAGTCGGATTAATTTTAACCGATTTGGATCGAATAAAATGGAGAACTTTTCTCGGATTGGTTTGGATTCATATTTCGGATTAATTCGGAATGTTTCGGAATGAATTCCTGTCCAAAATTTTCGCCATGGTAACCTATTGGTTAAGCCGACCCTGAGTTAATCAGTAAAAATATATATTTGTGAACGTTATCAGTGATCACGTTATCGCCTACTGTATAAGTATTATTTTACTTAAAATCTTTCTTTAGAATTTTGAATTTGCTTTAGACGAAACATTACGTAATGGGATCATAAATTATTGAAGATAGCTTTGAATCTACACGTAATTATTGGAAACATTCACATGTGGCATCGAATTTTTTTTATAATTCATGAAAAATTACAGTCCAACTCTTTGAAACAAAAATCCATGGATTACAGGAACATACATTTTTTCAAATATATTTTTTTAATTTTTTGATAAATGCAAAGGCATAGAAGGGGAATAAGAATTTATTGTTATAGGAGTTATGGGGGTAAGGAGAAGAATTGAAAAACAGTTATTTCTCGAGAATGGCTTAAACAATTTTTATGAGAAAAAATGTATATTATGGGCTTTAATGCCCCAGTGTTATAAAAAAATTACGGATTTTTTTTCAATACGGTCCAATGGGAATGTTCAAAACATTTTTGAATTTATTTTATGGGATGCATTTGGGGCAACATCATCATTTTCTCTCTAAATAATCTTTAAATAATCTAGAATTCAGGAGGTGCTCGAAAAAAGTAACCATTCCAAATATGACGCATGCAATGATTTTTTATTTTGACCCCCTGACCACCTCACCCCCTTTCAGAATGCCCAAAACGCACTCTATAAACGTAAATCAAATATTTTACGGTATATTAGTCGCTATTATTACTGTTATGTGGATTTTTTGCACAGATCATTTTCAATTGACAATCTGAAAATGTTTATGTATTTGTTTAATGATTATAAATTGTTTAAACAATTTTTATTTGTTCAAACATTTATTTTTTCATATTTCATCGCAAATTATTTATGTTTTCATAATAACATGAACTAGTCAGGTAATATAAAAAATCATTATTGTCGATTCAATGTTCTATTCATTGTTTAAATAATTGTTTGTTATCGAAATGTAACTTTTAGCTAGAATAAAGCAGAGAAATGTATTTTTTGCAAATTAAAAAAAATCCATCGAATTCTACTATGCCTTGTATTTCCACCACTTACCCGTAATCTTAAACAATTTACATCTGTTTGAACAATTTTTTTGACAAAATATGAAGAATTCACACCTTCTCTAAGTAACGTGAACTAATTAGTTTAAATGGAAAATCAACACGATCGATTCACTTTGATTTAATTGTTTAAACAATTTTTATGATTTAAATGTAACTTTTGACCGGAAAAAGGCAGAAAATCGCAAATTTAAAACGTTATTTCAGTTTTGTATATAAAACTCTTCATCTTCAAAGGAAATAGAAGTTTTTTATTTTTACGTTTTGAAACCTATGAACTTAAAATTATAAAATATTAAAGGCTATGAATTTAATTTTGCACAATTTCTCAGCACTTCAAATTCAAAATTTTGCAACTTTAAATGCTCTGAATTTAGAAGTGGTCCACTTTTAAGTTGTAAAATTCAATAATTTTTAGGTTTCCATGCTTGATACCGCTTTCTTCTCATTTAAAAGTACGTTTCAATGAAAAAAAATTCTTCTTTTGAGAATTTAAATCGGTAAAACAGAACCGAAGATATTGAATGGAAAATTTCCTAGTTGTCCATAATTTCATAATTTTTAAATTGCATTTTATATTTCATTTCATGCATTCATTTCATATTTCATTATAACAATTAATAAATTTTCGTCATTTTATAATTCCATAATTTCATGGTCACGTGTCATCGCCAATTTTTTTAATAAAAAAAATTTGGAAGTGTGACTTGTTACTACCAAAAAAAAGATTCTGCCAAGTCACAGATGACTCATTAATTGATGAAAATTATTGTGATGGAATGACATGGAATCTATCTTCGTTTACTTTCAACATTATTATTTAATTAACTCGTAAAATATATAAAATTTCATCGTTTTGCAACCTCGCAATTTATTAAATAACTTAATTTTTTTTAAAGTAGATAAAAATGAATAACATATTCAATGAATGATGGAATAAATCAAATAGCGAAAAAACCCTACGTTTTTCTAAACTTTTCAACTTTCTCGTACATACACACACTTCAAGATTGTTTAAACAATTACAGAATTGTTATAATGAATGCATTAATAGGGAAACTCGATCGATTCTGAAATTGTCATGATTTTGTAACTTCTTGCTGGAAACCAATTGTTAAGACAATAAAAAATTCTTCTGTCTTTACATCGATTGTAAAATTCGTTCGATCTGGAAAATCACACATTTTGCAATTTCTCAATTGAAAGGAATTGTTCAAATGATATTAAATTTGTTCAAACGATTAAAACATTATTTTTAAAGGTAATAAAAATATATGGCTTATTGGTACTAAGGGAATGAATAATTAATCCGAAGCAATCAAATATTGAGCGGAACGAGAGGCAGTAATTGTGTCGATTATATTGGGTTTTCATTTACATATCGGTATTGAAAGAGACTTCGGTGAACAAAATAAACTGCGAGACCAATAATTATCTGATGATTGCTATTGGATAGTAAATACGTTTCACCTATCAAGAACGAAACATTTAACTGGCCATAAGCCATGTTTGCTCGAAAACAGTTAGCAAATCAATTGAGAAAAAAAATATTTCAGATAAGGTTGATGATAATTAATTGAAAATACTAGTATGAAGGAAGTAGTTCTTTAAAATTCATTAACACTAAACTCATTTGTTTCACTAAATTATTAGCTTAGATTAATTTTTAATTTAATTAATACTAGCATCATATAGAAAAATAATTTTTCCAGCAGGAAGAAAATTTCAAATAACTAATTATTTGTTAAAAGTTTTTGAATACTGAAATCCGATCCTAAATTTTATTTTAGGCATTTCACGCTCCATAAAAATGAGGTTACACGGCAATCTCTTGTCGTGTTTTTTTTCCTAAGATTCTCAAGGAAATTCAAACAGATGCTTGAAGATTTCAGATAAATCGAAAAAGGATCTATAAAAATGTAAAAGAATTTTTTTTACCGACGTTTCGTGAACATTGCAGTTCACTTCTTCAGGGCTAACCTGAAACTACAGCTTCAGATTACGTTGCTCTTATACATAATTGCTACGATGCTTGTGATTGGCCAGAGCGCCCACCGTGGGGACTGGTCGAACCTGATTGGCCAATCAAGTCTTTTTCAAAAAACCGGG
>JAUMHM010000088.1:14830895-14845188 GCA_032362435.1 Melikaiella ostensackeni
AAATACAGTGGAAAGTCCCCCCCCCCCCTTCGAATCATAAAATAATAATATTGAAATACAAAATCCTTTTTCAAGTCATAAGAAACTACTCAAATGCAACATGCCCCTTTTGATGACATAAAATGTCACGAAATGAGCATTCTCCTTCCAATTTGGAAGAAAAGACAACTGAAATGAATAGTTCCTCTCTTTAAGTCAAAAGAAATTTCAAAAAATTAAAATTCCTTTCTTCATGTCAGAAACAAAGTGGGAAAAATCCCCTTCCCCCCTTCAAGTCATAAAAAATATAGTAAAATACGAAATCCCTTTTCAAGTTATGAAAAACTACTTAAATGTAATATGCCCCTTTTAATGTCATAAAAATTCACAAAATAAGCATTACCCTTCCAATTTAGAAAAAAAACTAAAATAAATGATTACTCTTTTCACGTCAGAAAAATTTTCAAAAAATAAACATTCCCTTTTTCTTGTCAGAAGCAGAGTGAAAAAAAATTATTGCTTTCCTTCAAGCCATAAAAAAGATAATAAGATCCAAAATCTTTTTTCAAGTCAGAAACAAGGTCAAAAAATAAGAATTCGCTCTTCCAAGTCAGAAAATATTTGATAAAATTAAACATTATTTTTTTCAAGTTAGGAGGAATATCAAAATATAAAGATTTCCTTTTTCAATACAGAAAGAAAATTAAAAAACAAGCATTCACTTCTGCAGTCAGAAAAAAGTGACCAAGATAAAATGTTTCCTTTTTTAAGTCAAAAAAAGCTAAAAATCAAGAGATTTCGTTTTTGAGCAAGGAAGAATGTCAAAAAATAAAGATTTCTTTTTTCAAAACAGAAAAAAAATTGAAAAACAAGCATTTACTTCTGCAATCAGAAAATAGTGACTAAAATAGAACGTTTCTCCTCTCAAGTCAGAAAAAGACTAATAAAATAAAACATTCCGTTTTTGAAGTAAGGTGAAATGTAAAAAAATAAAGATTTCTTTTTTCAAAACAGAAAAAAAATTTAACACAAGCATTCACATATGCAGTCAGAAAAAGTGACCAAAACAAAACGTTCCCCTTTCAAGTCAGAAAAAAGCTAATGAAATAAAACACTTCCTTCTTCAATTAAGGCAAAATGTCAGAAAAAAGCTAATAAAATAAAACATGTCCTTTTCCAAGTTAGGAGAAATGTCAGAAAATAAAGATTTCATTTTTCAAAACAAAAAAAAAAATTGGAAAACATTCACTTATGCAGTTAGGAAAATGTGACCAGGATGAAATGTTTTCTCTCTTGAGTCGGGAAAAAGCTAATAAAATAAGACATTTCCTTTTTTAAGTAAAAAAGAATGTCAAAAAATAGAGATTTTCTCTTTCAAAACAGAAAAAAATTTTTTTACACTTCTGCATTTTGTACTTTTTGCATTTTGCACTTCTGCAGTCAGAAAAAAGGGACTAAAATAAAACGTTTCCCTTTTCGAGTCAGAAAAAAGCTAATAAAATGAAACATTACCGTTTTCAAGTAAGGAAAAATGACAAAAAATAAAGATTTCGTTTTTCAAAATAGAACAAAATTTAAAAAACAAGCGTTCATTTGTACAGTCAGAAAAAAGTGTCCAGGATGAAATATTTCCTCTTTTAAGTCAGAAAAAAGCTGAGAAAATAAGACATCTCCTTTTTTAAGTAAGGAACAATGTCAAAAAATAAGGATTACCTTTTTGAAAAAAGAAAAAAATTTGAAAAACAAGCATTCACTTCAGCAGTCAGAAAAAAGTGACTGAAATAAAACGTTTTCCCTTTCAAGTCAGAAAAAAGCTAATAAAAGAAAACATTCCGTTTTTCAAATGAGGAAAAATGTCAAAAAATGAAGATTTCCTTTCTCAGAACAGAAAAAGTTTTGTAAAACAATCATTCACTCAAACAGTTAGGAAAAGTGACCAAGATGAAATGTTTCTTTCTTTGAGTCAGAAAAAAGCTAATAAAATAAGACATATCTTTTTTCAAGAAATGAAAAATGTAAAAAATTAAGATTTTCTTTTACAAAACAGAAAAAAAATTGAAAAACAAGCATTCACTTTTGCAGTAAAAAAAAAGTGACTAAGATAAAACGTTTTTCCTTTTAAGTCAAAAAAAGTACAATAATAGAACATGCATCAAACCCCCCCCCCTCTTCCCCAAACAATAAGAAAAGTTTAATAATTTGATTTTGAAAATTGAAGTATTTGAGAGTAGACATTTTTTAAAATTAGAATTCTTACCTTAGGGAAAAAGTTTACTCGAATTTTTTTTTATGCAAATTTTTAATGAAAAATTTATTTGAAATAGTTGATTTAAATTATAATATTTCTGATCACTTTGTCGGAAGTAAATAGTCCATTAGAATAATTACTGTACTTTTCCTGACTTTGTTCAAATTATCCAGCGTGCATGTTGATAAATTCGTTTGAAAGGTTTTAAATATCGAATTAAATAAATTAAACAGAATATTTTCTTAATTTAAAGACATGTAATGATCTAGATACCACTGTGGTTTCAATTGGAATTTATATTCTCATGAAAATATTGAAAAGAAATTTGGATCCATGAAAAAAGGCAACATGCAACGTTTTTACAGCCGATGCTTCAGTTATTGAAATTTCTCTAAATTGTCAAGTTACACGATAATATATGGAAAATTTCCACAAAAACTTCAAAAAATTTGAAAGAACTCCAAAAAACGTTTTAACAAATTTTTGAAAAATAAATTTAAAAAAAAAATTCAGAACAAATTGAAAGAAAAATTTTGGAAACGTTTTCGAAAAAATTTTTCGAATATTTTTCAGAATTTACAAACAACTTTTGCACATTTTCAAGAAGATTTTCTTAATCTTTCTTTCTAGCTGAGCTTACCAAAACCACATAATTTACTTTAACTAAAAGAATAATTCAGACACAAATCTATTTTTTAAAAAGTGGTGTAACAAAATCTCTCAAGAATCTCGCGCTAATTGTTGTTTAAAGCCTGATTGACTTTTGAATTACTTGCAATTGCTCTATTTAATACATTTTTAAATTTATAAATAAATTGCGCTGCTAAATTTTAGTTTGTTTCTAACTGTTAATATAATTTGGAATCGTTATGATGGTGAAATATTTCATTATTCTGGCAAATACATATCTTAAATTATATACATTGATGGGAGAATGAAACTTAATTTTATCAAAGAAATAAAATCATTTCCGTTAATTCTTCAATGCCGAGGGGTTTATCATTCGAATTTTGAGTGTAGATTCGATATAAGGATCTCAAAGATTTCTAAATATTTCACAAAATTTCAAGTATTTCGAAACATTTCGAAGGATTTTTTATAATTTAAGTGATTTTAACAGCTTTTTAAGAATTTTAAAAGATTTCAAGGGATTTTGAATAACTTCTGAAGACTGTAAAGAATTATGAGAGATTTTAAAGACTTTCACAGAATTTCTATGAATTTTAATCGATTTAAGAAGATTTTAAGGATTTTGACAAATTTGAAGCGTTTTCAATATGTTTTAAAATATTTCAGGGCATAACACATAACTTTTGAAGATTTCCATGTATTTCAAAGAACTTTTAGGAACTGCAAAGTATTTTGAGAGATTTTATGGATTATCGAAGTATTTCCAAATATTTCAAGGGATTTAACAAGATTTCAAGTTATTTCTGAAAATTGTGAATAAAAAAAAAATCAAATAAAAAAAATCAAAGATCGAAAAAAATTTAAATACTTTTTTGAAGTTCGTAAGAATTTGAATGAATTGAACAAAATTTTTAAAATCAAAAAATTTCCATCGAACTGAGTAAAATAAAAGCGAACGGAACTCGGGACGAATTCAATAGAATTTAAGTGAATTGAAAGAAAAATCAGAAAATGAAAAAAAAACAATAAATTAATAGAAATCGAATGAATGTAGAGAAATTTAAGGGAAATGAGAAAAATTCAATGAAAGTCATAAAAATTCAAGGTAAATTAAACAAAGATTGAAGTGAATTTAGAACAATTAGAATATATTGTAAAAATTCATTGAAATCATTGAATTTGGAGTTAATTTAGGGAAATTTGAGGGAATTTAAACAAATTTGAATAAATGCTTGAGAATTCAACGTGCGTTTAAAAGACTTCAAGGTGAATTAAAAAAAAAAATAATAATAAATCAATTGAACTGCATAGAATTAAGTGAATTCAGAAGAATGGAAAAGAATGCAAGGAGAATTGAAGAAAAATCAGGAGAAAACCAAAGAATTTTAAAATTCAGGCTAAATTAATAAGAGTTCAGGGTGAACTCAAAGTATAGTCAAATAAATTTTGAAAAAAGTTTAAAAATCCAAAATATTGTATTGATTTTAGTAAAATTTGAGTGTATTTGAAAGAATTTGAAGCGATTCTTGAGAATTCGATGAAATTCATATGAGTTCAAGATAAGTTTAAAAGAAGTCAGGGTGAATGGAACAAAATGTTTAAAATCCAAAAAATGCAATTAAAGTCAGATAAATGCGAGTGAAAAGAATTGATGAATACGAGTCTGAAAAAATCTACAGAAACTCAAAGTAAATTCAAAGGTCTTTAAGGGTGAATATTAAAATAAATTGAAAATCCAAAAAAGATCCATTGAATTAAGTGGACTTCAAGTGAATTCCCAAGAATTCAAGAAAATTCAGAAATAGGTATGGACCTGAATTTTTGAATTTATTGAAAGAATTAAATTTATCTTGAAGTAGTTTTTTTTTCACTTTTTAGTTGTGACTTAAAAGTGATGAGAAAAAAGTGAGAGAAAAAAAAGTTGAAAAAATTATGAGGCATTTCAAATAATCTCCAAAAAAATGTATGGGATTTTAAGGGGTATCAAAATTTTTTAATTGCTTATAATGTATTTTAGAAATTCTTGAAGTTTTTCCAAATATTTGAAAATATTTTGAGGGATATAATAAGATTTCAGAAAAATGCGTATGATTTCATGAGCATTCAGAATATTTCAAGGCACTTTAAGAAATTTCTCAAGGCTTAAAAAGTTTCAAAAGAATTCGAAAGTGGTCAACCCCTCATTTAATACTAAGGCATAAGTATTTTAAGATAAATAAATATTTTTCTGTATATCATTTCTCTATAGGGTTTGTGGCCAGTGAATCGTTAGTAGCAATTTTCTGATATGCTAACATACTTCAAGTATTGGAACTTATAAGTAAAGTGCTTAATTAATTAAAAACACGTATTTTTAATTAATTTAGATCTTTTTAGTGCAATGCAACTTAGTACTTAAAATATGAAAATATTTTATGAATGGCTACTAATGGGCAAACTTCTACCCTACATTTTTATTCAAAAAATGGGTAAGACATAAGAAAAAGAGCAATAATCGCGCGCACAGCGCGCGTGTTTCTTTCCTTATTAGTGTGGAAAATCAATAGTCCAGGTCAAACAGCTTTCTCACGTTATAAAGTACATCCTAGTACATATATCTATCAAAACTTAAAACAATTATTACATCTTTCAGAAACTTCATTCAACTCGAATTTCGGAAACCAAACTTTCCACTCGCGAAAATGTAGAGCGCGCACTCGCGGTCTTCTTCTCACCCTCCACGCAGTATCTCAACTTCCGATATCAACATGCGCGCGAAAGTCACTGAAATTCCACCGCGGTGTCGCGTGCAAGGGCAAATCTGGGCAATTCACGGGAAATTGATTTTTTAAATTTCCAATGGTTTTTTTACCCCCACCCCTGAGCGACGCTTACCAATGATGCGAACATGTTGCAGCAGTAATCGTTGACTGGCAAGTGGTTATCAAGCCCGGCTGCAGCCGGCGCTTATATACCCCGAAGACATACATTGACGGTGTTTAAACCCTACCATATGTCCCCGCCAACTTCGAAGATGAACATGGGAATGTATTTACATGCATGCCAAGGGTACACATAGTCACATACTGAATGCACATTGGTGTCTGTATGTCATTTATGCATTGTATGTTACATAATATGTGTGTTAGAATAATCCATGTGAGTATGAAATGTGTGTATGGTGATGTATGTACAGAAACAACACACCATACATCAAGGAAGGCTACCTTCCCGAGGATCAGCCTGTCGCAGTGAGCTAAATGTCATCGGGTACCCGTTAAAGGATACTTACTCAATTGTCATAATTTCTCTAAACGCCGCCACACTAAATGTCCCGACAAAGAGTTTTTTTTAGGGAGTGCAGAAATCATGATGTGGGCCTACTCTGCCGTCCTGATTTTAAAATTGGGTATCTACGATTGAAGTCGAATCGAAAAATTGAACAAAACTCGTTTGTACTTGGTCTGTCCAATGTATGCTATTTTTTATATGGAAACAACTGTCTTAGACCAATTCAGACCTGCTCATTTCATTAGTGCAAAAAAGTTCAAATTTTGATCGCCTTCATACGAAACTGTAGATACGTCGCTCTCTAAAATGCGTAATCTCCGAAGAAACCCGTTCAAAAGCGGTATCTCTGCAGTCACGGTATTTAAACATGACGGAGCCGCTGAAAACGACGAGTTTCCTTGGGAAGAACGAGGGTATCTACACATTTTTACTTCAATAAATTAATGAGAGCGAATATGGGATACGAACTTCGCGTAACATTTTCAGATTAATTGATTAAATCCATTGATGGGAAGTCACTAGTTCCTTTTAACTAGTTACTGTAACTAGTTTATTTTTTGGTAATGATAGTGGTAACGAAATTACTTTTATAAGTAACGAATTGGTAACTAGTTACATTTTTTCCAGTAACAGTAACTATAAAAATCGTTACTTTTTTAGTTACTTTCAAAATGTGATTCATAAATCTTTTTTACAACAATAAATCAATTTTATCGCTTTTCCAACTATTCCTTCATTTTCACTGTTCAAATTGTGGCGGCAGATAGCCATAGAGATTTATAGCCCAATATAGGAAAATTGAAATTTTTCGCCCACCCTGGAATTCCAAATTCTCTAAAATCTATAAAAACACTTAGAAAAAAATAAAATAATAATTTCAGAGTTGAATATTAATTTCTTTTTGATTGATGATAAATTTTTTTAAACCGAAAATTGAACTATTCTAGTTATTTGAGTTATCATTCCGGTTGAAAATTCATTTTTTTTGGTTCAAAATTTTATTATTTGGTTGAAAATTTATTTATTTTGTTCGAAATTAAACGATTTTGAGAAAAAATCATTTCATTCGATTGAGAATTCAACTGTTTTGTTGAAAATTAGTTTTTTGGTTGAAATATATGAACTATGACACTTTGAGTTGAAGATTTTTCTTTTTTCGCTCAAACCTAATTTTTTCAATTGAAAATTAAACTATGACTTTTTTGGTTAAAGATTGATCCTTTTTAGTTGAAAATTCATATATTTTATTTGAAATTCATCTCTTTGGTTTCAAATTGCACTATTTTGTTGAAAATTGATCTTTTTCAGCTGCAAATTCATATATTTTGTTAAAAATTCATCTCTTTGGTTTCAAATTTAGCGATCTTGTTGAAAACTCGTCTTTTTTGGTTGAGATTTCATCTATTACATTTTTCATTCAGAGTTCATTTTCTTGGATAAAATTTTTTAATTGTTGGTTGAAAATCAACTTTTTTGTTGAGAACTTGCCTTTTTGGCTTGAAATTTTAAAAATCTGGTTGATTTTATTTCTCTCTTGACTGAAAATTCTAGTATTTTGATGAAAATTTTTTTTTGGTTTAATATAACTGTTTTTGATGTGAAATTAATTAAAAATTATGTTCTTCATTGAAAATTTATCTCTATGGTTTCAAATTCAATTATTCTGTTGAAAATTCGTCTTTTCTTGTTAAAATTTAAAATATTACATTTTATATTGACAATCAAAGTTTTTCGGGTAGAAATTTTATTATTTGGTTGGAAATCAACTTTTTTGTTAAAAATTCGCCTTTTTGGCTTGCAACTTCAACAACCTGGTTGATTTTTTTTGTTGAAAAACTGTTTTATGGTTGAATGTAACTAATTTTGATTTGAACTAAAAATAGTTTTTGGTTGGAATATCAGCTATTACATTTTTTGTTTCAAATCAGACGATCTCGTTGAAAACTTGTCTTTTTTGGTTGAAAATTCATCTATTAAATTTTTCATTGAGAATTAATATTTTTGGATGAAAATTTTATTGCTTGTTAATTTTTTCATTTGTTAATTCATCATTTTTAGTGGAAAATTCATGCATTTTGTTTACAATTTGTATTTTTTCGGTAAAAAATCGAGTTCTTGGTTGAAAATTAATCTCTTTGGTTTCAAATTTAACTATTCTATGGAAAATTCGTCTTTTTTGGTTAAAATTTGAAATATTACATTTTTCATTGAGAATCAAACTTTCTTGGGTAGAAATTTCATCATTCAGTTGAAAATCAATTTTTTTCTTAAAAATTCGCTTTTTTGGCTTCAAAATTCGACAACCTGGTTGATTTTTTTCTCTTTCTTACAAATTCAATTATTTTCTTGAAAAATTGTTTTATGGTTGAATGTAACTAATTTTGATTTGAAATAAAAATATTTTTTGGTTGGAATATCAACTATTACATTTCTTGTTCAGAATTCATCTTTTTTCGTTCAAAATTATTTTTCTAATTGAAAAAAAATTCATGCATTTTGTTAAAACTTTGTCTTTATTTGGTAAAAAATTATCTTCTTGGTTGAAAACTCATCTCTTTGGTTTCAAATCAAACGATCTTGTTGAAAACTTTTCTTTTTTGGTTAAGATTTCATCTAATAAATTTTTCATTGAGAATTAAAATTTTTGGATCAAAATTTTTTTACTCGTCAATTTTTTTATTTGATTATTTGTTTATTCATCATTTTTTGTGAAAAATTTATGTATTTTGTTTACAATTTGTATTTTTTTGGTAAAAAATCATGTTCTTGGTTGCAAATTAATGTCTTTGGTTTCAAATTTAACTATTTCGTGGAAAATTCGTCTTTTCTGGTTAAAATTTGAAATATTACATTCTACATTGAGAATCAAACTTTTTTGAGTAGAAGTTTTATTATTTGGTTGAAAATCAACTCTTTTGTTAAAAATTTGCCTTTTTGGCTTGAAACTTCCACAACCTGGTTGAATTTTTGTTCAGTCTTAACTGCAAATTCAACTTTTTTGTTGAAAAATTGTCTTTTGGTTGAATGTAACTAATTTTCATTTAAAATAAAAATATTTTTTTGGTTGGAATATCAACTATTACATTTTTTGTTTAGAATTCATCTTTTTTCGTTCAAAATTATTTTTTTAATTGAAAAAAATTCATGCATTTTGTTAGAAATCTGTCTTATTTTTGCTAAAAAAATTTTCTCTTGGTTGAAAATTCATCTCTTTGGTTTCAAATCAAACTATCTTGTTGAAAACTTGTCTTTTTTGGTTGAAATTTCATCTATTAAATTTTTCATTGAGAATTAATATTTTTGGATCAAAATTTTTATTGCTCGTTAATTTTTTTTATTTGTTTATTTGTTCATTCATCAGTTTGAGTGGAAAATTCATGCATTTTGCTTAAAATTTGTCTTTTTTCGGTAAAAAATTATGTTCTTGGTTAAAAATTTATGTCTTTGGTTTCAAATTTAACTATTTTGTTGAAAATTCGTCTTTTTTGGTTAAAATTTGAAATATTTCATTTTTCATTGATAATTAAACTTTCTTGGATAGAAATTTCATTATTTGGTTGAAAATCAACTTTTTTGTTTAAAATTTGTCTTCTCTGGTAATAAATTGTGTTCTTCATGAAAATGAAATGAAAATGAAATTTATCTCTTTGGTTGATTTTTTTCTGTCTTAATTGCAAATTCAACTATTTTGATGGAAAATTGTTTTTTGTTGAATGTAACTAATTTTAATTTAAAATAAAAATATTTTTTTTTTGGATTATCAATTATTACATTTTTTGTTTAGAATTCATGTTTTTTCCTTCGAATTTTTTTTTAATTGAAAAAATGCATGCACTTTGTTAAAAATTTATCTTTTTTGGTAAAAAATTATCCTCTTGGTTGAAAATTTATGCCTTTGGTTTCAAATTTGACTATTTTATTGAAAATTCGTCTTTTTGGTTAAAATTTAAAATATTACATTTTACATTGAGAATCAAACTTTTTTGGGTAGAAATTTTATTATTTGGTTGGAAAGCAACTCTTTGTTAAAAATTTGCCTTTTTGGCTTGAAACTTCCACAACCTGGTTGAATTTTTGTTCTGTCTTAACTGCAAATTCAACTTTTTTGTTGAAAAATTGTTTTTTGGTTAAATGTAACTCGGATTAAAATTTATTGGGTTATAAGCGATGAAATTCGAAAAAATGTAACAACTGAAAGTGAGTGACTTTCAAATAAGGTCGGAAAATCCACCTTTTTTTTACTTCCATCGCCTGTAACCCAAAAGTTTTAATCCGATTGACACAGACAGTATATAGTCGGAATGTGGAAGATCATACCTTCCGAACGAAGTACAGTTTATGTTAATTGGATCAACCGTTATCAACATTTATGCCAGTAACTAAAAAAAAACGCTTTTCGCAAATATTTCGAAAGCGCTTCGTTGGAAAAATAAATGAATGACGTTTTCTTTTTCAGTAACCCGCAGTGAGTCTAAAATCCCTTTTTTCTCCTGTCACACTGTTAAAAATTGCTGTATTTAGTTTAATACACGTGTATTGGAAGTTTTTTCAGATGCGTATATTGAGTTTAAGATACCACCAAGTTTAAAAATTCAAATACACATCTGAAATTTAGTACACAAGTGTATTGAATTTGATACACATGTGTATTAAATTCAGTACACACGTATAGTAATTTTGATACACATGTATATTAATTATAATTTATGTATTTTTGGGTATGGTTTCAAAATCATGCTAAACATTATTTTTTAAAGACATTTATTCACTCAAATATATATATATATATATATATATGTGTGTGTGTGTGTGTGCGTGTGTATTAATTATATTTCAAATAAGTTTGTAAATCTGTTGAGTTGTTCTGCGAAGCTGAAGACAGTGGAATGAAAAGATTTTGCTTTTCTTTCTGCTTGTCCTCTTTTTCCGCCTGCTAGTGTACTGATTTTCATTAACATTCTGAAACACATTATATTCATTAGAAATTTTATTTTTCAATCACAAAATATAGAATTTTCATCTATCGAAATACATATACGTTATCAGAGAATGTCTACAACATTGATATTTGAGAAGATGGAAAGTAAGTGTAATGTACAGATTTATATTATTCATATAAAGATAGAGGCATAAACTTAAAATTAGGTAAAATTTAGAAAGTCACAGATCTATTTTTCGAAAACGAAGACAGCACTTCAGTTTGTTTTGAATTTAATTTTTGAACAGGAGAATTTGGACATAAAGGATATGTATCTTACCTCTGTATAAATTCTGAAGTAGATTCTATTTCCTCAGGATACTTGTATCGTTGTATCCATACATAATAAGAAATAAATGTGATCAAAAATCCTTCTCATACAGATGCACAGAACATCAAAATATTATTCACTAGCACAACTTGCATGTAGTATCTTCATTATACAATGATTTCGCTACAAAAAAGCAGTCGATGAAAAATAACAAATTATTATAGAATGTTTTGAAAGTGTTTAAGTGTCAAAATTAAATATTCCTCGTATTATAAGGGATGGGTAGGTGGAGACAGCATTTCTTGCAGTGTCCTCATCTGCAATGTTATCCTGACAAAAAATACAAGAAATTTTATTCACATTAGGTTTAAAGTTCCTTTGAAATATTTACAAATAAATATACATAACTAACCTTGATTAGTTTGAATAAATAATCTGGCGACTCGTAACTCACTATTTCACTAACATTTACTATTCAGTAATCATAAATATTTAATGGTGATGCGACCAGATGCGACGCTTGCTTGGTGGCTGGCATCAGCTGACATGACGTCAGGGTCATCAACATTGCGCAACGCATGCGCTATAGCGCTTAGGTCAAATACAGATGGGTATCATTTCAGGTTTCATATTCAAATATATTAATTTTCAAATACACTTTATGTATTGACGTGTATTAAAATTTACAACATTTTTGAGAGTGTACATATTTTGTGTAAACTAGTGATATTATTGTCTCTTTGTCGCGATTTACGATAGAATAAACTTATAATATAAATAAATAAGCATCGAATTGCAATTTTTAGGCCAGATTAGTTCTCAGCGCATGCATATTCAATAAAAACACCTATCAATGTTCCACCATAAAAAGTCGAATTTTGTAGAATGGGGATATTTATTACATTTTTTGACATTTTTATCGCCTTTTTTTAGATTTGATCGCAAACCATTGTTTGTTCCATGAAATTGAGAGCGGACAAAAATACAAAAATCTTGAAAACCGAATATGGCTAGTTCTGAAAAGTTGTTACCGAATGAAACTAGAATTTGCGGACATATTTTGGGGGAGAACGTACGCTGAATTGTGAAGTGTCGCCTCGTTTTAATTGCAATATCTGCGAGAAAAATGCGAGAAATTTTTGATGGTGGTTTGTCGGCAGTTTTGAATAATATGGAGAATAATATGAATAGCCAACGAATTGAAGACCTCTCGCAGATATTGCTCTTAAAACGAGGCGAACCTTTACAATTCAGTGAACGTCCTTCTCCTCAACTATCTCCAGAAGAATGGATTGAAAATTCAACTATTTTGTAGATAATTAATCTTTTTGGCTTCAAAATTGAACAATTTTGTTTAAAAATCGTCTTTTTTTGTAGAACATTAATATTCTTGGTAGAAAATTCTTTTCTTGGTTGAAAATTTAACAATTTCGTCAAAACTAACAATGTTTTGTTGACGATACATACTTTCTGTTTGAAAAAACCACTACTTGGTTTCAAGCTGCAATACTTTGTAACATATTAATTTCTTTTGGTTAAAGATTCGTCAGTTTAGTTGAATATTCAACTATTTTATTGAAAATTCATATTTTTCGTTGAAAATTAATTTATTTTGGTAGAAAACTCAACGATTTGGTTAAAAATTCAACATTTTGGTTAAAAATTAAGCTATTGATTTGAAAATTTAAGTATTTAGTAGGAAATTAACTTTTTTATTGGAAGATCATATTTTTGGGTTGAAAACTCAACTGTTCTTTAGATAATCAACCTTTTCGGCTTATAAATTCAACAACTTTATTGAAAATTAATGTATTTTGTTGAAGAATCGTCTTTTTTGGTAGAACATTAATCTTCTTGGTTGAAAATGTAACTATTCTGATGAAAATTTGTTGTTTATCTACTCAAAAATTATTCTTCTTACCTTAAAATTTAACTTTTTCAATTTCGATCAAAAATTCATCGTTTATGAGTTGAAAATTCATCTTTTTGGTTGAGAATTTCATCACTTGCTTAAAAATTTATATTTTTGGTTGATACCAACTATTTCGTCGAAAATTCATCTTTCGTGATTCCAAATCAACTTTCTTGTTGAAACTTCATCTTTTCCGATTTAAAATTCAACTGTTTTCTAAAACATTAGACTTTCTAGATTGAAAACTTAACTTCCAAAAATTTTTATTCATCTTCTTTATTGAAAATTGGTATATTTGGTTGAGAATTTAACTGTTTTGTTAAGAAAAAAATTTTTTCGTTGAATTCAGTTGTTTGAAAATACGTTTTCTTTTGTTAAAGAGTAATTTTTTGAACTGAAGAAACTATTCCATTTTGAGTTGGAAACGTATGTTTTTCATTTGAAAATTCAAATTTTTGGTTGGAAATTCAACTATTTGGTAGAACTTTGAACTATTTTGTTAAAAATTTAATGATTTTGTTGAAAACTTAACTATGTTGTTCAAGTTATCTTTTTTCATTGAAAATTCAACTGTTTTCTTAAAAATTCGTCCTTTTGGATTTAAAATTAATTTTTTATGTCAGAAAAGTAATCTTTCTTGGTTGCGAATTCATTTTTTTTTGTTGAAAATCAACTTCTTTGTTGAAAATTCAAGTGTATTCGATCAATTTCGTCTTTTTGTCTTGAAAATTTAACTATTTGTAATTGCGTTACGAATTTTCAACCCAAGAAGACAAGTTTTCAACAAAAATGAAGTAACTCGTAACCAAACAGCTGCACTAACAACCAAATAATTAAATTTCCCAAACAAAAAGACGAATTTTTCCGAAGACAGTTGAATTTTTAATAAAAAAGTTAATTACTTAAAAAAAAATTAAAGTTAATTACATTCAACTCCGCGAGATGGAAGATCTGCATCGAGTCGATGAAGAAGAAGAAGGTGCCAGACTACCTGCTGCGAATGAT
>JAUMHM010000088.1:14846414-14865354 GCA_032362435.1 Melikaiella ostensackeni
ACTCAGTTGGGTGTACCAAAATAGACCCCACGAGTTGAGTTTCATTTTAGACTCAAATATTGAGTATTTTTTCCGTACGGGTAGTTATCCTTAGAAAACTATTCAGCAACAAAAAGATTTGGATAGATCGTAAATTGTCATTAAAGTTGAAAAAAGAAGAAAAATCATGTTTTAACTTGATGAAATGATATTGTTCTTAATAGTAACGATTTTTCTATGGATGAAAATGGCTCTTAAAGTTAACACTTACACCTGTCATCATCCTTTGAAAGCTACGCAGCAACAAAAAAATTCGTACATATGGAAAACCGTCATGAAATTCAAAGACATTATATAAAATCATGATTTTATACTATTCAAGACGACTTTCTGTACGTATTTTAGTTTAATAACGATTGAATTAACTAGACTTCAGTTTGAATTGCTGGAATTTAATTATATTCGATTAGAATCCTAATTGAATTAACAATTATTATTCTTTAATTGCTTTTAAATGTTGAGATTCTACATGAATTGCTAGGTTTTCATTTTAATTCACTAGGATTAAGAATTAATTAACTTGAATTGTTAGATTTCTATTTATGTGACCCAGAATTCCGTTCGAATTGCATCAATTCAATATGAATTGCTAGACTTATATTTGAAATCTACTAGAATTCTGCTTGAATGAATGCGATACCTGTTTGAATTATCGCAATTTGATTTGAAGTTAATATTATTTGAATTTCGAATCAGCAGAATTCAATTTAACCATATTCAAAAGTAAAGAAATATCAAATTGGTAGTGTTGAAAATTAAAATAGCTTGGAATTCAAAATTGTTAAAGTAAATAAGCTCCAAATTTGAGAATATGTGAATGTAAACGGTTTTAAGAATAAAAAAATGCTAAAAAGAGGCATTCATCCTTCATAATAACAAAAATTTTAATTTCTAGGTTTTCACTTTTGAAAATAGTTGAAATAAGATATTCTTTCCCAATTAATGAGAATTCAAATAGAAAACATTCAAGTTTCAGAATCAATGAAGTTGAAATTAAAATATGTAAGAATTAAATTTGTGTTGAAACATCGGCGAATTGTCTTCCTATTGGATGGTAGTTTATGTAAAAAATATTTTCCACTTGGACCAATATATATATATATATATATTTTTTTTTTTACTTTTGTGTAGATACACTACCGCTGTTCTGGCTATTTTCAACTCTTTTGATGGAAATAAAAAAAGCTGTCTGCTATAGTTTTGAAGGTCAAACATTTATTTTAAAAGAAATCTAGAAAAGTGGCCCTAAAAGTGCTATTTTAATTGTAAGAGATTGCGTTTTCTATTTTCTTAGTTTCGTCTCCTTTGCTGATTTTTTGTCGTTTTTATGTTTTCAATGTCATGAAAATGCATGTATTGAATTTCTATACATACGAAATTATCATCTTTCATATTAACGTAATCGTAAATAATTGAATGAAAATTTTTAAACTCTTTTTTAAGGAAAATAATAATTTTTTTTACTTCTATCAAATTTGTATATACTGAGTAACTTTTTTTTAACTTGCATATTGTATTTTGTAATTGGAATACCGCATGTCAAATTCTCATAGAAAAATGTAAAAAAGTAAGATATAATTATTATTTAATTAATATTTTGATGTTCTTATATCGATGACTGGTCAAATTGATTTTTGGAGAATGGCGTAATTGGTTAACGCTCCACTCATGTAAAGTTGGCGTTCCCGGTTCAAATCCGGGCCGAGGTAGATTTTTTCTCATTTCTCCGAAAATCAATTTGACCAGTAATCAATATAAGAACATCAAAATATTAATTAATAAATAATTTTATTCATATAATTCATAAATTTTTCTATAACTTTCCATACATTTGCGCAAGATTCAGCACATTTCAAAGTTCTCGAAAGTCCCTGAGTTTCTATACATTTTCGAAAGTTTCCGTAAATCTCAATAGATTTCCCAAAGTTTCCACAAGTTTCCGAAACTTTCCGCAAGTTTCCAAAACTTCTCAAAACTTCTCAAAAAAAATTTATAATAAATCTTAAAATTTCCATGACTTTTTTTTTCGAGTACTCCTCGTGTCAAGATACTTGAGGTGTAATATGACACTTTCAAGATGTTCACTCTCGCCTTCCTAACAAAAATTCAAAAAATCGTCTCGTGAATTTGAAGAAACCTCTTCTCTTCAAAAACTGAAGCCTTCAGGAAATAAATGTTTACCAAAAAAAGAAATAGTACAAATGAAATACTCATTGTGAATTTTGCTGTCATTTCAGTAGTCATGGAATCTTTCAATTGCGCAACACTTGTTCCTCCGCTTTTTACTTTTTTTAATCAAAGAATTTTATTCTGAGTGAAGCTTTCATTCAGTCAAATCTTATCATTTTTGAAAATTTGGTAAGAAGCGATAAGAAAAAAAAGTACGCTTAAAAGTGAAAATTTTTCAATAAACAATTCTTATTTTTTCATTTTTTTTTCATAAAAATTTTTTTTTCTCACCAACAATGCCATTATTGCAATATTTGAAAGTATAATTGAATGCATTTATTTCGAGGCCTGATTTCCTGCACGAAAAAAATACCTTAAAATAAAATAAGAAATATTTTGTAAAAATAGTCTTGAGAGAAACCCAAATATTTTCTTCTAAATTTTGTCGAAATTCAGGAGACATTTTGACACCAAAATAAACAATTTATAGTAGAGCTATTTGAGGGAAAAAGCCCTTTTTGGACCACTTTAATAATTACACATTATGGAAAAAACTGAGCATTTTCAAATAAGGGACTTGAAAAATTACAAACAATTTTTAAGTATCATTTAACTGTTTTTTTTCTAAAGAAACTGATTTACAATTCCGAAATGCGAAGCTTCGGATTATTGCACATCCTTAATTTAGGACCGCAATAAATTATTGATTTTTATTTTGAAGTGTTCAGAATTGAATAATTTCCAAGTGGACAAGTTAGTATTGGTAGCTTTTGAAATTACAAAATTTTTAAACAAATCAATTCCCAATTTGAACAAATAATAATTCAACAATTGTAAATGTTAAAACGCATAATTCGAAGATTTGTTTATTATTTGTAAATATTTTAAGTTCAAGTTTATGAGGTAAAGAAATCAGTAGTGAGCCACTTAAGGTGAGGATCATATTGAAAAGTGTGTAGAAATTTAAAATGTGATTGTCAAGTTGGACAATGATGAAATTTATTTGTTTGCATTCTAGACATTTCACAGCTTCTCATTCATTCATTTCTCTATTAAGCTCAGTTTTTTGGGACATGTATCAAGGAGCTTCATGACAGATTTATTGAATTTTGCAACGTTTATAGACGAAAATATAACAAAAATTTAAATTACTCGAAACAATTTTCTGTTAGTAAATTTCTATAAAAATAATGTAATATATCATTTAAGATGGTAATAACTGTATTAAAATGTCATAATTATAATTTTATTTAAATAAGCTATGTTTGATATTCGGAAAAAAATATTACTTTTCTCTAAACGCTCGGTACTCGGATTTTCTTTCATTAATTATTTGTATTGGATATCAGGCAATAACAAAAAAAAGTTCATCCTAATATTCTTATCGGAAGAAAATTTGAGAACCGGACGTTTAGATGAAAGTTAGAATTCTTTCCGAATTTTTCTATATACATTTTAGAGATCAAGTTCAAGTAAATATTGAAACAAAATTCGAGAACCGAACCTTTAGAAGAAAGTTAGAATTTTTTCAGAATTTTTGTGTACATTTCAGAGTGAGTAGGTGGATAAAACGCACTCTTCCGATAAGAATATTGTTCATGAAATTTTATCTGATGTTGCATAAGATCGAATACAAGTAATGAGTATAAGAAAAATTTGAGAACCGGACGTTTAGGAGAAAATTAGAATTTTTTCTGAATTTTTCCATAATATACATATTAGAGTGCGTGGGTGGACGAATCGGAGTCTTCCGATAAGGATATTAAGATGAATCTTTTTTTGGTGTTGTCTGACATCTAATACAAGTAAATAATAAATGGAAATTCGAGGGTCAAATGTTTAGAATAAACTCAAAAATTTTTTGAATTGATTTGAGTAATAAAAAAATTGGTATATTTTCGTGTATAAACGTTGAGCACCATACAGGTAGTTACATCATGAAAGGCAAATTAAGTGTTCAAGGTTGAATGATTCGGAACTGATAAGATTAAATGTACTCCTATATCAAGAGACAAAAATATTTCAAACTTTGGTCACTTAAAATAAATAAAAGTAGTTATGTTTCCGAACTTAAAATTTTGCTGTTACACCAATAGGAGGACGCGAAATTTTTATAGTAAAAATTGTGGAACCAACATGATTACAGAATGTTACTTGACAAAACACTACTCTACATAAATATGGAAAAAATTTCCCGAAAAATATTTTGAATGAACGTGAAAAATTTGAAGAATTATTGTTAAATCAAAATAAGATTGGTAAATATTTATCTGCGGGCTGTAATCTATATTATAGAGGAAGCGAATAAGTGGTGATATCATGAGAATCATCTTAGTGATAAAGCTAGAGATAATGATATAATGATGGTACAATGATGATAATAAATGAAGCAATGGTAATGATATCACCAGTATTATAATGCTGATACTAATAATAAGGATTACCAACCATAATTATCCTAATTATAAATGAGTCAATGATACATATCTATAGGTAATATATAGATATAGTGAATACATTGTTTGTGCATTGCTAAGTCGATCTGATGCAGACTAGGGTGAAGTAAAAATGATCAAGTTAATCAAATCGTTTGAGGTGAGGGTAAAAAATGTGTGGGTTGACATCCGAAAAAAGTAAAAAAAAATTCGAAATCGGTTAATATCTTTTATTCACTTTTGTGATTTATTTTTATTCACTAGCAAAAACTGTACACAGCAAAAAATCGCCATATTTTACGGTACAATAGGGAAATTATTTCAAATTTTCAAATAAGAAAAGGGAACAGAAGATATTAACCAATTAAAAACTTTTTGTTTACTTTTTTCGGATGTCAACCCACAAATCTGTTTTCCCTTAGCTCAAACGATTCGACTAGTTTGACCATTTTCACTCCGCCCTAATATAGACCATTAATAATAATTAATCCCCAAGGTTACAGCCCAAACACTTATCACAATTAATAATATAACTAATATCATTAATATCAATATTATTAATAGATTGAATCCTTCTCATAATACTGATAACAAATATTTTAGAATTAAAATTATTTTTTGAGAAAATTCATCCTTGAATTAGTAAATTAGCCTAATTAGTGAGAACAGAAGAATCCTTAAAAGTAATCAAGATCAGCTGACCAAGTATCGTCAACTATCTTAATCTTTGAAAGGATTCTTTTACTTATTTTCTAGCCTCGTGAACAGAAATCATAGCCTATCAGTAAATCCGAACTTGCAGAGTAACTTTTCTGCTGCACAGAAACGACTAATTGCTCGTTACACGGACTATCTCGTCAATGTGCTCCTTGGAAAGTAAACGGATTTAACCGAGGATTCTGCGATCAGTACAGAGTACAAATTACCAACGCGATGCAGCCGATTGGTCGAGCAACGGATTTGTAGATTAGAAAAGAGTTTAAATTATCCCAAAATCAGGAAATAAAGTAGGTAATTTATACAAACATTTTTTTATTCCGATTATAAATAGAGGAAGTTCTCAGTCACAAAAATAATTCATTTTGTGAGATGGAAAATGTCGGTCTTTTATAATTATAAAATTAGGGATTTTTTGTGTACTATAAAAAAAAAACACCCAAAAAGTTCACAAATCCAAAATAGATTTCGAAACTACCCACTTTTATGGCTCATTAGAGACAAATGTACAATAAATGTACAAACAAAGAAGAAAAAAGAGGAAGAAAAAGGAGAGAGTCAACCAAAACCAATCTCACACTCTTTCTTTTTTCCGTCTTTTTTATACTACTGGGGACAACATGTTCCGAAGCCAATTTACACTCTTCATCAGGGATAATTCATGGGATAACTACAGTTATAAATAATGAAACATATATTCATTGTGCATATGTGCATGGCAGCTTTTCTTAAACAAATTCAAATAGATTTATTACATTTATTGATATTCTCATTTAAATTTCCTTTGTTATCTGCTTTTTGCTGAAGTCGAAACATATTTTCTTCTTAATATGCAATATATTTTTTTAAAAAAACCATGTAACTTGCATTCTATCAATAATTCCTTCTTTAATGCCCGCAATCTAAGTTTTTGCTAATTGAAAAAATTCATTTAAAACTCCTATATCGGAGTTTCAGTAATATCTATCATAAAATCACATTCCACCAGAATTTTATCAATTGCACTGAAAATTATATTAACAAAAACATGAAAATAAGCATAGATAAAATAATACTTTATATAACGTTCTGCGTATAAAATCCAAAAAAGTGTAATCCAAAGCTTGGCAAACACTTCACCACAACACTAGCTGAACAAAAATTTCAATTATTCTTAAGAAATGTTTGTAAATTTTGTTGATTTTCTTTTTCTTTTTAAAGATTGAAGCATAAAAGCACTTTTATAATATAAATTTTTCAAATTATAAAAAAAAAATTCTTCATCAGGAAGAAAATTCAGAGAAACACGAAGTGCACTGAACGAAAGAAATTCGACGACTGAATCGTCTACATAGACACTTGGACAAACAAAACGTTTTACCATTTTTTTTAATGATAGTAACCAGCCCTAAACCCTCGTAAAAATCATCTGTTCGAAGAATGCCAATAGATTTTAGGAAACCATAGAGAAAGTCTCAGCCCCAAATATCAAGATTCAGAATTTATTCCAAAGAGACAATAATAAGATAGTAAAATATTTTAACATTAAATTATGAAATTTGATTTTAATTAAAAAACAAATACCATATCTTAAATTATGTACATCCTTCTGGCAACCTTATTATATTTATAATAAGTACTAGGATGACATTTTTATTATATTAACAGTATACTTAGAAAAATTCAAAAAATAGTAGACTGAAAGTATATTAAATATGTTTGAAATCAAGAACATGTGTAAAAAATTATAAGATTAGAGAAAATGTAAATAAAGTACTCAATGGTACAAAATATGCACATATTGTAAGTATGGCACCTTCTTCGTAGGCAAGGAGAGTATAATTTCTTTTACCTGAATGTACGAGTATATAAAACCTATGGAAACCTTATTTTTTTATAAGTACCAGGTTAACATTTTAATTAGTTGTAAGATTTAAAAATTTAATGTAAAACCTTATGGCAACCTTATTTTATGATAACTATCAGATTAACACTTGAATTACTTGTACAATTGAAAAATCTGAAAAAATTATTACAAGATTTATGAACACAGAACATGGGAACTGAAGGAAATGGATCATAGTGCCAAGATCAAATTTTGTGGGTTGATTTAGAACCAACCTATTCACATTATTCCATTTTTAAAAAGAAGAAGGTAATAATCCAAACCAATAACACGTTTCTAAAAAATTGTTAACTTTATCAAATTTGTAAACTATATTCAAGTATAATAGATATCTTTTGGTAAATTGAGTTAACCATTAACACCTCAATTAAAAGAAATCTTAAGTAATCATAGGCAACCCTGCGGATTGGAACAAATCCTTATTTAATGTCTCTCTTTTAAAATTTCTTAAAGATCAAAATAAAATCTACTTTCTTATGAAAACTTCTAATGTACTGAAAAAGGAACACCCAAAAAGTTCACAAATCAAAATGAGAATTTGAGACTATCCGCTTTTCCGGTTCATTAGAGTCGAATGTACAATAGTCTATATTTGAAATTCTAAATCACACATTTTTTATCAAGTTCTTTATATTTATTCTTACTTAATTTTACAATAAAATTACTTTTAAATGAGCTCTATATATCGTATGAAAGCTCAATTTTCATAACATTTATTTCAAGATACTTGAGATTTTTTTCAAAATAAAGTAAGACAACCATATTAAATCTGTTGTAATCCTGTATATTTTTTTGGTTCTGATTATTGCTTTTATTCTTAACTTGAACAATCCTGTGGTGCATATGTTTGCAAAATGATTTTATAGCAAATAAAATTTATTTTGAAATGGATTAAGAAGATTAGGGAAGGAAGTACTAACACTGAGAGAGTCGGAATTAAGAATGCTGATGGTGAAATGGTATGGGATTCGGACAAAGTGAAAGACTGTACGAGAGATTTTGTCAAGAAATTGTATGGAGATCAAGCTGTGCAGCATAACAACCGTAAAATTATTTTTTTTATTATTATACCATTAAGCCAAATCCCTTCCGGGGTAAGCGTAACTCCTTCGGTTCTAGCCTAGTTATACTACCGGGGATCCAGGACTTTATATGGTATGAGTAAGTAAAGAATGTGTGAGAGAAGGGATAGGCTTGGATCAATTTAGAAGTCGCGTGGTGTTCATTCAAACAACACACTCATCCCACAACACCGCTCCGACACGGGTCGCTGATCAATCTCTCTAGCAATCACCCCAGGTGACTGACGAAAGGCATGTCCTCGAAAAAATTTCAGGCGATGCACGGAGATTGGGTGTTTGGAATGCTAGAGGTGTAAATAATCTTAAGAAAAAGGAATTGCGGGATACAATGCGCGTAAGAAAGCTTGATATTTTGTGTGTACTGAAAATAAAAAAGAAGGGATGTCAAGTGAGAAACGTAGAGAATGGACTCGAACTTTGGGCGGGAGTAGATAATGAATCATATGCTACACAAGGAGTCAGTCTGATCAGGAATGAGAGAGCAAAACAACATGTCAAAAAATATGAATGTGTATCAACTAGATTACTGTGGGTTAAAATGAAAGTGGGAATCAGAAGACTATTTATTATAGTGTGCTACGCTCCAGTTGGTGGTGACAAAAGGGATCTCAAGGATACCTTCTGGGAATAGTTAAATGATATATTAGGGACTTGAGATCCTGGCGAAAGAATAATTTTACTTGGAGATATGAATGGCTGGGTTGGTGTGCAACGCGATAAATTGATTAGTTCATGCTTAAAAAAAAGGCTTGTTCATTACGAACACTTGGTTCAGACATAAAAACATCCGCATGTATACTTAGTGCACAGGCGAAAGTCACAGTATGATTGACTTTGTTGTAGCAGAAAAGAGACTGAGAGGGCTTGTAAGGGATACAACGGTGAAGAGAGGCTCTGAATGCGGAACAGATCACCACCTGTTAGTTTAAAAAATGAGTCTGGGTCAAGGGTGGAGGAGAAGAGGAACTAATATTAAGCCGAAGCAGACGCGAATTAGAGTGGAGAATTTGCAGAAACCAGAAGTACAGTTGGTATATCGTGAAAAGCTGAATAAATATTTAGAACATCATGAACAAGACGGAAAGACTGAATTGAACTATTAAAATTTAGAGGGTGCATGGATGATACTACGGGATAGCATCTTTAAGAATTCATCTGAAATGTGCGGTACTGCGGCTATGGAGGAAAGGCTGGAGATGCTTGGTGGAATGATGAAATCCGCGTGGCCGTCAACGAGAAAAAGCAAGCGTACTTGAGAATGTTAAATATTAAAGGTCATAGCGATGAGGAGAGCACTAGATTAGAAAATGATTACAGGAATAAAAACAGAAGAGTTAAGATATTAGTCAAAGATAGCAAGGATAAAATCAAAGCGGAAGAAGATAAAAAATTGAAAAACGACTTTGAAGCAAATAAATTATTTTGAAAATGGTTTAAGAAGATTAAGAAAGGAAGTTCTAGCACTGAAGTACTCGGAATTAAGAATGCTGATGGTGAAATGATATGGGATTCGAACAAAGTGAAAGACTGTATTAGATATTTTTTCAAGAAATTGTATGGAGGTCAAGCTATGGAGCATATATCAACCTTTCCATTGAAGAGAATACGTTAGACCATCCCGTTGTGGTAGCGGAAGAAGAATTAATATCGACGACATTATATCCGTGATTAAGGAACTAAAGAATGGTAAGGCTGCTGGTGTCGATGGTATTATCGCTGAAATGATTAAGAGCGGTGGCGGATTTTTATTTGTGTGGCTGAGTGGAATTATGAATATGTTTGCTTTGAATGGTGAAGTTCCAAATGATTGGAGAAAGGCGATTATTATCGTCCCAGTAAAAAAAGTAGAGAATCATCATCATATCATGCATAAAAGTCCAACTCAAAATTAATGTGATTAAACACTTCATTTTTCAAATATTCCATCACAATTTCAGCAAGAATTGGGGACAAGACTGAGCCTATCGGAGTTCAAAATTTTTGTTTATAAAAAGTATCATTGAATTTAAAACAACGGAATTGAAAACATATTCAATAGCATCAAGAAATTGTTTTTTTTTTTAAATCTTGCTATGAAGTTTGATCATATCCCATCTTTTTTCTATGGCGAGTGTAACTCTTAAAAGAAAAAAGAATGTGGTTTATTGGTATGTCAGCATTCTTAATTAATTTTAGAAACGTAACACTATTTTTTATAGATCTTTCCGAAAGCGTTACTGATTCTTTGATAATTTTGCTAAGGAGTTCTAATTTCCTCGTGGATGAACCTATTGTCGAAATAACTGGTCGTAAACGAAAATCTACTTTATGAACTTCAACCAGGCTATAGGTCAAAGATAGATTGGTATGAATTGTGTCAAAATCACACCTTTCAATATTATTTCCTAAACATTTTTAAATCCTTAATCTCTATAGAATTTTGAATATACCTTTTTGAAACATTCTTGTGGGATCATTTGGATTAATTGTAAAATTATCTATAAATTTTGCTCTAAATTCTTCTACTTTGTTATCTGGTAATTTTAAAATATTAGCTTCAAGAATTTTCCTCGCTGAATGGACTTGGCCTCTGGACAATTTTCAAAAAAATTCTTAGAAAACAAATTTTTTGTCCTTTTTTAATTCAACTCGCCATAATTCAGTCAATTCTTGGAATTGTTTGATGAAATTTACAGGAAATATCCTTCATGATGTTTTACAAGTGGTAGAGTATATCACTAATGAACATTTATGTTTAAACAAAAGTTATAAATTTTCACCTGAGACATTGCATAAATCATGCATTCATATCTTCAAGTTCATGAGGAGTGGAGCTACTTTTGAGCATTGAAAAACTTTCAGCGGGAAAATTGATAAGTAAGGTATAAATATATTATCCACGAGAAATTATTTGGAATTAATTATTATTAAGAAGTTATGCAGGTTTTATTTCGGCCGCGCGTCCTGTTTCTTTTCACGTATGTATCAACTAGACGCGTTTACGTGGAAATGCAACTTGGTCAAGAGGAAGTATTATTTATTAGTCCGAATTAAAGGTTCAAAAATATGAAATAATTTATGAAAGACAAATTTCAATTGCTCTGCAGTTCAATAAAAACCTAAGGTGCATCAGTAAGTTTATAGTACAAGCATCAAGATCAAACAAAACAATACAATGCACTACATAATATCTTCAACTCTTTCTTCTACTCTTTCTTTAAACCCCATATGTCCTATCAGTTAAAAAAGACTTTAAAAAAATATATAACTTACAATCAGCGATTTATTTTATTAAATTCTGTTTAATAAATAATACTTCGTCTCAAGCGAAGTTGCATTTTCACGCGAACGCGTCGAATTGATACATACCATACGTGCGAAAAACGGGCTGCACGGACGAAATAAGACCTTCATAATTTCTTAATGATGATTCATTTTGAACGATTTTTTCCATAAAAAATATATTTATACCTTTCTCAACAACTTTTCCTCTAGAAATTTCTTGTTGCTCAAAATTCGCTCGACTCCCCATGATCTTGAAGATATGAATGCATGATTTATGCAATGTCTCAGGTAAAAATGTATAACTTTTGCTTAAATATAAATGTTCATTAGTGATTTACTCTACCACTTGTAAAACATCATGAAGAATATTTCTTGTAAATTTCACCAAACAATTCCAAGAATTGGCTGAATTATGGCGAGTTGAATTCAAAAAGGACAAAAAAATTCGTTTTCTAAAAAACGGAGTTCTCGGTTTTACTTCGAAAACAGCAAAAGCTACAACTTTTTCTTCCAGAAAAAAGGTACGAAATTAAATTTCCTATAGGAATATTCACTTAAATCTTATGAATCCTTACTCAGGGAAGGGGGAGGGGCTCCAACTTGCGCAAGTTGCCTATTTCTAAATATTTAAAAAAAATATATAATAATTGGAACCAGTTTCGGCTGTTAAAATTACATTTTACACTACCATACATATTATATCATTATTTATTTGATTTTTTTTTCATTATAATAACTAGATAATTATCTAATATTTCATATTACGCAAGTCCAATAAATATAGAGTCGAGGAACTAACCATTCTTGAAACCTGGTGTACACCTTTCTTGAAATTACGTGGAATTCCTGGAAGTCTATGCAATCCTTCAAAATCCAGTAAATTCTCTTAAAAATTTTGTAAATCCCTTAAAATTTTTCAAATCATGTGAAAATTCCTTGAAATCCTTTGAACTCCATGAATATCGTACATAATCTATTGAAATCTCTTCAACACGATTGAGTTCCGTGGAAATCCCTTTAAATCCTATAAAAACTGTGGAAATCCCTTATAAAAATCCTTGAAATTCCGTGAAATCCTTTATGTCTTTGAAATCGCTTGAAATCTTTAAAATCCCGTAAAAATCCCTTATATTCCTTAACAATCTAAGAAAATCCTTGAAATTCCGTCAAATATCTCGAAGTATTACGATATATCTCGAAATCTTTAAAATCCCTTCAAAATTCATTGGAATCTTTCGAGTCTGCGGTAATCTTTCCAAATCCCTTAAAATCCCTTAAAAATTCGAAAATCTATAAAAATCTTTCGAAATCCCGTGACTTTTTTTAAAATACGTTGAAATCTCTTGAGACCCCTTCGAATCCCTTAAAATTCTCTGAGATTTCATGAAATGTTTTTAAATCCTTGAAATCCTTGAAATCGCTTCAAATCTTCAAAATCTCATGAAAATCCCTTATAATCTTCTGAAAACTCTAAAAAACGGTTCAAATCCTTGAAAATTCGTGATATATTTTGAAGTATTACGAGATCCCTTGACATATTTTAAATCCCTTTAAAATTTATTGAAATTTTTAAAATGTTTTGAAATCCCGTGACGTCTTTTGAAATATTTGGTAGTTTCTTTAATACCTCGGAATCCCTTAAAATTCTTTGAGGTTCCGCGAAATCTTTTAGACTCTTCAAAATCCCATAAAAATCCCCTATAATCCTTTAAAAGCCTCAAACATCTCTAAAATCGGTTGAAATCCTTAGAATTCCGTGAAATATTTGAAACCCCTTGAAAATTGATTGAAATCTTTCACATCCATGAGAATCTTCCCGAATCTCTTGAAATCCCTCTAAAACTTTGAAAATTACATCAAAATCCTTCGAAATCCCGTGACTTCTATTGAAATATTTTGAAATCTCTTAAAATCCCTTGGAATTCCTCAAAATTCTTTGAGACTTCGTGAAATCTTTTGAAATCGCTTGTGATCTCCTAAAACCTCAAAAATATACCTTAAAATTTTTTTAATTACCTTGTAATCTCTAAAAATCAATTCAAATTATTGAAATTCTGTGAAATATTTCGGAGTATTACGAGATCAGTTGAAATTCTTTAAATTCCCTTCAAATCTTTGAAATCAAATTAAAATACTCTGATATCCTTCAAAATTCCTGAAAATTTTTTGGTATCTCTTCAAATCCTTTAAAATCATTTGAAATCGATGATTTCCCTTGAAATATTTCGAAATCTTCTAAAATCCTTTGTAATTCGCGGAAATCGTTCTTAATATTATTTCTTTAAATCCCTTAAAATCCATCGAAATCCCTCGGTATCTCTCTAGGTAATTTCTTCAAATTCTTGAAATCTTTTGGAAAAATTTCAAATGCATTAAAATCTCATGAAATCCCCAAAAAGCTTTGGAAATCTCGTTAAATTTCGTTAAAATGTTGTAATTCTTTAAATACTTTGTAGTCCTTTGAAATTCCCTAAAATCCCTTGAAATCTTTTCAAATCACTGCAAATCTTACAAATCTTTTGAAATCTTGTTTGCAGTGAAAATAATTAATATATTGAGTGAAAACACAAAATCTTACGTAAGAAGGAGGGTCGGGGTCACAAAAATCTTACGAATCTTTACAATAGGGGGGGAGGGGGGGGATTGCGCCTAAAATCAAGAAATTTATGCTTACTAATTGAATGGACGTGCCCTTAGGTTAATCTTGAAAAATATTGATTCTAGATTATACAGGATGAATAATATGTTGATAGAATTGCTCTTAATAACATATACACATTAAAAGATATCATTTTACTAATCGCATCACTAGAATAAATATTAAGTATTGACTTTGATTTTCGATAAGAGTTTATGGAAAATATTTCCTTATTAGAAAATGAATTTTGTACGACTGATATTCTTATTGATATTTATACTAAAAAATATTTACTAAAAGGCATCTTTTTGAGTCAGCTTAAACTCTAAATGTACAGTGTCAAGATGAGAATTGCTTCGACGAAATTGGATCAACATTAAAATATATTCGAAAACTCCTTTTCTTTTATCATTTTTTATTTTATTGAAATTTTGAATGTAAATTGTAGGAAGAGAAATACAACTGTTTGAAATTATCAGCAGGCGACGTCATTTGCGAGTTGATAATTAAGCAAGCGATGTAAAGCGACACGGGTAAATGCGATCAGTAAAAGTCATTGTCTTGGAAACCCTTCTTTCCTTCTAACATTATTTCAATTTTATTGCAAATTTGAATGTGAATTATAGAAAAAGAAATAAAGCCGTTTAAAATTATGAGCAGGCGCTTTCATTTACGAATTGATAATTAAAAAAGCGAAGTAAAGCGACACGGGTAAATGCGATGACTAGAAGTCAGTGCCGTGGAAACCCTTCTTTTTCTTAAGGTTATTATATTTTATTGCGAATTTGAATGTAAATTGTAGGAAGTGAAATAAAGCCGTTTGAAATTATCAGCAAGCGCTGTCATTTGTGATTTGATAATTAGGCATGCTAAGTGAAGTGACACGGGTAAATGCGATGAATAGAAGTCATTGTCCTGGAAACCCTTTTTTTTTAAAATTTTTTTATTTCATTGCATGTTTGAATATAAATTGTAGGAAGACAAATAAAGCCGTTCGAAATTATTATCAGGAACCGTCATTTGCGAGTTGATAATTAGGCATGCGAAGTAAAGCGACACAGGTGAATGCGATGAGTAGAAGTCATTCTCTTGGAAACCCTCCGATTATTTCAACATTTTTTTATTTCATTGCATATTTAAAAGTAAATTGTAGGAAGAGAAATAAAGCCGCTTGAAATTATCGGCAGGCGCCGTCATTTTAGTGTTGATAATTAAGCAAGCGAAGTGAAGCGACACGGGTAAATGCGATGAGTAGAAGTCATTGTCTTGGAACCCCTTCTTTTCTTCTAGCATTTCTTGATTTCATTATAAATTTTAATGAAAATTGTAGGAAGTAAAATAAAGCCATATGAAATTATCAGCAGGCGCCGTCATTTTAGTGTTGATAATTAAGCAAGCGAAGTGAAGCGACACGGGTAAATGCGATAAGTAGAAGTCATTCTTTTGGAAACCCTCCGATTATTTCAACATTTTTTTATTTCATTGCATATTTGAAAGTAAATCGTAAGAAGAGAAATAAAGCCGCTTGAAATTATCAGCAGGCGCCGTCTTTTTAGTGTTGATAATTAAGCAAGCGAAGTGAAGCGTCACGGGTAAATGCAATGAGTAGAAGTCATTGTCCTGGAAAAATGCTTAGGCACGCAATAGCGTAATGCGAATGAGGCGTGAGGCTCTTTACGCAGTTTTGAAGCGAACAAACGTTCGGATAAACTGACAGACTGACAGACAGAAAGACAATCACCCGAGCCGCATCTAGATCTTTCTGTGCGTGCCTAGATTTTAAGTCAAGTCAAGTACTCATCTCTATGATCTAAACAATATGAACAACTCTCTTCGCTCTTTAATTGAATTCTACCTTTGTCTCCTTCCCGTGAAGCGTGTGTAGACGGGGCGTGAGATCGCGCCTAATGTCGTATTCACCTTCCACTTATGATGCACAGAACAGCCAGATTCCGGCTAAACGTCCACGCGACTGAAATCATCAAAACTAATTGTTCTTCAGATTAAACTGACATTTTCTTCTTCATCCATTCTAATCAGTGTCGAGCTTTTCCCACATTTACAATTGTTCGATTTCCGAGCCTGAAATAGAAATGTACCTGAAGTTCTGAACGTTCAAAATCTTCAAATGAACGAAATAAAAAAAAATTAATAATAATAATAATTTTATGAAATTAGCCTGGAGGAATCAGTTTAAGGAGACGTAAAAGTAAGTATTATACAAAAAAATCTACAAGAATTTATTTTTCTGAGGGTAAGACATCTTCTGAGTGGGGTGAGAGCTTCCGGAAAAAATTTAAGGTCACCCTTAGTTTTATAAAATCAGAAAATCATGAAAATAAACGTCTTTGTACAGCTTTTTCAAATTAAAAATAGTGTTGAATTACCTCGTCATAAAAAAAGCTTTTTTAATGGGGTGAGAGTTTCCGCAACAAAATTCAAAGCCACCCTTAGTTTTATAAAATCATAAAATTATCTAAGAAACGCCTTTATATAGTTAAAAAAAAAAAAAAAAAAATAGTGTTAAATTACCTTGGCATGAAGCAAGTTTTTCGAGTAGGGTGAGAGCTTCCTAAAAACTTGTTTGATTATTTTTACTATTTTTAATTTGAGAAAAAAAACTGTATAAATGCGTTCAATTTAATGATTTTATGACTTTCTAAAGCTCAAACTAATTCTAATCAGTGTCGGGGCTTTTCTCACATTAGCAATTGTTTTTCTTCCTAGTCAGAAATAGAAATATACCTGAAGTTCTAAACGTTCAAATGAACGAAATATAATTTTTTTCAAATTTCTAGGAAATTAATCGAGCGGAATTAGTTTAAGGTGGCGTAAAAGTAAGTATTATACAACAAAATTTAACAATAATTTATTTTGAAAGGGTAAAATACCCTCAGATGGTAATTGTGATAAGAGCAAGACGCACAATGTACAGAATGACCCCCTTTTTACAGTTTTTTCGAACTCAAAATAGTTTTAAATTACCTTGTTATAAAAAAAATTATTTGAGTGGGGTAAGACTCTCCCGGAAAAAATTGTAATCAGCTTTAGTTTTAGAATCTCATAAAATCATCAAAATGAACGTCTTTATACATTTTTTTTCAAATTAAGAAAAGCATTAAATTACCTTGTCACAAAGCATGTTTCTCGAGTGGGTTGACAGCTTTTGGAAAAAAGTTTAAGGTCACCCTTAGTTTTAGAAAATCACAAAATCATGAGAATGAACATCTTTATACAGCTTCTTTCGGATTAAAAATAGTGTTGAATTACCTTGTCATAAAAAAAGCTTTTTTAATGGGGTAAGAGTTTCCGCAAGAAAATTTAAGGTGACTCTTAGTTCCAGAAAATCACAAAATCGTCAAAATAAACGCCTTTATACAGTTTGAAAAATTTGATTAGTGTCAAATTACCTTGTCATAAAACAAGTTTTTTGAATGGGGTGAGAGCTTCCCAAAAAACTTGTTTGATTACTCTTACTAGTTTCAATTTGAAAGAAAAACAATAGAAATGCGTTCATTTTTATGATTTTGTGACATTCTAAAACTAAGACTAATTCTAATCTGTGTCGGGGCTTTTCCCGCATTAGTAACTGTTTTTCTTTCTAGCCTGGAATAGAAATGTACCTGAAGTTCTAAACGTTCAAATAAACAAAAAAGAAAATTTTTTTGTTACAAATTCCTAGGAAATTAACCGAGCGGAATAAGTTTAAAGCGGCGCACAAGTAAGTATTATATAACAAAATTCAACAATAATTAATTTTGAAAGGGTAAAACACCCTCAAATGGTAATGGTGCTACGGGCAACATGAATAATATACAGAATGCCCGCCTTCATACAGTTTTTTTCGAATTGAAAATAGTTTTAAATTACCTTGTCATAAAACAAATTATTTTAGTGGGGTAAGACACTTCGGAAAAAAACTTGAAGTTAGCTTTAGTTTTAGAATCTCATCAAATCATCAAAATTAACGCCTTCATACATTTTCTTCAAATTAAGAATAGCATTAAATTACCTTGTCACAAAACAAGTTTCTCGAGTAGACTGAGAGCTTCTGGAAAAAAGTTTAAGGTCACCCTCAGTTTTAGAAAATCACAAAATCATGAAAATGAACGGCTTTATACAGCTTTTTTCGAATTAATAATAGTGTTGAATTACCTTGTCATAAAAAAAGCTTTTTTGATGGGGTAAGAGTTTCCACAATAAAATTTAAGGTGACTCTTAGTTTTAGAAAATCACAAAAGTGTCAAAATAAACGCCTTTATAAAGTTTAAGAAATTTGATTAGTGTTAAATTACCATGTCATAAAACAAGTTTTTTGAATGGTGTGAGAGCTTCCTAAAAAACTTATTTTAATATTTTTACTATTTTTATTTTTTTTTTAAACTGTATAAAGGTGTTCATTTTTATGATTTGGTGAGTTTCTAAATCTCTGGGTGACTGCATTTTTTTCCGGAAACTCTTAACACCACTCAAAAAACTTGATTTACAAGATAATTTAAAACTATTTTTAATTCGAAAATAGAACTGTACAAAGTCGTTCATTTTGACGATTTCATGATTTTCTGAAACTAAGGGTGAATTAAAATTTTTTCTTGGAAGCTCTCACCCCATCTAAAACATTTGTATAATGAAAAGGTAAGGTAAGCATATCTTAGTAAGTCTATATGTATTGTTAATATCTATTAAAAATTTATAAATAAAAAAAAATGAA
>JAUMHM010000088.1:14875126-14897091 GCA_032362435.1 Melikaiella ostensackeni
TCAAATTATTAATGGTTTTCACCCCCCCCCCCCGCGTGATAAACCGTCATATTTTCGTGATCCCCCCCCCCCAAGAGTATTGCGTATTTTGTGGATGACCCCTAAAAACAATTATTAGTTTACAGAATCGATCTTACGGATCAAGAAATTTCTAGTTTATTTGATTTCCTAAATATATGCACATGGATTCTTTAGTTATAGAAACTTTTAAGAAATGAAATTTGAATAAAGAGTATTTTGAAAGTGATGTTCTTTTTTTAGTCGACGCCACTGCTTTGCTCTGTGCTTCCCTCCGTGTGCTGTCCGTTACTTGCTAATGGTATCCTCCTCCACTGTCAATGTCTGCTACTTGACATTGGGGTCTCAACGAAATGATCCTCGCGCTACGCTCTTTGAAAGTGATCGACGTACTCGCTCACACAAAAGATCTCCTATCCAAGAATTTCCGCTCCATTCTGCAAGCTTACTCTTTCTTTTTTTGCACAATAATATACTATCTAAAACACAATTGGTAGAATATTTTCCAGTACAAACACAGTTTATAATCAAAGCTTAATACCAACATGACATTCAGATTTGCTATGTTAAAATGTAGAGGGTGCATGGATAATACTAGGAAATAGCATCTTTGAGAGTGCATCTGAAATGTGCAGTACTGCGGTCGTAGGAAAGCAGACTGGAGATGCTTGGTGGAATGATGAATTCCGCGTGGCTGTTAATGAGAAGAAGCAAGCGTACTCAAGAAAGCTGAATATTAAAGGTCTTAGCGATGAGAAGAGGACTAGACTAGACTAGAAATTGTATGGTGTTCAAGCTATGAAATATAACAAATGTGACAAAGAAGAGGATTTATGAGACAATCCGGTTGTAGGCGACATTGTATCTGCCCTACAGGATAAGAGCCTCCTTAACTCAATTTCAGTTTGAACGGAGATATTCAAGGAAAACTGTTCTTGTCGAGCCACGGCAGTATTTGGAAATTTTCAAAAAGCCTAACATCGTTGCATATATTGCACTAGTTGAAAACGGTATATAAAATATACGTCTCTTTTTATGCTGCACATCTTCTTTGCGGCAGGCATCGCAGCAATGTGATAAGTCTCCTTAGAAAGACCAGGTAAAGACTTTACCCTTTTCTCGCCTCCACGATATACGTCCAGCAAAACTCTCGTGAAAAGAGAAGTGACTTCTGGAAAAAGACGTATGTCAGAGAGGTGTCCCAGTTTTCATGACGCAAAAAGACCGATGTACCAGAATTAGCTGAGATACGCCCTTTTGAAAACATTATACGTCTATTTTGCGGAATATCTAAGTTATACGTAACTTCGATTATCAATGTTTTACGTCCTTTCTGCATTTAATTCTTATAAACAACTTCATTTTTCATCAACACTATTATATAAGAAATAATTTGGAAAATGGGTTAGGAAGATTAGGAAATGATATAAAAACGTTATAAAAAACTCAATTTCGATTAAAGGTTGAATTGAGGAAGTTCTTAACCAGTAGGACAGATATCCATAATTGGGAAACTAAAGAATGGCAAGGCTGCTCGTGCGGATGGTATCACCGCTGAAATGCTTAAGAGTGGTGGCGGATATTTATTTGTGTGGCTGAGAAAATTTATGAATATTTGTCCTGTGAACGGCGAAGTTCCAAATGATTGGAGAAAGGTGATTATCGTATCACATTACGAGGAAAAGGGTGATAAAGTTAACTACACTAATTATAAATCGCTTTATAATTAGTGTAGTTAACTTTATCACCCTTTTCCTTGTAAAGTGATACGATAATCACTTTCCTCCAATCATTTGGAACTTCGCCGTTCACAGGACAAATATTCATAAATTTTCTCGACACACAAATAAATATCCGCCACCACTCTTAAGCATTTCAGCGGTGATACCTATACCGGTGATAGCTATAGTACTTAGTACTGTGGAAAAAATATTCACCAAAATACTTATTGGTAGGGTCATGGGAATAACTAAAGTAAGGATCTGGGAAGTCCAAATGAGGATTTGTGCCAGGAAGATCATGTGCGGATCAGATATTTAGCTTGAGACAGATCATATAACAAAGTTTAAGGGTAAACAAAAGAGTTTATTAATTTGATAGATAAGCCTACTATGTACATTGGGCAAAACTTTTATTAAAATACTAACTGATAAGGTCATAGGAATAATTAAAAAAAGGATCTGGGAAGTCCAAATGTGGATTTATGCGAGGGAGAACATGTGCGGATCAGATATTTAACTTGAGACAGATCATGTAACAAAGTTTGAGGGTAAACAAAAAAGTTTATTAGTTTGATTGATGAGCCTACCAAGCACCTTGAGAAAAATATTTAGCAAAATGCTTATTGATAAGGTCATGAGAATAATTAAAGATAATATCTGGGAAGCCCAAATGTGGATTTATGCGAGGGAGATCATGTGCGGATCAGATATTCAACTTGAGACAGATCATGTAACAAAGTTTAAGGGTAAACAAAAAACTTTATTAGTTTGATTGATGAGCCTGCCAAGTACATTGGGCAAAATATTTATTAAAATACTTATTGATAAGGTCATAGGAATAATTGAAGAAAGGATCTGGGAACTCCAAATGAGGATTTGTGCCAGGGAGATCATGTGCGGATCAGATATTTAGCTTGAGACAGATCATATAACAAAGTTTGAGGGTAAACAAAGAAGTTTTTAGTGAATTTTTTGATCTGGAAAAAGCTGTCGATAAGGCGAATAGGACTGAACTTTGGGAAGTCCTGAAAGAGTATGGAGTGAATGGTTGGCTTCTGAAAGTAACAAAAACAATATATAATGAAAGTAAAGCGAGTGTAATATACATGGACAAATGTCTAAGAATGGCTGTCTTAGACCGAGAAGGTGTTGATCTCAGGACAGTGAAAGTGCGTGGACCGGTGATTGCAGATGATGAGATTATTACGGCAGAATCAGTCTATGATTTTCAGAGAATGATGAGCAGGGTGGATACCATCATGAAGAGTATGGGTCTTAAAATCAACGTCAATAAAACAAAAGCTACTGTGTTTGAAAAAAGGGATTTTAAGATCGTTTGGACTTTTGGGCGCCCTCCAACTTTGAGATGTTGCAAATCCAAATGCTTTCCAACTTTGAGGACTTTTAATTTTGAATGCTTTTCAAATCATCCATACCTAAGATAGTAAGATACCAAGAAATTTGTAAAATGCATCAGTAAAGAAAAGTACATCGGAAGAATATGCTGAGTGTAAACAAATGAGAGTTTGAAGAGTCAAGGAAGATAAATTTGGGTAAGATGGCAATTTTTCACGACGCATACATATGCTAATCTTATTATCGTAGCTGCCGAGAGAAGCTAGATTGCATGGCATATCACGTCGCGGGAAATAAAGAGGACATTCGTGTTAACCGAAGAGTTACGCGATGTCCGATTACTGACGTCGTATACACGCATCATGGTAGCCACAACTTGAATGCAAAGGATGTCGTGAAGGCATTGAGTTGGAGTAAAAGCGTTTAGTATGTTTTGCGAGCAGACGATAAGAGTTCAGATATTGGTGGAAGGCCTAACTTACCTCGACAGTTCGACCCTTATATCCCCCTTCACTTTTATTTCATTCAAAATTCATGAATCAAGTTAGAACCAATCTCAGTTGAACCAATTCACAGAAAAAAGCAAATATCATTTTGAATCAAAAAACGATGAGAAACTTACTGAAACAAAATTGAACCACAACTGGTTCATTTCGAGCAATACGAATATTGAAAGCAGGCCTGTGGGAAGGATCGGGAAAATTTGCTCATTTCACAGATGTTGACGTCCCCACTACCGATGCTCTAGCGGAAACGCCAACATCTGTGAAATGAGCAAATTTCCCCGACTCAGCCGAGACCTGATTGAAAGCAATTCAATTGTTTGTCAGTTTTGACACTGATAACGAAAGTGAAGATAGCTGAAACAGTTTTGCACAAAGAGGTTCTTCACTCATGTCCTGGTTAAAGTTGAAACATTTCAAATAAAAATCCTTCATCAACGTCTTGTAAGGTCTTCCAATTATATTAGAGATTCCAAATTGAGGTTTCATGTTGCAACCATTTCCATAATGTATCAAAGCAAAGGATATATTTTGTATGTCATTAAGATAAGCTGAAGACAATACTATATATGATATTAGCATATTATTTGGAATGGATGGTATTGATTAGCATAAAAATGCAATTTAAAAAATAAAATCTTCCCTAAAAATGTAACTTATGGGACTATGAGAGTCAATTAAATTTTGCGAAGAATTTAGTGCCTGACATCAGGACTATCGAAGGGGACAGATTTGGATGCCAAACAGGTTTTGAGGCACTTTCCTTGAATGTTGGGATGTTTGGAAGTAATGAATCAAAGGGTTCTAAAGTCAGTGGGAAAGGTTCGTCGATCTTGGCGTCGCGACGTCTTTTGCTCCAATTTGAGGTAGATTGGTATTCTTGAAGCGACCTGTAGGACCATAGATATACATATGGCAATAGCAAGAGTATATAGAAGATTCTCAGCCTCCGGGCAGAGAAGCCGCCCATGAATTTCGGCTAATGAGAACATTTGGAGATACGTCAGTTCCAGTATGCTAATGGCCATACAGATGCCGATACAATTTCAAGATGAATCTCTCTCTCATCTTTACCTCTCTTTTTCTCTCCTACCTTCTCTCCTTCACGGTCTACACTCTGCTCGATCGTCCCTATATTACGCCTGTCTACCGTATATCTGCCTTAACTATTCATTCCGTAGAGATCCCACACTGCAGACCTTATTCACATAATAAACAAATAAGAATTTCATCTAATTGTCATTGATATACTCGCGGAAAAAGACAAGTACCCAGTACATAACGTTTATAAATTATTCCATCGAGACTCACTCCAATATACAATTCAAGGGACTTTGTTGGTCAATTGATTCACTTAGTTGTGAATGAGTAATCTCAGTTTATTATAATAATTTACTGGAGAGCTTTTATTGGTTGCAAATTCATAAGTACAAAGAAAGCAATACAATTTTTTAACTCTCACATTGGGAAGAACAATTGATATCTACGTAGGGCCACTGCGATGAATTGATCCACTTTTGGAATAAAATTTGACACCTCAGGATTTAATGTGTAAATAGATCGTATTAATCAGGCTTCTATTTTGAAATAGTTGAATTTGGCAAGATTTCAATTTTGAATCTTAAAATTGAACGCTTTAATTTGAATTCGTTGAATTTTAAACATATTAGTTCGAAATATTTCACTCTAAATGAAAATTTGAAATACACTGAAAGTCCCTAATAAGTCCGACTTTGGTTCTTGCCTAAAATGGCCTTGGACATATAGCGGAGCGACTCCAATGTCAACAGATAGGGCCGTATGAACTATTTCCAGTAGGAATACATAATATTAATTAACTTAATTTTGTACAAGTGTAGATTTTTGTTATCATAAGGTATGGATCTTTTTTGATAATGAAGACTAATCAATGGAAAGAGAATTTTCCGCGTGTATTTAGAAATAAATGCGAAATATGCGCGCGAGTGTTCGAACTACTCGCTTTGTTAGTACGGTACTGGATGAGTTTGCTGGCTCTAGAGTGCCGCTCTCTGTACCCCTTAGACCCCTGATCTTCGAACGAAATTCTCGGAATGACATATTGCGCACTGACTTATTAAGGACTTTCAGTGTAATTTGAAGCTTAACAGTATCTAATTTATACAACTTCAAGAAATTCATTTTTGTAATATTTTTGACTTACAATGAAATGAAAACTAAAGGTTTCAATATAATATAGTATAATTTTTGATAATTGCAGTTTTTGACGTTTCAATTTGAAAATCGTTTAATTTTGAATTCAGAATTTTTCATTCTTAAAGATCTTCTCGACATAGAGCTCAATATTAATCAAATTTTTATATCGAATTCTAAAATCAAGGAAAATAGACGCACTTAAAATACTTTTAATTAATTTTTTCATCGTATTTTTAGGCTACCAAAGTAGCCACCCTCATTTTTAATATTAAGTATTCAATGATCAGCATTCCATATGAAATTAAATAATGCTGATTATTGAATACTTAATATTATAAATGCGGGTGGCTACTTCGGTAGACTAAAAAACCGATTTTTGAATTCTTGTTACCAAATGCCAGAAATATTGTTAATGGACCTGAAAAAAATGATATCTTTAAAATTTCAGTAAACCCAAGTGAAGCTTTCAATTAAATTTAACATGGAGAAATGAAACTGCTTTCAAAATTTTCGAGTTAAGCATGAAAATTTACCTACAATGAATAAAAAAAATTAATCCCTTATTATTAGTAACACTTGAATGAATCATTTGAATTCAGTATGCCTTTTAACTTTCAACCCCTATAAGACGCTTTTATTAGATCCCAACACTCAGAAAATTTTCTGGTAAAATCAACAACATTTTTGTTGATTTAACTATGACATATGGTTATTATATGGATAGTAATATTTGATTAGTACGACAAAAATCTGTTATTAGTGAAATTTTATTAATTTCGCCAAAAGTTTCGGTTGATTAAACCAAATATAAAGAATTTTGTGAAGTCAACCAAAACATTTGGTTAACTAAAACATTGGCTAGATCCGAAAAATATTTTGTGGAGTCAACAAAATGTTTGTTGAAATTAACTAGATGAATCAACTAAAAGCTTTGGTTGATTGAAGCAGATGAGTTTGGTCGACATGCCGCAAATTTTGTTCTCTTAGTCAAATTTTTTTTCATCAACTAAATGCTGTCAAACAAACGATTTTTTGAATGTATAAAATTTGTTCTGAGTTTCAAGAAGCACCCTTCAAGAGGAAAATTCATAAAAAGTGAGTAATTGATGCATTTAGTTATAATTAATCTAATTTTCATTCAAAGATCACTAAACTTCATTCAAATTTCACTAATGTCAAAAAATTTTATAGGTTGTATGTTATTTAATTGAAACATTAGTGAAATTAATATCTCTAAAGTTTCAGGAAATTTTTCTTTTGAAAATTTGTGAAATTTAACTAAAATTTTAGTGGATTTTCACCGACAGTTCATTTGGACTAATTATTATTGTACAAAGTGACCATCAGTTTGACTCCCATCATTTTGAAAATTTTGATAATTAATTAACTTTGACCGATTGTGAAAGCAAAAATTCAGTAAACTCTTTGACTGAATATTAGTTGAATTCAATGAATTTTCAGTCAAATTCAACTAATCTCGACTCATGGATTTTCATATTTTCAAACTAGCTATATAACGTAATGCTTTCAAAATGTCATACAACATTGAAACATCATGTGGAATTTTTTGGTTAGCAAATAGTAAGAAATACGGAGAAATGATATAAGTTCGAATGCAAGTTTTGTAAAAGCGTACAAAAAACAAGTTCTGATATTAATTCCACTTATTTTTATTTCAATTAGATTTTTTTATTCTTCATTATTTCAATGTAAATCGTGACATGGGACAACATGATTTTGCCGAAAAAGAAAAATGCCGAATTTTTAAAAATAACGAAAATATAATTACCAAAATGGAAGATTTTCGAAAAATGTAATTTTAAATTATCGAAGATAAATAAAATTGCCGAAAATGTTTATTAACGAATTTTAAATATTACGAAAGTGAAAATTAAAGAAACTAGAAATTTTCAGAAATTTTAAATTACTGAAATTATTAAATTCCGGAAGTTGTATAATTACCGAAATTCAAATTCCCGAAATCAGTAAATTGTCGAAATTAGTAAATTCCCGAATATTTCAGATTCCCGAAATTAGTAAAAAAAATGAAATTTTAATATTTTTCATCTTATAAAATATTATTTTATTCTATATATATGGGAATTTAAATATTGGGAATTTCAAAATTTCGGGAATTTGAAATTTTCATGAATTAGGAATTTCAGGAATTTAATAATTTCGGTAATTTGGAATATCTGAATTTTTCCAGTTACGCTAATTTTTACTTTGCGAATAATTCAATTTCCTTGATAGATATTTTTAGTAGTTTTATTCATCTTTAGCAATTTTAAATTTCGAAAAACTTCATTTTTCTGAAATTTTCCATTTCGGTAATTGTGTTTTCGGTGTTTTTTGACATTTATGATCTTGCTTTTTCGGTAAATTTATGTTGTCCCTGTGAAATTAATTATAAATTTCAAACCTCCGTCAAAATTATTTCTATTTCATTAGCGCTATAGTCAGACTACCAATATTTTGATATCGGCTATATAATATTTTTGTTTCAACGAGTTGAAAATGTGATTTACTAACAATAATAGTCCAAATAAATTATACTGCAAATTTTAATTTTAAAGATTTTGCCAATATCGTTGATTCATTTCGAACCATATTTGTGGCCAGATGAAGAATAGATATCGTTGTAGAGTTGACCAAGAACTGAACCTTTTTGATAAGCCAACTAAGATAAAAAGCATGTACAAAGTTTTCCAAGAGAGTTTAGGATAGTATTTTCTGAAAAAAGATGAGTTCCTATAAAAATTTATAGTAATTTTTAAAATAAGAAAAAGAATAAAAATCAGAATAAAATATATTACCTTAGTTTCCTATAAAATTTTCCCTGATGAGGAGGTCTAAATGATCTCGAAACTTGTTGGATCCTCGTAATATAAAAAAGACGGAGAAAGAATAAAGAAATTGTTTGTCTCTTTCTTTTTTCTCCCTCCCTTTTCGCTCGTTTACAGAACTGTCTCTAATCAGCCTATTACACAGATTTTTAGAAACATATTTTTTCGTTTTTAAAGACTTTTCATGTGTTATAATATTACACGAAAGGACTTCATCAGAGGTTATGTTTTTAAAGATTTTTCTTTCAAATTCAAAGACATCGTTGGTTCAGCTATACATTTGCGTTTATTTTTAATCTTCATAGTTTCCAATTAAAAATGTTTAAAACATACAGTTGCCTAATTTTGAATACCTTATATTCAAATTTTTATATTTTTTTAAGCTTCGAATTGAACATATCTTTCTACAAAGTTCTAAGGTAAGACAAAATTACCTACACAATATACACATTGTTCCATTTTGATATTAGTCAATAATTCAATTTTAAATTCTTAAATGTAAGTAATCCTTAGGATTGTAGATTAACAATTGTGAAGTTTATAAGTGCTTAAATTTAACACTAATGAGAATAACGCTTGTAGTTGAAAATTGTACGATAATTTTCACTTATAAATCGATTTCTTGAATTTACAGTCATCGGTAGTCACATTGTAATTTTGCAAGGGGCTGTCCAAAAATTAGGGAAAACATTTTGAAATTTACACACATGGAATGGTAATACATTTAGGAATGCAGATTTACATTTATGAAATATTTGTATAATTGCAATAATTTCCATTTATAAACCGATTACTTGAATTTGCAATCATCTGTAGTCACATTGTAATTTTGTAAGGGGCTGTCCATAAATTAGGAAACACATTTTGGAATTTACACATATGGAATGGAAACACATTTAGGAATGTAGATTTACAATTGTGAAATTTATAAGTGCTTAAATTTAACATTATTTAAAATAACGTTTGAAGTTAAAAATTGTGCAATAATTTTCACTTATAAATCGATTGCTTTAATTTACAATCATCAGTAATCACATTGTAATTTTGTAAGGGGCTGTCCATAAATTAGGAAACACATTTTACGATGGGCGGTCAAAATTCGGGAGAACTTGCATTACGTAATTTATGGGTGGCCCCTAAGTTTTCATGTATGTTTGAAACTCAAGGACAAGTGGAGCTAGGGTCATGAAATTTGGAGGGATTGTAGTCCTAAATATTTTTTTTATTTTATATGTTGCTCAAAAATCGTTTTAGATACGAATTTTGTTGCGATTTTTATTATATTCAGGAAAAAAAATTTTAATCGTAGATTTGTATGAAATACATCCTTTTTTAACAAAATAAGTTGAGGTTGATTCATTAAATATTGTGAGAATGACAAAAAATGATTTTGAAAAATTTGAAATTTTCATGAATTCTTATCACAGTATTTGTAGTAGTACCAGATCCTGTAAACCGACGTTTTTTAAATACAGGGTGGTAATTAGTTGATATAATTCGATCGAATTTTTATCGCCACCTCCATAGAAAAATTTTTATCTTTGAGAATTTTTGAAATTATTGATTTTTCGTCTATAAGTATTCTTTTAAATATTAGGAATATAGCAAAGTAATAAGTACCAGATTTGTTCATTCTAACAAGATGAGTCGATTGATGCATTTGGGAACACTCTATCATCAACTGAAGTTATGATATGTACAGATTTTTAAAATTTTCTAACGTCTTTAAGAGAAAAACTTTCTTAATTCTGGGAATATATCAATAATGTAAGTACTAAATTTAATCTTTATGACGAGATAAATCGATTGATGTATTAACAAGGCCTGTATGACCAAACAAAATTATGATATCTACGGATTTGTCAATTTATTTGCCATTTTAAAGAGAAACAATTGTTCATTTGTTAAATATACCAATATTTTAATCATAAAATTTATTTATTTCGATGAAATGAATCTATTGAACTACAGTCGACCGGGGCTATTTTAATTTTCCGGGGCTATTATGATTTTAGGGTATTACTCCGTAGAAAACTTTTTTTTATTTGTGTGATTTTGCTGTACACCATACAAGTATTGTCTATAAGAAGTACAGAAAGACCTGCTCAAAAATAGTATAATTCCACGGACTACAGAACACAAATTTTGTCTCATATTTACCCCAAAATGTACCATAATAGTCACGGTTAATGGTATATCAAAAGCTTGTATGATTTATGAACATTAAAAAATAAACAATTAGTTATTGATTAAAAATTGATAATAGACAATAAATAATAAAGAAGCGCAGGCGAAATCGCATTTTCCATCTCCTCAGACTTCTTTCACAATCCAAAATCCTCTTTTTCATCCCCTCAAACTTCTTTTACAATAAAAAATCTTCTTTTCCATCCCCTCACACTTTGCAATCCAAAACCCCCTTCCCAGCTGCCTGATTCAATAACTCAAAAAAATAATAATAATAATAATTACCCGTGGTCTGTAACATAAAAATCATTGTAAGATCATGGAAATTAATTAAGATAATGAAATTAAAATATTAAAAATTCGTCATATTCGCTAGCAAAAAAAAAACAACTTAAAAAATATAGCTTTCAGTACCAATACATTTTTGAGGATTATTCTCATATAATGAATATTAGATTTATAAAATTTCATTAAATTATTAAAATAAATTATACGTATAATTCAAACATGAAGAAAAATTGAGGATCACGTGATTTCAAAGTATTTCAAGAGATACCGAAGTATTTTGACGGATTTTTGAGGGATTTTACGGGTCTAAGAACGATTTCTGCGAATTACAAAGAATTTTAAGGAATTTCAAGGGATTTTAAGAGATATCGTAATATTTCGAGAGAGGTCACGGAATTTTTGTGGGATTTTGATTGGATTTTATGGGATCTTGAATATTTTAAGCGATTTCCAGGATTTCAAAAGATTTGCACGGAATTTCGAAGAATTTTAAGAGAATCCAAGGGATATATGAAGAGAATTCGATATATTTAAAAAGAAGTCACGGGATTCAAAGGATTATTAATGATTTCAATGAATTTTAGAGGGATTTCAAAGATTTCAAGGGATCTCGTAATACTACGAAATATTTCACGATATTTCAAGGTTTCGAAACAAATTTTATAGATTTTCAGGGATTTTGAATATTTCAAGCGATTTCAAGGATTTCAAAAGATTGCACGGAATCTCGAAGAATTCTGAGGGATGCGAAGGGATTTTAAGAGATTTCGAAACATACCAAAAGAAATCACGGGATTTCAAAGAACGTTTAAGGATTTTAATGAATTTTAAAGGGGTTTTAATTAGTTTATATTGATTTCAAGGATTTTCAGGGATTTCAAGAGATTCGGAAAGATTCCCACGGATTTGAAAGTTTTAAATAATTCTAAAAGGGATTTCAAAGATTGCAAGGGTTCTCGTAATATTTTGAAATATTTCAAAAATTTTCAAGGATTGTAACCGAAATTTATAGATTTTCAGGGATTTTGAAGGAATTTTATGAGACTGAATATTTCAAGCGATTTCAAGGATTTCAAAAGATTGTACGAAATTTCGAAGAATTTGAAGAGATTTCCACAGTTTTTATAAAATTTCAAGGGATTTTCAGGGAACTCAGTTGATTTGAAGGGATTTCAAGAGATTAGTACATGTGCGATATCCACAGAATTCAAAGGATTTTAAGGAATTTTCACATGATTAAACAAATTTTAAGTGATTTAAAATATTTTCAAAATAATTGAAGCGTATTTAAGATTTCCAGGGATTCTACGAGATTTCATGAAAAGTGTACACCAGATTTCAAGGATGGTTAACTTCTCGACTCATTTATCGGACGTATGTAATATGTAATATTACGTAATTAAAAATAAATAAAAGAAATGATATAATATGTGTGTATAATATTATAAAAAGTGATTTTTCGTAGCCAAACCTGGTTTTAATTAGCATATCTAAAAAAAATAATCAGAAAGAAGAAATTCACACAAGAAATGCTTTGACCCCCCCCCCCCCATAAGAATTCGCAAAATTTTCCAGCCCCCCACCCAAAAAAAAGCCTTACGTCATTAATGAAAGCTCCCCTACAATCAACGCCCCCAAATTACTTGGCAGCAGTTTTCTCTCAGCAAAGCTGAATTCTGAGGGAGATTGAACAAATTTTAATTTCAGATAATCAAAGCCTATTAGATAATAAGTGAACGATTTCAAGAATTCTAACCTAATTTTCAAACAAGTATCAGGATTACATTTTAATTATATTTATGACACCTCAATTTATGTCCACTCTTCTGGCAACCTTATTTTTATTTATTTATTCTTTTTATAAGTACCAATATGAAAATTAAACAAATAAAATAAATTTTACCTTGAAGGAACTTGAAAAAAAATTATAAAATTTATGTAAACAGAACATGAGAAATGAAGGAAATAGATCTTTGTGCCAAGATCGAAATTCTTAGGTTGATTTAGAACCAATCTATTCAGATTATTCCATTTTTCAAAATAGAAAAAGGTACTTTGCTTTGAGAACAAAGGATGTCCGGAATCTAGAGATCCATTACTTCAAATCAGAATAAAGCTGTTTTTTTTATAGCTCCTGGTTTCGAAATTACAAATTTTAATAGTTTTAATCAGGATAAAGCTGGACATTTTATAGGCTCCCCGTTTTGTGTTTACAAGTTAGACCAATTGATGTCACTTCGTCAAAGGCGTCACGTATAGGTAATACACTGGAACCAATAGGAAGAAGCTTAAAGTTTCAAGCTCGGTAAGCTCCACATGAGTTTACGACCGGTTTGGCTTTGTTCTTATTGGCGGATTCACCTGGCGTACGTCTCTCATAACACTTAAACTTACATTTCAGTTTCACGATAAACGAAGATGTTAAGCCCTTCGATGGTATGGCATCACTGGGGATCAACTTTATTGCCCCCCATAAACCTTATAGAAAAAATAATAAACCCATAGAAAACTCGATTCAGACGTGATCAATGGTCAAGGTTTTTCATTCGCGAAGTCACTGGAAGTAGTAAAAAAAATAATAAAAAGTAAAGAATATTTTTTTAGCAGCATCCGGCATTCTGAAAAGACCAGGGTTTCCTGCGATTTATGACAGGACGACCTTTTCCAGTCATCTGTTGTGTCTTTCGTCTGGTATTCCGGGGCAATTTACAACGCCACTTTTGTGAACTTGAATATTCGTAGCATGCTTTTTAGTTTTGTTTTTTCTCTTGAAAAGATGCAGCCTCCATTCCATAATATTTGCCCCTCGTATGTCCGCAATGTGAAATTGTAAACTTTAACATTCTCTGAAGAGTCTAAAGAACCCTAAATCTGTCAGGGGGGCGTCCATTTTTACCTAAGACTGCCTTTTTTTCCCGCTGTGCTTTTTAGGGAGGCGGAAAATTCTTGATGTGTCTACGGGAAAGGTAGAGCGTCTAGACAGATCTGCTGATAAAAGACTTGGAAATTTAAAATGAATTCTGAATTTTCTAAATTTCTATGTTTTCGAACATCAATTTGCATGCCTAATACCTGTAGTAAAAAGACTCAAGTTTCAGATCAAAAATTTGTTTTTTAACTCAATTATGTAATTTTATTAAACTATTCTATTTTTATGAAACCATCAAGCACGGTGGGTCTCGACTGACTTCAACCCAAAAGGGCAATCTGGTGTACACTCTCTTTGCAATCTCATGCAATCTTGTACAATCCCATGTAATCCTTTGCAATCCCATGATTTTCCTGTAATGAATTTCTTACAATTTTTTCGCAATTCCAGAAAAATCATTATAGAAAATCATTATACAACAAACGAATGATTTATTTATTGACATAACGTAGGATTTTAAATTATTTCAAACGATTCCACAGGATTCCACAGATTTCAAAGAAATTTGCGGAATTCCAAAGGAGTTAAAAGATTGCAAACACATCAATGGATTTCAACGAATTTCAAGGGATTCCAGAGAATTTCCACGGATTTTAAGCAATGTCGTCAGATTTCATAAAAATTTCACGAGATTTGAAATGATTTTAAAGATATACAAACATATCAGAGGATACTAAGGGAATCGAAATTACTGCAACGTATTTCGAGGGACTTCAAAGGATTTTGAGGCTTTCAAAAGGATGTTATGGGATTTCTTAAAGTTTTAACTAATTTTAAAGGATTTCATCGGTTTTCAAGAGATTTAAAAACATTTCCACGGATTTCGTAAGAATTCAAAATATTCCAAGAGATTTCTAGAGAACTTTGGAAATTTCATGAAATAAAATAGAATTTCAAGGGATTCCTAGCAATTCCAAAGATTTCATGGGATTCTAAGGTATTTCAAGGAATTTTGCAAGATTTAAAGGATTTTATTAAATCTCCAAGGGTTTCAATGGATTTTGAAGATTTCTAGAGAATTAAACGGGATTTTTCTAGAGAACCTTAAAAATTAAGTTTAATTTAATTCATTTTTAAAGAATTTCAAATGATTTCTACTTAGTTTAATGGATTTTCACGATTTCCAAAGATTTCAAGGGATTTTGAGGGATTCCAAAGGATCTCGAGAGATTTGAAATATTTCGAGGGATTTCTAAGAATTTTGTAGGATTTCAAAAGATTTCAAGGAAATTCAGATTTCTAAAGATTTGGACTTTCTTTAGAGGACTTTAATGGATAAGTTTAATTTAATTTATATTCAAGAGATTTTAAATTATTTCTACTTATTTTAATGAATTTATACGATTTCCAAAGATTCCAAGGAATTTCAAGAAATTTCTATAGAATTCAAGGAAATAAATTAAATTTTATTTCAACAAAAGAGTTAAGTTTTCAAGCTGAAAAGTAGAATGTTTTAGAAAACAGTTGTCTTTTGCAGCAAAAAATGAATTTTCTACAAGAGAGTTAATTTTCAACTAAGAATGATAAGATTTCGAACAAAAATTGAATCGTTAAACTTACAGTTTCAAAAATGAATTTTTAACAAAGAAAAATGAATTTTCATTTTCAATCAGTTGAATTTAACTAAAAAAATCGAATTTTTAACAAAATATTTGAATCCTTAAGCAAAAAGAGGTGAATATTTAGAAAAATGAATTTTTAACGAAGTAGTTCAACTTTCAACCAAGTAGTCAAATTTGCAACCAAGAAAGATGAAACTTTAACCAAATAGTTGAATTTTCAACTAAAAAAGCAAATTTTTCAACCAAAACTGAAGTCGTTAAATTTTCAGTTTAAAAAATTGATGAAAAAACCAATTTTCAACCAATTGGATTCAACCAAAGAAGCCGAATTTTCAACAAAATATCTCAATCCTCAACCAAAAAGATGACCTTTCAACAATTGCATGAACTTTCTACAAAATAGTTGAATTTTCGACTTATAAAGAACATTTTCGACCCAAAATGGTATAGTTGAAATTTCAGATAAAAAAATTAATTCCAACAACAAAAGAATTTTCAACCAACGAGGCGAATATTAAAGAGAAATGAATTTTCAACCAAATAGTTAAATTTTCAACCATAAACATAAATTTTTTACCAAGAAGATTAATTTTCTACCAGAAAAGACGAGCATTCAATAAAATACATTAATTTTCAACAAAATTGTTGAATTTTTAAGCCAAAAAGACAAATTATCTACAAAAATGTTTAATTTCTAGCCCAAAAATATGATTTTTCAAGGAAAAAAGGTAATTTTCCAAAACATGTTCATTTCTTTAACCAAATATTTGAATTTTCAACCCAAAATATGAATTTTCAACAAAAAATTAATTCTGAACCAAATTGTTGAATCTTCTACCAAATTGTTGAATTTTCAAGCCAAAACGATGAATTTTCAACCCGAAAATATGAATTTTCAACTAAAATGATAAATCTTCACAAAAAAAAATAATTTTTACAAAGTAGTTCAACTTTAAACCAAGTAGTTGATTTTTCAACAAAAAAAGGTAAATTCTCAGCGAATAGTTGATATTTTAACCAAACAAGATTTTAAGTTGTAAATGAAAATAGTTAAATTCAAGCATAAAAAGCGAATTTTCAACCAAATAGATGAATTTTTAACTAGAAAAGATCAATTTTCAATTAAAAATATCAACTTTCAACCAAAAATGGAATAGTTACATTTTCAGTTGAAAAAGTTATTTCTCAACAAAAAAACGAATGTTCGACAAAATAGTTGAATTTTCAACCAAAGAGATAAAGTTTCATCTAAAATAATGAATTTAAAAAAATTAATTTTCAACAAAAGAGTTCAACATGCAGCCAAATAGTTGAATTTTCAACTGAAAATATGATTCTTTAACCAAGAAGTTTAATTTTCTACCAAAGAAGACGAATTATCAACAAAATACTTGAATTCTCAACCAAATAGTTGAATTTTCAACTAAAAAAGATGAATTTTAAGTCAGATATTTGAATTTTTAAATAAAAAAACATAAATTTCAACCGAAAATAGAATACTTAAATTTTCGATTAAAAAAATTGATTTCCAATGAAAGAGATGAATCGTCAACCAAAAAAATTAATTTTCAACAAAGTACACTGGAACCTAGATTTAGAGACGGTCACGGGTAAGGCATACGATGGCCGTGATGCTCTTCCAAGAATTTCTATGATGTAAACAGTCAGGGCCGTATGAACCATTTCCAGTAGGAATGCATAATATTAATTAACTGTATTTTTTACGAATGTAGATTTTCGCTATCATAAAGAATATACCTTTTTTAAAAATGAAACCTAATTAATGAAAAGAGAATTTTCCGCGTGTATATAAACATTTTATGGCTTTCTGGCTACGGAACTGTTCAACTCCGCTGCGCTCACAGCGCCTCTCTCTCAACCCTTGGGCACCCTCATCAACGACCAAAATTCTAGGAACAGCTTAAACGGAGGGATTTCCGGTAGATGTTCCTGTGTAGTTTTGAGATTCAGCCAAGCAGTTGAATTTTTGACAGAAAAAGATGAATTTTCAACAAAATATTTGCATTTTTAACGAAATAATAAAATTTTCAGCTAAAAAGTAGAGTTTCTAATGGAACGAGAGTAAATCCGAACCAAAAATATAATAGTGTAGACTTTTCTACCAGAAAAAATGAACTTTTAACCAAAAATAGTTGCATTTTCTTAATGGATGCCATTAATTTAGTTCGCATTCAAGCGAATAAAACGAGAAAAAGGGAAAGTTTCTTGAAAACAGGGGAAAAAAGAATTCTTTAAAAAAGGGGGAAAAAGGGTTAAAACTTATCATCAGGAAACGTACTAAACGTTATCTAAATTCATAAAGTTACTTCATTTGCCCCCCCCCCCTGTTACCAAGCGTAGTTTTCAGTGCCCCCTCCCCCAGCCCTCCGCCCTCAAATTGGTAACGTAGTTGATGGATGGCCCCTAACAATACCACGAACCTGATTACAAATTATTGTCTCATTTATTTCCTCAACATCCTCAATACGTTACATGTAAAAACATACTTAAATAGGGGAGAAGCGGGTAATGCGGCGTGGCGGGAAATGCGGCGCGGTCACTTTTATAAAAATCTGCGTATTCTGTATTCTGTAATCTGCAAATGGAAGTCTTATTTTAATACTACACACAAGCGGGTAATGCGGCGCGGGCGGCCAAAAAAATGGTAAGTTAGAAAATTATTTTAGATTTGCAAACAGATAAAATTATTAGTACGCGCCGCATTACCCAACAGGTAGGGCAAGTTGACGCACGTGGACTTTTTTGGAAGACTTAATAATTAGGTATTTAACTTGATATAGATTAAATTTTCTCTATAAATAAAGCAAAGTTCAGATATTGATCTACGTGTTATATATTTTGCCATTATATTATAGAATATATTTTTCTTTCTACCGATTGATATAATTATGTTATGCGCGCCGCATTACCCGCTTCTCGCCTATACACATTGTGCACTCACATTGCCCACTGTAAACTTACCATAACAGGAAAGCAATGAAGGTGTCATGAACTCACCAATTTCTGCTGCAATGTTGTCACAAGTTGGACTAAAGAAAAAATGGAGATGTACAATGAGTCTGTATACTTTGTGTCATTATTTGGAAAAGAGGAGCGAGAAGCGTAGGTGCACTAATTACCGGCATCTGGAACAAAGAAATAACAATGCAACTTTCTTATTGTTTGTGAGGTATAAGTTTCTTGTTCATTTTTTGAGGGTTTCTACCCTGAAGTTGAGATGCCACGTGTTATACCAGGAAAATCTACGAATACCCGGAGAAGATATAAATGAGTGTCAGGAGTCGACAAATCAAGAAACTATCGACATAAATAAATTTGTGGCCCACCAGGGGTTTCGCAAGACATTCAAGGGCGATAAGGGAAATGGTAGGCCCTCAGTCAGCAATTATCTACATTTTTACTTTTTCTCTCTGAGCATACTCCCTGTTTCCACGAGGTCGCATCTGCAAGCTCAAATTGTCATATTTAAATATAAACTGTTGCACTTTGAAAGACATTGTTGATTTGTGTATTGATATCCAAATTTTGTAGGAAATTAGTGGATTAGTACAATGGCTTTGCGAAGCCTTCACATGGGGTGATTGTTAGAGAGATTGATCAGCGACCCGTGTCGGAGCGGTGTTGTGGGGCGAGTGTGTCGTTTGAATGAACAGCACGCGACTTCTAGATTGATCTCAAACCTATCCCTTCTTCTACACATCCCTTACTTACCCTTACCATATAAATTCCTTCATCCGCGGTAGTATAACGAGGCTACAACCGAAAGAGTTACGCTTACCCCGAAAGGGATTTGACCTAATAGTATAATATTAATAATATAATAGAAATGTTTTTTCAATTAATTAAAATTTTTATATTTTTCATTAAGGAACGTCCATTAATTACGTAAGCATGATTTTTGAAATTTTAGACCCACTCCTTCCTATTGTAAGCATTCGTAAGATTTTTGTGACTCCCCCCTTCTTACGTAAGATTTTGTATATATTTTCTTAATAATGAACAATACATCAATCATTTTCATTGTAAACGAGATTTCAAACGCATGAAAGATTTCTAGTGATTTAAAAGGGCTTTAAATATTTCAAGGCATTTTGAGGTATTTCAAAGGACTAAAAAGTATTTTAAAGAATTGCATAATTTTTACGCAACATAAAAAGATTTTCAAAACTTTTTAGGAATTTCATAAGATTTCAGAAGATTTCAAGCGATTACAAAAATTTTAGGGCATTTCAAACGGTTTTAAAGGATTACAAGAGGTTTCAAAGATTTCAAATGATTTTGAAAGATTTCAATAGATTTTAAGGCATTTGAATTTTATCCAAAAGTTGCACAGAACTCCGACGCAGCAATTTTAAAAATGATCAAACTCACGACTTTGGTGGAGACTGGGAATTTTTAAAATAGAAGTTCATAAATTTAAAAAATTTTTGAAACATCATCCATAAAATAACGGAAAAATAATTTTTTTAAGTCACTGAAACTCTTTCGGAACGCCAGAAGAGATTAAAAAACATTTTTTATTATACATGTATATTTTTTGTAGCTACATAGTTTTTTATTGTATTTTAAATTTTATCCTGGAGTTGCACAGAAATCCGAGGCAGCAATTTTAGAAATGATCAAAGTCACGACTTTGGTAGAGATTTGGCATTTTTGCATAGAAATTCATAAATTTTTTATATTTTTTTAACCTCGTATATCGAATAATGTAGAAATAATACAAAAATCACTGAAACTATTTAATAACGCCTGATGAGACTAAGAAATATTTTTTGGTACGCATACATATTTGAGAAGCATACAGTTTGGTTGTATATCAAATTTTATCGAAAAGATGCAACAGAACGGAATTTGTTTTGTAGAAACTATTTTCGTTATTAAAAATTGATATTCACAGTGAACTCAAATGCAAAAAGTCTTTTCAGTATCTTCACTTTATAGTTTTTATACAACATAACTTATAAAATCCATTTTCTGAATATAAATTTAACAAACCAACTTACTTATTTTGAGACGATACTAACAATTTTCATGTATTCATTTTTATATGATGTAGATTTATATATTGTTTAATATTTCCCTCCACCAAAAAAAATACTATTTAATTAACTGCTTTTTCGAGTAATGTTCTGAATTAGTTGTTGCCCTCTGCGTACTTCTCTTTGGTCCTAATAATAAAAAAATACAATAATTGTCTTGCATATCATATGCATTGAGAATATAAATAATTAGTTATGAATATACTTCTGATAACACACAATTTTTTCACTGCAGTACAGTATGCTTCAAAGAGTGCATTTGTGAAAACAGTTCTCTCCTTTCCTTCCAATTGACTTTCTTCATCAAGACATTCATTAATTTCTGCAACGCCATCTTTAGCCACAGCTTTGATACCAGCATTTTGAAGACACTGATTAGTAACAAGTTCGTTCTAAAAATTATGGTCAATTCTCAGTAATTGTTTTGCTTTCTTCACTAAGTCATGTGCTATAGAATATGCGATTTTAACAGGCAAATAGTGTTGATTAAGTACATCATCCAGTACTCCTCTGTTTTCGCACTTTTGTAAGAGTTCGTCCCGATATAACTTCAAGAATTGTTGTATTATTTTGTTTGTAGGTGATTCGAATTTTTGGGCTGATATGAATGTTGAGAAACCTACAGTGTTGGAGTGTAGATATAATTAGTTTATATCCTGCTAATCTATCTTGTTGATAATTTAATATTAACTTTAATTTACTTACAGACCATGAGAATGAATTTAACAGCAATCAAGTACTTCATCCTGGAAGATTTTCCAACACTAATAAAAAGGCTTGATGATGGATATTCTAGTCGAATGATGATCTGAAAATGTTTGTATTATTGAATTCAAAAAGGCTGTCATAAGCATGTACGTTTAACTTCAATCTTTATACAACTATATTAGAAAAATGTATTCTAGCCTATAAAATAATTGGAGTATACTTATATTTATTCTTTATCCTTAATCTTTACACAACATATTGTACCGAAATCTCGGTACAAATAGCCAAAGTCGTAGTTCGGAGCTACTCCTACCGAAATATTTTATTTTTCAGAACTTCACGATACATTAGTATTTTTAATTAATAATTATCTACTGTATGTTTCATTATCACTTGTACACTATTAAAAAGAAGAGTTAAAGTAACTCCGATTAGACCCTATAAAAGTCCTATTATATGGCGTAAAATATGTTTTCTAATCGGAGTTAAAAAACTCCGTATGGATATAAAAATGTTTTTCCACTCTCCCATCTCGCGGTTGTGAGGCGTGGCCATGAGTGTGATTTACCGCGGTTCTACTGGGAGCCGGTGTCATTTTCATGGATGGCAGTC
>JAUMHM010000088.1:14915444-14933390 GCA_032362435.1 Melikaiella ostensackeni
GTGTGTATTGGTTGGATTCTACTATTTGATTGAAAATTCATGTATTTTATTAAAAATGCATTTTTTTTATTGAAGTTTCATCACTTTAGATGAAAATTTATTTCCTTGGTTGAAATTTTGAATAATTTATTAAATTAATTAATCTGTTGTTAGCTGAAGATCCCACTATTTTGGTCGAAAATCATTTCTTTGTTTGAAGATTTATCATTCAAGTTGAAAATTTTGCTACATTGTAGAAAGTTAGTTTTTTTGTTAAAAATAATTTCTTAACTGAAAATTTAACTATTTGGTTAAATTTTTTAAAAACCTTTTGTTAGTTGAAGATTCACTTTTTTTGTTGAAAAATCATTTTTTGTTTGAATATTTATCATTTAAGTTGAAAATTAATCTTTTTGGTTAAAAATTTTGCTATTTTATAGAATGTTAGTTTCTTTTTGCGGAAAGAAATTTCTTAGCTGAAAATTTAACTATTTGGTTGAAAATTTAATGATTTTGTTGAAACTTGAAGAATTATGTTAAAAAACTATTCTTTTTTGGTTAAAAATTTAACTGTTTCATAGAAACTTCGTCTTTTTGGCCAGAAAATACAACATTTTACATGAAATTGTTGTCCTTTAATGACTGAAGAGTCCTTCTTGGCTGAAATTTCCACTCCTTTATTGAAATTTCGTCATGTTCCTTTCAAAATTGATCTTTGTTGGTAGAAATTCCATCTTTTTTTATTGAAAATGCAAATATTATGTTGAAAATTTGTGTTTTTTGGTTGGATTCAACTATTTGATTGAAAATTCATGTGTTTTGTTGAAAATTCGTCTTTTTGAAATGTAATAGATTACGCATAGCGTTTTACATAATTTATGGATTGCCTCTTAAATACATTTTCGCTTGGTTCCTTTATTTGTTAATTTTTCCACAATGCTGAAATAAAACTTCCAGAGTTTAAAATTGATTGAGATGTTTTTAATTTTAGAAACCGTGAAATACGAGCGCTTTCAGGTTGGAAGGATCCAACTTTGAATCTTTTCCATGCAATTTTCTTTGTGCTGGAATATTCCTTTGAATGAAGATTCATTAAAAAACGAATCAGCCTCTTAATTAAAAGTTTAATAAATCAGAGGTTTATTGCTCTTCTTCTCGGCCCTGGGGGCTGAACGTTTGCGCTCATCGGGAGGTAAACGGTCTCGCGAAAATGAACTTATCTGCATCAAATAGTGATTATACTTAATGAAGGAAAGTTATACGCGGCAGTCGGCACGAAGTATTCCTAAACTTTTCCGAAGTCGAACCTTAATCATGGACGATTGAAGAAATGGCTGATACTACCTCATTAAGAAATTCAAAATGGCTAGGAAAATTTATTCTCTCAATTCCATTATCCTATTTTATCTAACATGAATAAAAATTTAATGGAAAATAATCTCTAAACATTTGAGAGACAAATATGAGATAAATAGAGATAAATAGGAGAAATTTACTACTGATGACAGTTATGAAAGAGGAAATAAAAAATAAACCAGGCACAAATCGATCATTGACACAATTTCGTGGATGTGAACACGCAGGGCTCTCACACAGTAAATATCATCAGAAGATTTCATGCAATTTCACGGGATTCCAAGGAATTTTAAAGATTTTAGGGATTTCAAAAAAATTCCTAAGTACTTTTGAGAGCTTTAAGAAGTTTCAAGGGATATAAAAATATTTCAAAAGATTTTAAATATTTTAGGGTATTATATAAGATTGCAAGGAATATTTAATAGATTTCAATAATTTGAAGGGATTCCAAAGAATTTTAAAGATTTTAGGATGTTTTTTAATAATTTCTAAACGATTTGAAATATTTTAGGGTATTTTTTAATACATTTCAATAATTTAAAACGATTTCAAAAGATTTTAAAAACTTTGGGGTATTTTTAAAAATTCCAAGGAATTTTCAAGAGCTTCAGAAATTTTCAAGGGATTTCAGAAGATTTCGAAAGATTTGAAATATTGTAGGGTATTTTAAAAGATTCCAAGGAATTTTCATTAATTTCAGTAATTTAAGAGGTTTTTAAAGGATTTGAAATATTTCAGGAACTTAAAAAATATTCCAAGGAATTTCTTATCGATTTCAATAATTTAAGGGGACTTCAAAAGATTTCAAAGCATTTGAAATATTTTAGTGTATTTTAAAAGATTGCAAGGAATATTTAATGGATATTAATAATTTGAAGAGATTCCAAAGGATTTTAAAGATTTTAGGATTTTTTAAAAATAATTTCAAACGATTTGAAATATTTTAGGGCATTGTAAAAGATTACAAGGAATTTTCAGTAGGTTTCAATAACATCAAAGGATTTCAAAAAATTTTTAAACTTTTGGGGTGTTTTTAAAATAATTTTAAACGAATTGAAATATTTTAGGATATTTTAAAAGATTCCAAGGAATTTTTAGTTGATTTCAGTAATTTTAGGGGTTTTCAAAGGTTTAGAAAGATTTCAGGGAATTTTGAATAATCTCAGGACATTTCCAAGAGCTTCAAAAGGTTTCAAGGTATATCAAAAGATCTCAAAGAATTTGAAATATTTCAGGGAATTTAAATGTATTCCAAGGAATTTTTAATCGATTTCAATAATTTAAGGGGATTTCAAACGACTTCAAATATTTTAGAATATTTTGAGAGATTCTAAGGCATTTTCAATAGATTTAAATAATTTGAAGAGATTCCAAAATAATTTCAAAGATTTTAGGGTAATTTTAAAATTTGTAAGGGATTTGAAATACTTTAGTGTATTTTGAAAAATCCCAAGGAATTTTCAATTGATTTAATTAATTTAATGGAAATTCAAAGGATTAAAAATATTTTCGGATATTTTTAAAAGGACTTCAATAATGTGAAAGGATTTCAGAGGATTTGAAAGATTTTAGGGCAATTTTGAAAATTCCAAGGAATTTTCAAGAGCTTTACAAATTTTCAAGGTATTTCAAAAGATTTCAAAGGGTTTGAAATATTTTAGGGTATTTTTAAATAGAATTCATTAATTTGAAGTGATTTCGAAGGATTTTAAAGTCTTTAGGGTATTTTAAAAAATTCCGAGGAATTTTAAGGGGCTTAAAAAATTTTCAAGTGATTTCAAAAGATTTAAAAGGATTAAAAATTTTTTAGGTTATTGTAAAAGATTACATAGATTTTTTAATGGATTTCAATAATTTGAACGAATTGCAAAGAATTTTAAAGCTTTTAGAGTGTTTCTTAAAATAATTTCAAACGATTTGAAATATTTTAGGATATTTTAAAAGATTCCAAGGAATTTTCAGTTGATTTCAGTAATTTAAGGGATTTTCAAAGGATTTGAAATATTTCAGGGAATTTTAAATGATCCTAGGGCATTTTCAAGAGCTTTGAAAGGTTCCAAGGGATGTCAAAAGATTTTAAAAAATTTGAAATATTTCAGGGATTTTAAATATTTTAGGGTATTTTGAAAGATTCCAAGGCATTTTCAATAGATTTCAACAATTTGCAGAAATTTCAAAATAATTTTAAAGATTTTATGGTATTTTTAAATTTTATAAAAAATTTGAAATATTTTAGTGTATTTTGAAAGATTCCAAGGAATTTTCAGTTGATTCACTAATTTAATGTGAAGGGATTTCAAAGGATTAAAAAAGATTTCAGGGCAATTTTGAAAATTCCATGGAATTTGCAAGAGCTTTACAAATTTTCAATGGATTTCAAAAGATTTCAAGGAGTTTGAAATATTTTAGGGTATTTTAAAAAATTTCGAGGAATTTTAAAGGGCTTTAAAAATTTTCAAGGTATCTCAAAAGATTTCAAAGGATTTAAAATATTTTAGGGTACTGTAAAAGATTACATGGATTTTTAAATAGATTTCAATAATTTGAACAGATTGCAAGGAATGTTAAAGCTTTTAGAGGGTTTCTTAAAATAATTTTAAACAATTTGAAATTTTTTAGGATATTTCAAAGATATATATAGGGTTATATTTTAGGGTATTTTTTAATAGATTTCAATAATTTGAAGAGGCTTTAAAAGATTTGAAATATTGTAGGGGTTTTAAAAAAATTTCAAAGCATTTTCAAAAGATTAAAAAAGTTTCAATGGATTGCGAAAGATTTTAATGATTTTAAGGAATTGAAACAAAATTTTTATGCGGTTTTGAAGAATTTCATAACATTGCGTAAGATAATGAATGATTTTACAGACCTATAAGCTTTTAAGATTTCAAGAATCCAAGGGATTTGGTAAGATTTCCGAGGATTTCAATAATTTTAAGGGATTTTAAAAGCTTTCAAGGTATTTTAATTAATTTTAATGGATTTCAAAGAATTCATTCATCACAAGAAGCGAGGGATTTCGTAGCGTTTCAAAGATTTGAAGAGATTTTCAAATATTTTTTTCATTCATTTGAATTAGTTTAGAATTCACCTTCAATTCTTATTAATTTATGCTGAATTCTTTGAAACTCTGTTGAACTCCTAGGTATTCTCTTTAGTTTGTTGAATTCACTTGAATTATTCTAAAGTTATTCAATTCTACTCAATTCAATGAATTTTTTTGGATTTTTTTTAGTTTTTGTTTTGTTTTTTAAGCTCACCTTTCATTCTTAGGCATTTCATCAGATTCTTTTGAATTGCCTTGCTTTTTCTAAACTCATTTCAAACGTACTAAAAACAATGCATTTTTGCATATTTTCAAATTGTTTTCAATTCACTTGAATTTAACTGAAATCGATGGAATTTTCTGGATCTTTTTAATCTTTCCAATTCATTTGAATTTTTATCAATTTAACTCGAATTGTTTTAAAATCTTACGAATTTATCCTAATTTGTGAAATTTCACCTGGAATTCTTATGAATTTTATTAAATTCTTTTGAATTCAAAATAACATTTGTCATATTATTAATGCACATTAGTCACTTTTAGTCACTCCTGTTCACTTTTTTTGGTTCAAATAGGTCACTTTTCTCACTTTTTTTCAAGTAAATTAGGCTGTGGCAGCCCTGGAATATGGTGAAATGAATATCTAAACCACGTAATATTTTTCTCATCGAGACTGGCAAGCTAAGGTATAAAAAGGAATACCCAAGTGTCAACTTTTTATACTTTTATTTAGCGTAAAGTGTGAAACAGATTTGAGTACCGTTACTTTCATATAAATAACTTTCTTTATGTACAATGAATTTTATTCATCTGGAACGATCATAAGACAGGTATGTCTCACGATGGCCCCAAAACTATTGTACCGTCACAAAAATTGATTATAAACTCACGGCATTAACGAAATAATTGCCTTTCACCGGATACCCCCATAATTCATTAGCGTTATGCTTCAACGCTACCGTAAGGCCAGAAACCGGGGCTCATAGCCAATAAGCCATAGCTACCTGTTCCCGTCAAGAGACTATTGGGACAGTTTCCTCTGGCTTCGATAAAAGGTAATAACGTCCTCCGTTTGTTAACCAAAAAAATGGGAAATACCATGAAATCGCGATTTGTTTTCATTTTTCTCATCAGAATCCTAACTCAGTGGATGGTCATATTATTTATTGACTGGCAGGGCATTACATTTTTTGTCACATATAAATTAATGTTAGCGCTTTCACTGGCGATATTTAAATTGTATTTCGAAATACTTTTTTCTTGAAAGAAGTATTACAAATTTAGTGGGATAAGTAATTCTGACATAAGGCTAACAGATACAAATTTTTAATGCATTCAAACGCTGAAAGATAATTTTAAAATGTTTCAATTTGAAAAACACCCAAATTGAATCGCCGCATCGCAAGAGAATGGGATGGTCGTAGGCAAATTTTCAAAACATTATTGAATTTGAATTTTTTAAACACGTGCTCTTATATAAAATTAAATTGCGAATTTTGTTTTCTTATGCAAAAAGTTGTAACCTTTTTCGTTTTTGAAATAATAGGAAAAAACAAAATTTTTGCAAAACGTACAATTTTCGTATTTTTTAACTTCAACTCGCTCTAAATAACAAACTATTCAGAGTTTTTCTTGAAAATTAAATAGTTAATGTTTAAAATTATACTTTAGCTGGTACAAAAATTATAGTTTATCTTCTTCATTATGAGAAAAAGTTGTTGCATTTTTTCTGAGTACGTGCACAAAGAATGTTTGAATATTTTCAATCGCAAAGTTTATCGACATAAGTTTAGGCAATCAAAATCTTCTGGTATATAAAATGTTCAGTAGAACCAGTCGAAATTTCCTGTGAAGTTTCACTTCAATTGAACTAGCCGTTCATGAAGTATGAGGGTTTTTCTATTGATGTGCGCGGTGCCATGAGATTGAACTCGTCGCAGAGACTTGGAGAGGCAGCAGGCTGTCAGTTTTTACTCAGGTATAGACGTGGAAAATGTTATTTTCCAACATGAACTCTTAATATGAAATGATTATTATAATAAAAAAATTAATTCTTAAAATCGAATATTGGAATTATTAAAAATAACACTAAACGTTTACTTGTTGATACAATTATGTATTTATCATTGTATGACATTCAATAATATATGCATGAATGAATAATTTTTTGATATTTGAGGAGACATTAATACAAAACAGAATATATACTACTTGTCATATTCCGTTTTATATTAATATTTGGCACTGGCTAGTGTTACGGAATTTTCCGCAAGACTAACTCGGTCAAGTACGCGTATATTTATGTAAATATTATCAAATGTTACACAATGATAAGTGCATATATAATTACTTAATTGTACATACGTAAATACATAATTGTGACACAAAATAAATGTTTACTATTATTTTTAACAAATCCAATATTCAATATTGAGAAATAATTTTTTTTAATTATAATAAATTTAAGTAAAGAGTTCATGTTGGAAAATAACATTTTTCACGTCTATACCTGAGTGAGAGCTGACAGCCTGCTGATGGGCTCTCCAAGCCTCCGCTACGAGTTCAATCTCATGGTACCGCACACAGCAATAAAACCCTCGTACTTCATGAACGGCTAGTTCAATTGAAGTAAAACTTTACATGAAACTTCTACGGGTTCCACTGAACATTTCATCCACTAAAAATTGTTGATTGCTTAAACTTACGTTGATACACTTTGCAGTTGGAAATATTTGAATGCTGTTTGCGAACTTACCCAGAAAAATGTAACAACTTTTTTTCATAGCAAAGGAGATAAACTTTATTTACCCTACCAACTGAAGCATAGTTTTGGACATAAATTGTCGAAATTTTGAGTAAAAACTAACAATAGTTTGTTATTTAGAGCAATTTGAAGTTAGACAACACGAAAATTTCACGCTGTGCAAAAATCTTGTTTTTACCAATTATTTCAAAAACGAAGAAAATAACAATCTTTTTGCATTAAAAAGAGATACGCAATCCATTTTGCAACAAAACTTTGTATTCAAAACATTAAAATGCAATAATGTTTTAAAAAGCTTCCAGGAGTCTTCCTGCTACTTCCAAAATATTTTATATCCGTTCTACGATGCGACGGTTCAATTTTCGCCTCTGAACAATTTATATATGGTGCAGAGGCGAAAGCCACAGTATGATTGAATTTGTTGTAGCCAGAAGTACAAGTAATATATCGTGAAAAGCTGAATAAATAATTAGGAGATCATAAAGAAGACTGGAAGACGGAATTAGGCAATAAAAATCTAAAAGGTTCATAGATAGCATCTTCAAGAGTGCATATGAAGTGTGCGGTACTGCAGCTGTAGGAACAAAGGCTGGAGATGCTTGGTGGAATGATAACATTCGCGTGGCTGTTGAAGAAAAAGCAAGTGTCCTCGAGAAAGCTAAATATTAAAGGTCTTGGCATTGAGGAGAGGACTAGACTAGAAAATAATTATAGGGATAAAAAATAAGAAATTATTGAGGAAACAGATTAAGAAGATTAGGAAAAAAAATACGTGTGAGCGAATTTATGAATATGTGTGATTTTATGCTGAGAACGTTGAAGTTCCAAATGATTGGAGAAAGGCGATTATCGTTTCACTCTACAAGGGAAAGGGTGATGAAGGTGATTGTATTAATTATAGAGCGATTAGCCTACTAAGTATTTTTGGCAAAATATTTATATAAATACTTATTAGTTAAGTCAGATCATCATAGAAAGAAAGTCAGATAGATCATAGAAACAAGTTTGGGAGTGAATAAAAAAGTGTTGCGTGCAGTTGTTGGTTTGTAACAAGCTGATAATGCGGATAGAACTAAACTTTGAGAAGTTTTGAAAGAGTATGGAGTAAATGGTTGGCTTCTAAAAGAAATAAAAACCATATATGATGGTTGTAAAACGAGTGTAAGAGTAAATGAACAACTGAGCGATTGGTTTGATAATAAGCAAGGCGTTAGGCAAGGCTGCATTATGTTCTCCTGGATGTTTAATATATACATGGACAAATGTCTAAAAATGGCTATCTTAAATGAAGAAGGTGTTGAGCTCGGGGCAGTAAAAGTGCGTGGACTGGCGTTTGCTGATGATAAGATTGTTACGCCAGAATCAGTCGATGATTTGCAGAGAATGTTGAGCAGGCTGCACGGAGATGGAAGGTCAGTCTGAACATCTAGATGTTCAGACTGACCATATTTGAGGGTGAACTATAGGACAGTCTTCTAGATGATCAAAGTGACCATCTGTGGTGAGTTAAAACAAGAGGTTCAAATCGATCATCCACTGTAAGAAGAAGGAATTATTTCAGGGCTAATTTCAGGCTAATTTCAGGTATTAAAATAAGACTCAGAACAAAACAGTCTGGAGTGGTACTAAAATGAGACCACTGGTAGGATCCCAGCGTTATTTGTTCTACATTAAAAACAGCAGAATAAAGTTATCCTATTAAAAAATAAGGCATGCAAAAAATGGTACCGTAAAAAAAGAGATCTAGTTTTTCCAGTGTCTTAGAAAGTCGATTCGATCATCTCAGTAGGCCGACCTGATCATCATAGAGGGTCGATTTGATTATCGCGGATGGTCGACTTGATCATCTCACAGAGGATCCACTTGATCATATGTTAGAAGGTCAATTTGATTACCCCACATCTTCCATATCTGTTGTCCTCCTTTTACCTACATTGCTACATTATACATACATGCGAGATTCCAGCCTCTCTCTTATAAAAGATTGGGAATTATAAAATTATGTGGAACTTGCGAAACTTGAAAATTTATGTAAAATTCATAAAGTCTAAAAGCATTTTCCATTATTTGTGGAGAGCGAGGTGCAGGAGGCATGATTTGATATGCACAAGCAATGCACTTTGACAATATATTGTTTGGAGCACGAGAGGCTAAGGAGTTAAGGACACGTTGTCACTGTGCTGAATTCTAACATTTCAAATACTGGAGCAAATTTAGAAACCGATATAAATGCGCATCACGCATCTCGTTACTCTTATTTCTGTATCATCAATGATTAATGAAATTTTTAGCACATTTCCAACCAAGAAGGACGTGGTGAGAACACATTGATTGCTGAGCGTCGAGTGATACGCCTTTGTCCTAAGCATAAAATTTGATGTTGAAAATCCAAAACAAAAAAGGTAATCCACTTTCAACCATGTTCTCTCATATGCACTTCACTCTCCACGCATGTTTGAAATATCGACAACCAGATTAAACTGACTAAAAATCTGTTTAAATTTAATACACACCAAACATGACGCTAAGCAGCTCAACGACATTCGCTCACTCCGAAAATGTTGAATGGTCTCGGTTCAAGTCACGAAACTTTTTAATTGTCATGCGCAAGGATTGACTATCCGCGATGGTTCATATCTGATTCTCAATATCATGAGCTAATTTCAATTTCCATTTTTTTTCAAACAATAAAATAGCAAAAATGATATTTTATAAAAATTTGAAATTTTTATACGAATGTTGAAACCGAGATTGAAACATTATTTGAAATTGAAACGTTCCCATTTGCACGCAAAATGAAAGAATGAAACTAGAAAACAATTTTCAATAGAAGGTGAATTTCAATAATTCAACGTTTATGGGTGATTGACAAAAAGTTGACCACTTCAAGTCCCAGTCATTTTGCACTTTTCCTTTGAATAATACATTTTTTCTATAAGTATCTCAGTAAAGTACTTATATCAAAGCACAATGTATTAAAGTTTCAAAATTTTAGACGACTTTTTCAGAAATTATAAATAATAAATTTTAAAATGATCAAAATTGCTAAATTATATTAACATCATTTGTTAAATATTTGAGATTGAGGACAAAACTTGAAAATAATTATTCAAACTATTCATAATTCGGGCTAAGATGATTAATTTATTCTTACGAAGATCTAAGTATTGCTGAAAATAGATTTATCAACGTTGATTTCAAATAAGAGTAAATAATTTTCACTATTTTTGCGTCATATTTTTTATAAAATGTCCGGTAACACTCTATATTTATTTATCATACTATAAAATAGGATATTCTGAAACGCTGAAGTCAAAGTCAAATACAATGTGATAATAGTCACTTTTCCCATATTTTACAATATTTCTATCTATTCCGCATATATTATTAAAAGATTTTTGAAATTTTTTGTTTTATTATAGTCGCATGTTTTGTCACGCGACTTTCAGCAACGTGTAAAATTCATATCCATCACAAACACATTCCTTGATCTCTTAGTTCTATAATTTCGTACTCCCTTAGGTTACCCTTATATAAAAGAAAATATTTCAGGTGTGAAAATCTTTTTGTTTTGGAAAATCTCATTGTCTAAAATGGTCCTCTTTTTGCAATCACCCTTATTATAAACTTTATAAGCTAAGAAATCATAAATATAGGAGTATTAAAATTTAAAAAATTTAAAAATTTAAAAAATCTGAAAATTCCTCAAATAAAAAATTTTAATTTAATGTTTTTGGAATAAAAGTATTTTAAATTGGAAGAGAAGAATAGTTGTAAATGAAGCGTGTAATGAAACTTATGAATTCGACAAAATAAGTCCAATTGATAATTGCAACGAATTTTAGAAAAGAAACTTAAACATACATATTCAATAAAGAAGATATTTAAGGTCATAATTGTTTACGTATGTATAGTTTTTGCAAATTTTGCAATTTTAGAGACAAGTCGTAATTTTTATTTAATTTTACATAATTAACAATAGATCATTTTATGCCTAAAAAGATTGCTTACAATTATATTAGTTACGTTTTTGTTAAATATTATTTAGGAATTTATTTAATTCGTAAAATGAATAAGAATAACTGTACGTATAATTGCTAAATAATGATCGAAAATTACGATTTTGATCTAAATTGGAAGGAAAAATCCATGGTGCTCCCACAGGGGACCCCGCTTGTTTATTCTCACGGTTCATCACTTAAAATTTCTGAGTCCAAAGGCTTAAAATTTTTTTGATACAACAAATTTTGATGTTTGATTAGTTCAAACTTACGAAAAATTCATTTTTGTTAAAAATTTGATGACTTTTTTTGGAAGCTGAACTTTAAAATCTCAGATATTCGACGAGGGTCCCCGCATGGGGACCTGTTTGTTCCCCTCGTGCTTCAGTTTACAAAAATCAAACGATGGTGTTGTAATAAATTGTCGTTAGTTTCTAATAGTAACCATATCTCATCTAAATGTGTAGTTATTACGGAAAAATAGAAATCTGATAAGATGCTGGTCATGAGTTCAATTCCCGGTCGAGGCGCTAATATATATATATATTTTTTGAATTTTTTATACATATTAACAACGAATATATATTTATTAAGGTGTGCCTAAAAATGATGAAGAGATTATTATTAAATGTATTTTAAAAAAATGAAGCTCCATTTATCCATACGGGCTCAACTGTTTTTTTCATTAAATGCGCTCAGGTTTCTTTTCTAAAATTCGTTACAATTATCAATAGGCCTAATTTTTTGATTTTATTAATCAAGTTAAAGATTGAGTAATTTCAAAATTTACTGTACACCGAGAATGAAGGATATTTTTCAAACATAATTGATGCTTTAAGTTTGAAATGGTCCAAAATTGTTGTTCCTTTTAATTTTGGATGCTTTGCATTACAAACGCTTTCTTTCATCTAATCATCTGAAATTATCAAATATTCACATTTCGAATAAAATTTCCAATTTATACTCACATCATTTATCTTGATTTACTTTAAAATAAATTAGGGACCGTCCCCTGTTTTCAAGAAACATCCCCCCTTTTCGCTTGAATGCAAACTTGTTAAAAATTCGTTTCGTTTTTGGTCGAAAATTAATTTTTTTCATCGAAAACTCAACTATTTGTTTGAAAATTCATGTATTTGGTTGATAATTCGTCTCTTTTGGTAAAAAATTAATCTTCTTGGTTAGAAAATCGTGTTTTCGGTTTTTCAAACTCTTTTGTTGAAAATTCTTTTCTTTGAAGATTTATCATTTCAGTTGAAATTTCATCTCTTTGGTTGTCAATTAACTTATTTTTCAAAATTCATATTTTCGGGGTGAAAATTCAATTCTTTTGCAGAAAATTCGTCTTTTTGGCTTGAAAATTCAAAATTTTGGCAGAAAATAAACTATTTCGTTAAAAAATAATTTTTTTGTTGAGAACTCATACTTTTGGTAGAAAATGCATGTATTTTGTTGATAATTCGTCTTTTTTGGTAAAAAGTTAATCTTTTTGGTTAAAAAATCATGTTTTCGGTTGAAAATTAAACTATTTCGTTGAATGTTGAACCCTTTTGTTGAAAATTCATTTTATTTTTGTAGATTCATCATCTTAGTTGAAACTTTATCTCTCTGGTTGAAAATTAATCTGTTTTGGTTGAGAATTCAACTATTTTGTTGAAAATTCGTCTCTTTTGGTTGAACTCAATCGTATTTGATTTTGCATTCAGATAAATTTCAGTTGAACTATCAACTATTTTATGTTTCATTGAGAATTCATCTTTTTTTTTGTTGAAAAATCAACTACTTGGTTTAAAGTTGAACTACTTTGTGAGAAATCCACGTTTTCTTTTTGGTTGAAGCTTCGTCATTTTAGTCAAAAAATCAATTATTTGGTTGTAAATTAATTTTTTCTTTGAAAATTCAACTGTTTTGTAGGAAAATCGTATTTTTGGCTTCAAATTCAACAATTTGGTAGAAATTTAAACTATTTGGTTAAAAATTAAACGATTTATTTGGAAAGCTAACTATTTAGTAGAAAATTAACTTTCGTATTGAAAACTCATATTCTTCGGTTGAAAATTCAACTGTTTTGTAAATAATTCGTCATTTTGGCTTCAAATTTAACAGTTTTATTGAAAATTAATGTATTTTGTTAATAATTTGTTTTTTTTTTGGTAAAAAAGTTAATCTTCTTGGTTAAAAAATCATATTTGCGGTTGAAAATTAAACTATTTGGTTGAATGTTGAACTCTTTTGTTGAAAATTCATTTTATTTCTGTAGATTCATCATTTTAGTTGAAACTTCATCTCTCTGGTTGAAAATTAATCTGTTTTGGTTAAGAACTTAACTATTTTGTTCAAAATTCCTCTCTTTTGGTTAAATTCAACCGTATTTGATTTTGAATTGAGATAATTTTCAGTTGAAATACATATAAACTATTTTATATTTGTTGAGAATTCATCTTTTTTCGTTGAAAAATTAACTACTTGATTTGAAGTTGCACTACTTTGTATGAATTCCATGTTTTTTTTTTGGTTGAAGGTTCGTCATTTTAGTGGAAAAATCAAATATTTGGTTGTAAATTAATTTTCCCTTTGAAAATTCAATTGTTTTGTGGAAAATTCGTCTTTTTGGCGTAAAAATTCAACAATTTGGTAGAAAATTAAACTATTTGGTTGAAAATTAACTTTTTTTGAAAACTCGTATTTTTGGTAGGAAATCAAATTATTTTGGTAGAAAAATTAACTATTTTTTTTAATTAAACCATTTATTTGAGAAGTAAACTATCTGGTACAAAATTAACTTTTTTGTTGAAAATTCATATTTTCGGGTTGAAAATTCAACTATTTTGTAAATAATTCGTCTTTTTGGTTTCAAAATTCAACAGTTTAATTGAAAATTCATGTATTTTGTTCAAGGTTCGTCCTTTTTGGTAGAACATTAATCTTCTTGGTAGAAAATTCATCTTTTTGGTTGAAAATTGAATGATTTGATCAAAAATTCATTTCTTTTTTTGTTGAAAATTCAACTACTTGTTGGAAAGTTGAACTACTTTGTTAAAAATAAATTTTTTTAGAGATTCACTTCTTTGGTTGAAAATTTAACTTTTTTGTCAAAAACTCGTTTTTCATTTGGTTAAAAATTAAATTTTTATCTAAAAATTCAACGATACATTCCTTTCTTAGTTAAAAAATTTATCTTTTTTAGTTGGAAATTCAACTATTTGGTTCAAAAATTCGACATTTTAGCTTGAAAACTAAACTTTTTTGTCGTCTTTTTAAGTAGAAAATTAATATTTATTGCTAAAAATTCATCTATTTGGTTAAGGACTGAACTATTTTGTTAAAAATTCGTATTTTTTCGTTAAATTTATCATGCTGAAAATTCGTTCTTTTGTTGAAAGTAATGTTTTAAACTAAAAATTTAACTGTTCCCTCTTTGGTTGGAAATTTATGTTTTTCAGTCCAAAATTCATGTATTTTGTTGGAAATTCTTCTTTTGGTGGAAAAGTAATCTTCTTGGTTGAAAATTCATTTTTGTAGATCAAAAATTCCGCTATTTGGTGCAAAATTCAACCATATTTTGTTGGAATTTTAATAATTTTTTTGAAACTTCAAATATTTTGTTAAACTCAACTTTTTTGTTTAAACATTCAACTCTTTTGTTGAAAATTTGTCCGTTTGGATTGACAGTTCATCTATTATTGTAGTAAAGTCATCTTTGTTGGTTAAAAATGAACTTTTCTCTTAAATATATAACTTTTCGGGTTGAAAATTTATCTCTTTTTCAACCACTTGGTTGAAAATGCATCTTTGTAGGTTGGAAATTCAACTGTTTGGTTAAAGGTTCAGTATTTTGTTAAAAACTTAATTATTTAAATGAAAATTCAATTATTTTGTTAAATTAATCTTTTTTTGTCGAAAATTCAAGTTGTCAATTCAAATTTGAAAATTCGTTTTTTTTTTTTATTGAAAATTCATCTTTAATGGTAGAAAAGATATCATTTCTGGTTGAAAATGCACTTTTTTGTTGAAAATTCAACTTTTCGGGTGGAAAACTCAACTGTCTTCTTAAGAATTTATATTTTTGGCTTGAAAACTCAACTATTTGGTTAAGAGTTCAACTGTTTTTTGCGAAATTCGTCTCTTTTATTTGAAAGTTTTTAGCCGATATTTCATGTAAATTGTATGCTTGTTTTAACTTCTATTAAACAAAATGCATTTTTTAGGGAAATTTGGAACAATTAGGAGAATATCTTCAAAAGTTCCCTTCACGAGATGCGCCATGACTTATGAATAAGGCTGGGTCCTAATTGCTTCTGCTTGGTAATTTAGGCGGTAATAACGGACGGTGAGGCGTTCCATAATTATGCAGTTAATGTCAACATTATTATTCTGCGAGGTTGGTCCAGCTCATGGAGGGCGTCGCGACGCTTCTTTACGCGAAGTTAAACACAGAAATTATACTCATTACACATGAAAAATGACATTTACTTGGATAATTAAATTATATAGACATCAATAAAATTAAAATCTTATATTGACAATTTTCTTGCATTAATAATTAGGGAAAAGATGCCTAAGAAAGGCTCCCTTCCTAAGACGCCCCACCCCTACATATTTTCGTATAAACGTTTTATATCCACCAAATACGTATGTGTAATCATGCTCAGTACCCTTGTAGTTAGTTATTGAATACTTTTTTCAACAGCGCAAGTAAACTAACATAAGAAAAAAGTAAAAATCTTTTTAGTACTTTAGGTTACAAATTCTTACCTATTTTACAAGTCATAATTCAATACTTTGTGGATATTTAAAACTGGAAGTAATTGTTATTTCACATAGATAATTTTCTAAACATTCAAACGGTTATGTGCTTTTTGTCAATTTTTATGTTGTTTAAAAAAATAGTGTAAAAAAGATAGAAGATGCCTGATTCCTGAGATAAGCGCCCTTTTTGTTAGAAACTGTAGGTAAAAGTGTAGCCTGTTTTACCTTTGGAGTTACAGCTGATAGAGCCGGCAAAAGCAGAAATACAATTTTTCTAACAATTAGATCTCTCATAACTTTATCTAGCCTCTTTCTGCTTTCAGATCACCAACACGAAATTCTTGAAAATATGTTACTTCTTCACTTCATATCAATTACTTCTTGTTTTTAGGGCACTAATATTTTTGATTTTACAACTTTTTTATGAATATCTACTTCAATTCACTTTTTATAACACTCATTTCATAATTGGCCTCATTTAACGCTTATTTTACATTTATTATATATTTTGCATACATAATGTATCATCAATAAAATGATTTTGATAGTTTTTAAGAGGGGCCCGTCTTAAGAATATGGGTTCCTAAGATGGGTCACTTAACATATTTTTTCCAACATCAAAATTTATTGCATTTTAAACATTTTTTGAACTTGTATGTATATGAACTTCCTAAAACGAATAACAAACAACCCAAAAGTGCTTGCACATTCAGCTTTCCCTTTTGTACGCGTTTCGGGGAAAATCCCTGTAATTTTAAGCCAAAAAAATCATACTGCGCGTTTTTGAGAAAAACTATTTTTTCATTTTTAATGATTAAAAATCTGATTTTTCTTGTAAACGACGCAAAATATGAATAGCAGTTCCAAGTTGAAAATTGTTCCCCTTATTGAAATCTATAAAATCATACCCTTGCTAGATGTTTATTTTGTGTATTTTAACAAATTTTTCTAATAAAAAAATCGATAAAAATAGACTAGAACAGCAGTTAGGTTACCGAATTCCAAAATTTTATTTTTAAGAACGTTTATTTTTAGTTCGGAAACAAGTTGTAGAACATGTTCCATGAGATTATTAAGATTCCTGAGCTTCAGAGTAAAGAAAAATTCGTTTTTGTCTCTAAAATTGAAGAAACATCATTTTTAACTATTAAAAATCTAATTTTTCTCGAAAACGGTGCAAAATATGAACAGCAATTCGTAGTTCAAAATTGTCCTACTTCCTGAAATCTATAAAATTATACCCTCGCTAGATGTTTATCTTGTGTCTTTTAAAAAATGTTTAAAAAAATAGAAAAAAATCGATGAAAACCGACAAAAAATGCATTTAGTTTGACATTGTTACTTAATTAGAAACAATCGTTTTTGAAAACAGAAAGTTGAAATTCGTTAAACTAAATGCATTTTTAGTCGGTTTTCATTGATTTAAAAAATTTTTTTTGGGCAATATTTGTTAAAACACATAAGAGAAATATCTGGTAAGTTTATAATTTTGTAGGTTTTAGGAAGTGGAAGACTTTGGAACAATGAACTACTATCCATGGTTTGCGTCGTTGTCGAAAAAAATGAGATTTTTAATCGTCAAAAATAATGTTTCTTCGATTTAAGAAATCAAATCCAATTTCTCTTCACGTTGAAGCTCAGTAACCTTAATAATCTCATTAAACATGTTCTTTACATTGTTACTGAATTAAACGCAAAGTTTCAAAAAATAAAATGTTAAAGTTTCTTGAACTGAATGCTATTTAGTAGATTTTTTCTTTTTTCTTTTGTAAAAATTTGTTAAAATACTCAAGATGAACATCTGGTAAAGGTAAAATTTTTTCGATTTCAGGAAGGGAAATTATTTTAAACAATGAACTGTTATTCATATTTTGCGGCGTTTTCAAGAAAAATTAGATTTATAAACGTTAGAAATGATGTTTCTTCAATTTTAGAGGTGAAAACCATTTTTTCTTTACTTTGAATCCACATTGAATTGAACTTCCCAGATCCTTTCTTTAGTTATTCCCATGACCTTCTCAATCAGTATTTTGGTAAATATTTTGCCCACG
>JAUMHM010000088.1:14968105-14978841 GCA_032362435.1 Melikaiella ostensackeni
TAGTTCCTGGAACGTTCCCGGAACGTTCCGTGCTATTAAGGTATATTTGTAATTCTGTGCTCATAAAGTGTGCATAATATGATCTCGCCTGGCAGGTGTTCGTCACTTTCTTTTCTTAGGTATACAATGTACATGATTAAATTATGCACAAGAACATTTCAATGCATCGAGTGAATGGTGTCAGATGATTCAATAAGATGTAACAATAACTCACCATCAACAATAAAGAGAACCATAAAGTGAAACATTTCTCTCGTTTAGAAATTATTTACGGGCCTCTGGAGTCTCTGGTTTAAGTTTAAGAATAGAAAAAAAGATGGACGATTCATAAATGGCTAATTTATGCTCCCCATTCAAAAGTCATCCTTGATCCTTCTTCATGATTTTGCTCCTGCCGTGCACCCGAAGGACTCACTGCTCTTTCGAATACATTCGCTTTCCTTTTTTTTCTTCCATTTTTCATTGGACATTGGACAAGGCATCCAATGACCTACTGCTATTTAGACCCTTTTACCTTCATCCCTTTCTTCGAACTGAAATTTGCCATTCGTGAGAGTTTGACATTTTTCAAACGAACCAATTTCCGTACAACTAACGAGAATGTCTTCACTATGTACAACTATATATTAACTACAAGGCAGATATTCCGCTTCCAAAAACTTCCACAACTTTCAAACTGAAAAGTGATAATTTATTTTAAAATAATTGTAGACATTGAATATTGAGAATTGAATAAAAAATTAGGATTTGTTATCAAGTAAAATTTTATAATGTAACTTCCACTATTGTACATCTTAGTACTCTCTTAGTTCTGATACACTTTTATTTCTACTACTCGAATTCGGTCATTGATCTGTCTCGTGATTTAAAGCCTCGACGTTGTTCACACGACTTGCAAATCACAGAATTATGAAGATTTGATAAATTCTGCTTTTGTTCTGCCTTTAGCTTTTAAAAACACATTCGTAACCAGTCGATCTCCTTAAATATTCAAAATAAGAACAGTCTCTGTAGGGAGATTACAGATCGTATGAATAAAATTTGAAGTTAGTTTTGACTTTCAAATCATAATTTCCTACGAAATGTGCTCACCTTTGGCGTCGTAGTTTTATCCGACTTTTTCTCAAACTATCTCATGAAAAAATTCCTAATTTTGACAACGGCAGGATTGAATACAATGAACACATCTAATTTTTGAAAGAATCAGTTTCACAGTAGAGAGAAAATTAATTTAAGAAAAGGAAAATCCCACACTGCATCGTGATTATAAATCTTGACATTTTATTCTCTCAGTTACGAAAGAATCGATGATTATCATTATCGGCATCGTAAATAATCTTCAAATCCAATAAATAATCAACTGATCACATAAATATGGATTTATGATCATAAATGCATGAATGATGAATGTTTATTTCAAGTCTCTCGATTATCATTCTGATAACCATATATTATGAATTATTACATCTGATATATTACAACTGATGTATTACATACATTTGTATGCAACAGTCAAACGTAAATTCAAGCTGACCTTTTCTAAGGAATCATGCTTTTTGTATGTAACTTGAATCTTTATAAAAACAAAAGTTTTCCTCAGGCAGCGTTCATTAATTACGTAAGGCTTTTTTGGGCGGGGAGTCTGGAAATTCTTACGAATTCTTGCTCGGGGATTGGCGGGGGGTTCAAAGCATTTCTTATGTAAGTTTCCTCTTTCTAATTATTTTTTTAGAATATGCTTGTTGAATTAATTATCAGACTTGATGAAAATCAAATCAATTCTTTTATCGACCGTCCATGTACATGTGAGGAGGTATTTCTAGGTCTTACGGTCTTCAAGCAAAATAAAAAAAACGAAACCTACTTGAAAATTCGTTCATTAATTCTGACGGTTCGGCCTAGCACTACGAGCTTTTTTCAAAGAATTTAAATGATTATCATAACAATGATAATATAAAACATAATAATAAAAATGTTGTATATTTTGAAAGAATTAAAAGTAAAAATACAATAAATACCTGAATTGAGCATTCTTGATAAATTAAAAACTTTGTGGGTTGATTTAGAACCAATCTATTCAGACTATTCCGTTTTTCAAAAAAGAAAGAGGTAATGGTCCAAATCAATAACACATTTCTAAAAAATGGCTATCTTCCTCAATTTTAAACTATATTTATTTATATTTATAATTTATATTTATTATTATGAAAATTTTTTGTCTACTGAAAAAGGAACACCTAAAAAGTTTACAAATCAAAACTAGACTTCGACACTACTCGCTCTTCCGGCTCATAAGAGAAAAATATACAATAAATGTACAAAGAAACAAAAAAAAGAAGGAGAAAAAGGAAAGAGTCAACCAAAACTAACCTCACACTCTTTTTTTCCGTCTTTTTTATACTACTGGGGGCCAAAATGTTTTGTGAACTTTTTGCGTGTTCCTTTTCAGTACACAAAAAATTTTCATAAGAAAGCAGATTTCATTTCGATCTTTAAGAAATTTTGAAAGAGAGACATTAAGCAAGGATTTGTTCCAATCTGCAGGGTTGCCTATGAATACTTAAGATTTATTTTAATTGAGATGTTAATGGTTAATTCAATTTACCAAAAGATAACTATTTTCTTTAATATAGTTTACAAATTTGAGGAAGTTAGAAATTTTTTAGAAACGTGTTATTGGTTTGGATCATTACCTTTTTCTTTTTTGAAAAGTGGAATAATCTGAAAAAATTGGTTCTTAATCAACCCACAAAATTTGATCTCGGCACTATGATATATTTCCTTCATTGTCCATGTTCTGTGTACATAAATCTTCTAATAATTTTTTCAGGTTTTTTCAATTTTACAACTAACTAAAATGTTAACCTGGTACTTATCAAAAAATCAATCAATTTTATTGGTTTTCCAACTATTTTTTTATTTTCAATATTCAAATTGTGGCGGCAGATAGCCATAGAGATTTATAGCCCAACATAGGAAAATTGAAATTTTTCTCTCACCCTGGGATTAAAAATCTTCTATAATCTATAAAAACACTTAGAAAGAAATGAAAAAATAACTTCAGAATTGAATATTCATTTCTCTTTGGTTGATAAAGAATTTTTTTGTTCGGGAATGTAACTATTCCAGTTATTTTATTCATTATTTTAATTGAAAATTCATCTCTTTTGGTTAAAATTTTTATTACTTGGTTGAAAATTTAATTATTTTGTTCGAAATTGAATAAATTTGAAAGAAAATCATTTTATTCGGTTAAAAACTCAACTGTTTGTTGAAAATTAATTTTTTAAATTGAAAATTTAACTATTACATTTTTTGTTGAAAATTGATCTTTTTCAGTTGAAAATTAATACATTTTGTTCAAAATTGGTCTTTTTTCAGTAAAAAATTAATCTTCTTGTTTGAAAATTCATCTCTTTGGTTTCAAATTAAACAATCTTGTTGAAAATTCCTCTTTTTTGGTTAAAACTTCATCTATTACATTTTTTATTGAAAATTCATCTTTCTGGATAAAAATTGTATTACTTGGTTAAAACATCAGTTATTACATTTTTCGTTGAGGATTCATCTTTTTCCGTTAAAAATTAATTTTTTCAATTAAAAATTTAACCATCCCATTTTTGGGTTGAAAATTGATCTTTTTTAATTGAAAAACATGTATTTTGTTTAAAATTCGTATTTTTTGGTAAAAATGCATGTTCTTGGTTAAAAATATATCTCCTTGGTTTCAACTTTAACTATTTTGTTGATAATTCGTCTTTCTTGGTTGAAATTTGCAATATTACGTTTTTCATTTGAAGATTCATCATTTAAGTTGAAAATACATATCTTTTGTTGAAAAATTAACTATTTCGCTAACATTTTTTCTGGTTAAACATTAATTTTTTTAAAGGAAAATTTAACCATTCCATTTTTGGTTAGAAATTCGTACTGTTCAATTAGATATTCAACTGATTTCTTTTGAAATATTTTAAAATCTCTAACAATACTTTGGAATCCTTTAAAATTCTTTGAACCCAGGGAAATCGTTCTTAAATCCTTAAATTCCCTACGAATCCGTCGAAATTCTTTGATATCTCTTGAAATCCTACAGAATTGTTTGAAGTCCCGTGATTTCTTATGAAATATTTCGAATTCTCTTAAAATCCTTTGAAACCCCGGGAGTTCTTCTGAAATATTTCGAAATTTCTTCAAATCTTTTGGAATCCATTAAAATCCTTCATGATTCGTGGAAATCCTTCTCAAATCCTTAAAACCCATCTAAATCCGTCAAAATTTTTTGGTATCTCTTGAAATTCTTTAAAATCCTTTGAAATTCCGTGAGTTCTTTTGAAATAATTCAAAATATCTTAATATTCCTTGGAATACCTTGAAATTATTTGTAATCCCGTGAGTTGTTTTAAAATATTACGAAATTTTTTAAAATACCTTGGAATCTCTGATAGTACTCTCTGGTAACCCGCGGAAATCGTTCTTAAGTCCTTGAAATTCCTAAAAATCCGTCGAAATTCTTTGAAATCTTTTGAAATCCCGTTATTCTTTTTTAAATATTTTGAAAATTTTAAAAAATATTTCGGAATCCTTCAAAATTCTTTGTAATCCGTGGGAATCGTTCTTTAATCCTTGAAATCCCTAAAAATCCATCAAATTCCTTCGGTATCTCTTGCAATCCTATAGAATCCTTTGAATTTCCATGATTTCTTTCAAAATATTTTGAAATCTTTTAAAATCCCTTGGAATCCCTTAAAATCCTTTGTGATTTGCGAAATCATTCTTAAATTCTTAAAATTCCTAAAAATCCGTCGAAATCCTTCAAAATGTCTCGAAATCCTTTAAAATCCCTTGAATTTCCCGTGATTTCTTTTTAAGTATTTCGAAATCTCTTCAAATTTCTTGGAATTCCTTAAAATCCTTTGTAGTCCGCGGAAATAATTTTTAAATCCTTAAAATCCCTGATGATCCGTCGAAATCCTTTGATATCTCTTGAAATCCCGTGATTTCCTTTGAAATCTTTTAAAATCCCTTGCAATCCCTTTAAATCCTTTGTGATCCGCGGAAATCATTCTTGAAATACCTGAAAATTCGTCGAAATCCTTCGGTATCTCTGGAAATTTTTTGAAATCCTTTGAAATCCCGTGATATCTTTTAAAGTATTTCGAAATCATTTCAAATCCCTTGGAATTCCTTAATATCCTTTGTAGCCCGCAGAAATATTTTTCAAATCTTTAAAATCCTTAAAAATCTGTCGAAAACCTTCGGTATCTCTTGAAATCCTATAGAATCATTTAAAGTCCCGTGATTTCTTTTAAAAAATTTTGAAATCTCTTAAAATCCCTTGAAATCCCTCAAAATCCTTTGTGATCCGCAGAAATCGTTTGTAAATTCTTAAAATCCCTACAAATTCATCGAAATCCTTCAAATTGTCTCGAAATCCTTTAAAATCTTTCGAAACCCCGCGATTTCTTCTAAAATATTTTGAAATGTCTTCAAATCCCGTTGAATCCCTGAGAATCCCTTGTAGTCGGGGAAATAATTTTTAAATCATTCAAATCCCCAAAAATCCGTCAAAATCCTTTGATATCTCTTGTAATCCCGTGATATCTGTTGAAATATTTTAAAATCGCTAAGAACCCTTCGGAATCCCTTAAAATTCTTCGTAATCCGCAGAAATTTTTCTTAAATCCTTAAAATCCTTAAAAATTCGTCGAAATTCTTTGATATCTCTTGAGATCCTACAGAATCCTTTGAAGACTCGTGATTTCTTTGGAAATATTTTAAAGTCTCTTCTTTTGAAATCTTTTGAAATCTCTAAGAATACCTTGGAATCCTCTAAAATTCTTTGTAATCCATGAAAATCGTTCTTTAATCCTTAAAATCCCTGGAAATCCGTCGAAATCCTTCGGTATCTTTTGAAATCCTATAGAATCCTTTGAAGTCTCATGATTTCTTTTAAAATATTTTGAAACCTCTCAAGATCCCTTGGAATCCCTTAAAATCCATTGTGATACGCAGAGATCGTTCTTAAATTCTTAAAATTCCTTAAATTCAGCTTGAATTCCTTGAAATCCTTTGTAGTCCGTGAAAATAATTGTTGAATCCTTAAAATCTCTGAAGACACGTCAAAATCCTTTGATATCTCTTGAAATCCCGTGACCTATTTTGAAATATTTTGAAATCTCTCAGAATCCCTTAAAATCCTTTGTGATCCGCGGAAATCATTCTTGAAATATCTAAAAATCCGTTGAAATTCTGCGGTATCTCTTGAAATCTTTTGAAATCCTTTGAAATCTCGTGATTTCTATTAAAGTATTTCGAAACCTGTTCAAATCCCTTGGATTCCATTAAAATCCTTTGCAGTCTGCAGAATCACTAAGAATCCTTCAGAATGCATTAAAATTCTTTGTAATCCGCGGAAATCGTTCTTAAATCCTTAAAATCCGTGAAATTTCGTCAAAATTCTTCGAAGCCTCTTGAAATCCTACAGAATCCTTTGAAGTCCCATGATTTGCTTTGAAATATTTTGAAATCTCTTAAAATCCCTTGGAATCCCTCAAAATCTTTCGTGATCCGCGGAAATCGTTCTTAAATCCTTGAAATCCATAAAATTTCGTCGAAATTCTTTGAAACCTCTTGAAATCCTACAGAATCCTTTGAAGTTCCGTGATTTCTTTTGAAATATTTTGAAATCTCTTAAAATCGCTTGGAATCCATTAAAATCCTTTGTGATCCGCGGAAATAGTTCTTAAATTCTTGAAGTCTCTAAAAATCCGTTGAAATTCTTCGGTATCTCTTGAAATCCTATAGAATATTTGAAGACCAGTGATTTGTTTTAAAATATTTTGAAATCTCTTAAAATTCCTTGGAATCCCTTAAAATTCTTTGTGATCCTCAGAAATCGTTCTTAAATTCTTAAAATCTCTAAAAATTCGTCGAAACCTTTCAAAATGTCTCGAAATCCTTTGAAATATTTTGAAATCCCGTGATTTCTTTTAAATTAATTCGAAATCTCTTCAAAATTCTTTGAATGCCTGAGAATGCTTTGTAGTCGCCGAAATAATTTTTAAATCCTTGAAATCCCTAAAAATCCGTCGAAATCTTATGCTATCTCTTGAAATCCCGTGATTTCTTTTTAAGTATTTCAAAATCTCTACAACTCCCTTGAAATCCTTGGGGATCATTTTAAGCTCTTAGAATCCCTAAAAATCCGTCGAAATCTTTCGGTATCTCTTGAAATCCCGTAAAATCTCTTGAAATGTGATTCAACTACTTGAAGTCCCTTAAAAGCTTGTAGAATGCCTGGAAAATTGAAGATTTTCTCTGGAATTGTACTAGATAATTTCTTCAAATTTTTGAAATCTTTCAAAATCACCTGAAATCTGTGAAATCTCACGTAATTTTTTGGAATCGTTTAAAATACCCTAAAACTCTTTTAGTCCCTTGAAATGTGTTGAAATCCTTTCAAATCACTGGAAATCTTCCAAATCTTTCGAACTCTCTTGAAATCTTTTGAAATCTCGTTCAAACTGACAATAATTGATATGTTGTTGATATATTGAGTGAAAATATAAAATCTTACGTAAGAAGGGAGGGGGTATCACACAAATCTGACGAATCTTTATAATAGGGGTGGGGGGAGTCTAAAATTTCAAAAATCATCCTTATGTAATTAAAGGACGTTCCCTTAATGATTAGTAAACTGTTCTTTTGTAGATATGGAGAATTAGATAAGATAATTCAATTTAAAAATGATATTATAACAGACTATAATACAAATTTGTTATCGGATACTTTGCATGTCGGATCATTCAGGTATCCATTTGCTGACCACAAATAATGTTGCATTTCACCGAGTCATACGATATGAAAGTTATGTTGGAGCTAGAGGAGTGAGAGAGCTTTAAATTTAAATATCCTGCTTTGTTTCAGGGGCATTAATTATTTTGACCGTTACGATCGTGCGACCGGAAATCCTACGACTCAGGTCGACCTTCGAGATTATTAAAAAGAATCCCGCCTTAAGATTTGGCTCTTTTGAGATAGTATCTTTATCTTGCTCCTGGACCGTCGTTTATGTCTTTCAGAATCCTCTCTGAACGTAAAAAGGAGGCATCGTGAGACAGGCCACATATCAATGGGCCTGAAAAAATGGCCATTCATATACAATTTACAGCTGCTCAATTATAGGTTTTTAATGTACCCATAATTTAATCACTTATTTAATTCAAATTTCTGAGACGCCGACGAGGGGCTGTTCACTCTTAAACAACGAAAACATTGCATGACGATTTCATGCGATCTAATACAATCTCCGGATTTTTTTACACAGCAAGTTAATTTTTTATCTGATATGACTTTTCAGTTGTGGTATTATTTTTCAGTGAGAGAGAGTATTTCAATGAGATGGATGAAAAATATTAAGGAATTTTATTCGTTTAGTCAAAAACTGAGATTGGCTGCATTGCAGAAAGAATTCTCGATAATTATTTATTTATTAATTTTTTTATTCTTATATTTTTTATATTTTTTATTTTTTATTTATTAATTATTTATTTTTGGAAAAGAAATTTGACATTAATAAGAAAGTTTGCTTTCATTTTATTAACAAAAGAAACAAAGGAACCTTTAACGAGACCACTAATAAATTTGGGAAATATATCTTGAATTTAGTTATAAAAGATTGCCATGCACAAATACACAATCTAAATGAGAACAGGAAGACTCTAGATAAATTGAATAAATAGGTACCGTTTTACATCATCAAAGAATGCCCTGTAAGAGAAACTGAATCAAATAAGAAAGCCTTTTAAAATAATAAAAAACATGAACGAAAATTTGAAAACATTCTTAATATCCAAGGTGATCTACAAAAATTGACTCTGAATATTCACTTGACTCTATTTCAAAACCATTCTGACCCAGGGTCTTTTAATATTTCAAACGTACAGATTCCACAAAAGGGAATTAACATTTTAAGGTTGGATGAAGGCTTTTGTAACAAATATGAGGGAAAAAAATATTTAAAAATGTTCATAATCGAAAAATGGGGCATATTTTGACTGATAAAGATTGTTTTACAGTTAATCCAAACGATCCTACAAGAATACTTCCAAAAAATTATATTTAAAATTCAGGAGAGATTAAGGATTCAAAAATATTTGGGTAATAATATTGAAAGGTGAGATATTGACACAATTCATGCTAATCTATCCTTGGCCTATAACCTTGTTAAAGCCATAAAGCAGATTTTCCTTTGCGACCAGTTATTTCGACAATAGGTTCACCGACGAGAAAATTAGAACTTCTTAGCAATATTATCAAAGAATCAGTAGCCCTTTTGGAAAGGTAAATAAAAAATACTGCTGCCTTTCTATAATTAATTGAAAATGTTAAAATACAAATAAATCACATTAAATATGTTTTCAATTCCGTTCATTTTAGTGGCAAATCCGGGTACCAAATTAAAATTTTTGACCCTCTCTGAATAAAAAAAAAAATTCCACTGCGCCTTAATGGTTATCCTTCAATTTTTTTTGGATTGTCAAACTTAATATTTTTCTAATTTGGACGTTCCGTATTTGAAATTTCTCTTTTCGATTACTTTATTGAAATGATTTAGATTACTTTTTTAGTCACTTTGGAAATGCAGATCACAAGTATCTTTTACGACAACAAATCAATTTTATTTCTTTTCCAACTATTTTTTCATTTTCACTATTCAAATTGTGGCGGCGAAAATTGAAAATTTTCTCCCACCCTGAGATTCAACATTTTCTAACATCTATAAAAACACTTAGAAAGAAATGGAATAATAATTTTAGAGTTAAATATTCATTTCTCTTTGGTTGATAATGCATTTTTTAAATGAGAAATTCAACTATTCCAGTTATTTTATTTATTATTTTAGTTGAAAATTCATCTTTTATGCTTAAAAATTTTATTATTTGTTTGAAAATTTAACTATTTTGTTCGAAGTTGGATGATTTTGAAAGAAAATCATTTCATTCGATTAAAAATTCAACTGATTTGTTGAAAATTAGTTTTTTGGTTGAATTAAATTGTTTTTGATTATTTTTTTTTGCTTGAAATGTATGAACTGTTACACTTTTAGTTGAGGATTCATCTCTTTCTCGTTGAAAACTAATTTTTCCATTGAAAATTTAACTGTGATATTTTCGGTTGAAAATTGATCTTTTTTAATTGAAAATTGATATATATTTTGTTTAAAATTCGCCTTTTTTGGGTAAAAAATTAATCTTCGTGGTTGAAAATTTATCTCTTTGGTTTCAAATTAAACAATCTTGTTGAAAATTCGTCTTTTTGGTTGAAATTTCATCTATTACATTTTTCATTAAGAATTCATCTTTTTGGATAAAAATTATACTATTGGGTTGAAAATCAACTTTTTTTTTGAAAATTAGTTTTTTGGTTGAATTAAACTGTTTTTCGTTAAATTTTTTTTGGGTTGAAATGTATGAACTGTTACACTTTTAGTTGAGGATTCATTTTTTTTTCGTTGAAAACTAATTTTTCCATTGAAAACTTAATTGTGACATTTTTGGTTGAAAATTGATCTTTTTTAATTGAAAATTCCTATATATTTGGTTTAAAATTCGTCTTTTTTTGGGTAAAAAATTAATCTTCTTTGGTAAAAATTTATCTCTTTGGTTTCAAATTAAACAATCTTGTTGAAAATTCGTCTTTTTTGGTTGAAATTTCATCTATTACATTTTTCATTG
>JAUMHM010000088.1:14978941-15011680 GCA_032362435.1 Melikaiella ostensackeni
GAAGATATGTCTGTTTTGGTTGAAAATTTATCCTTTTTAGTTGAAAATTCATGTATTTTGTTGAAAATTCAACGTCTTCTAAAAAAGTTTCTGCTGGTCTTAGAATATTGTAAATCTACTAGAAGTGTAAGTCGTAATTAGGTAAATCTAAAGAAACACTTTTAGAAAGAAATAATAAATTTTCAGCGCCGAAGAGATTTATAGCCCAAAATAGGAAAGCTGAAATTTTTCTTCCACACATCACTGAAAAGTGCACATTTTACAGTTTTGGTTCGAAATTGTTATTTAATTTAATTGACAGGCTGATCTAGGCATTACATGACTAGAGGGTTAATTCGAAAACTTTCAATTTTTTATATTTTATTTTGACATTGTTCCATTTCAAACGCTTCCTCTAAAATTGTTCAAAAAGATTCTCTTATTTGATGTATTTTTATAACTTTTCAAACCTATATCCAAATTTTTTTTACCCATGTAGAAATCGCCCCATCTGTCCTTATTTCAATTAGGGCAGTGGTCAGATCCTCACTAGAACAACTGGATTAGTAAGTTCTAGTCAGGACCCTTTGAGGCACTATTAAGGCTTTCCATTCCTTATGACTCAAAAACTATGTCTGGCTACTTAGGCCCCAATCTTGTATTTTAGCCAGGTTTTAGTTGGGCCTAATGAGAATGCAAGAAACAAAAAATTCTAGTTAGGAACTGTTCGGGTCTAAGTCAGGGCGGTCTGCTTAACTGAAATATTTCCAGTCCCCACCGAAACAAAAAATCATAATATTCATGATATAAATATTTGAAAACACAGTTTGAAATAAAATTTTAAGAGTTTTTATGGCCCACAATGGTTGGCCCCTTTGTTCCACTAAAAAATGTCCAAGTCCTCCCTGGAAGAGCCCCACTGGCCCCTTGTAGGGACCTACAATGACTGTCCTTAACAAAAAACTGCACGTGCGCATGCGAGAACCTGGCTAAAACTGCGTTACAGAACTAGTTCGGCCCTCTCCATTTTTCCCGATCAGCGCCCGATCAGAAATAGGGGAAAATGTACAGGACCCTACTGAATCTCGATCGCAATTTTTGCATGGGTTATGACTTCTTAATTCTTTTGAAAGCTATATTTTGGTGGAGTCTACTTGGCACTAAAAAGTGAATTGGAATGTAATTGAGGTTGTGGTTTTGAATAAAATGTAATTAAGAATTTCACGGCGGTGGGTCTGCATAAAAGTAGTTTCATCCGATCAATTCAAAAATGTCGAAGAAGTCGATATAGTAGCTCTTCATCTCTTGTCTATGAATGGTCTCGATCGAGCAATTCCAGGAAACATCGTTTCTTCTGCGATTATACCGTACAGCGTAAAGAAGAACATTTGAACCATAACGGAAGCCGGGAGCCACAGGAATTGTCTGCTATTCAAGTTTTCTTCACCTATTATGGCATTATGAACATTTAGTTGCGTTGTCACGATTACGACCACCTTCCGTTAAAAAAGTTTCCCTCTCCGTTCTCTCTTCTCTGCTCCTCCGCGTCGTGCCTGCTGCTGAGTTCTGTCTTATAGAATGATCAACCATAATAATTTAACGAACAATTTTTACTCTTATCGATTGAAAAGAGTGGAAGAAATTTGATAAGATGGTTTGGTAATATTGGAAGAATGAATGGAGGACGTTTAACGAAGCAAGCATATGTAGGTAAAGTGAGTGGTAGCATACCCAGAGGGTGACAATACTGATGTAAAAGATACCTTCTGCGACTTGTTAAATCATATTACAGGTATTGGCGATCCTGGGGAAAGAATCATTCTGCTCGGAGAGTAGGATGAGATACCCAGAGATACTCGGTCATTTCGAGGACCCAGAAGCGAACAGTAACAGAGAGAAATTGATTAGCTTATGCTTAGAAAAAGGCTCGTTTACTACAAACCCTTGGTTCAGACATAAAATGATTCACATGTATTCTGAGAGCAGTGGCGAAAGTCACAGTATGGTTGACTTTGTTGTAACAATATATATAAATGTATATGTATGTATGTATGTATAAATAATATAAATGTAAAGGGAGGAAATTGTGTATGCAAGGATAGGGATGTGTGGAGGACAATCGTTTATAAGAAGAAGACTGACGCCTGAAACGAAAGATTTTGGACACTCATGGGCCCTTCTGAAGAGTTTTACTTAGTGGATGTGGTGGGGGTGAAGAGTATGGATCTTCCTATGAGTTCATCAGTCAGTTTGAGTATTTATGTGTGAATCGTGATGTATGATGGCTCTGTGAAGCTCTTCACCTGGGGTGATTGCTAGAGGCTACAACGAACGAGTTACGCGTACCCCGAAAGGGATCTAGCTTAATGGTATAATAATAATAATAATAATCATAAAATTCTTTCCTTGCAATCTAGAGATAACAACATAAGGGGCCCTCCATTAACTACATTACCAATTTGAGGGGGGGAGGGGGTCGCGCCAAAAACTACGATTAGTAACAGGCGCAGGGGAGGCGGGCCAGTGGAAGTAACCTTACGAGTTTAGATAACGTTCAATACGTTTTCTGATGATAAATTTTAACAAAGTTTGCGAAATAATATCTTATAATAATAATAACTTAATAAGTTTCAAACTCACTTTCATATTTCAGACTTCACACACTTTTCACTATTTTGCTCTTTTTGAAGGATTCTTTTTGCCCCTGTTTTCAAGAAAGTTCCCTTTTTTATATTTTTTTTCGCTCACATGCGAACTGAATTAATAGAACCCAATAGAAAAAATGCAGCTATTTTTGGTCAAGAGGTAATTTTTTTGGGTAGAAAAATCTTCTATTATATTTATGAGTGTTTGGTTGATTATGAGTTTTTGAAATCGAAAATTTAACTACTCCATTCTAGTCCAAAATTGATCTTTCTTCGTTGAAACTTCTTTTCTTTGTTTGAAAATGCAACTATTTTGTTAAAAATTCGCTTTTTTCGGTTAAAAATTTATTTTGTCAACTGAAAATGCAAGTGTCCCATTTTTGGTTGAAATTTGATATTATTATTTAAAAATTATCTTTTCTAGTGGAAAAATCATTTACTTAGTTGAAAATTTGTGCATTTTGTTCAAAATCCGTCTTGTTTAGTTGAAATTTCAACTATTACATGTTTCGATTAGAATTCATTTCTTTTTTTAAATCTACTTGCATCAAGTTTGAAAATTTAACTTTTCCATTCTTGGTTTAAAATTTATCAAATATTGGTTGAAAATTCAAGTATTTGGTTAAAATTTGATTCTTTCTCTTAATATTCAATTATTTTGTTAAAGTCATCTTTTTTGTTCGGAAATTCAACTGTTTTCTTAAACATTCTTCCTTCTGGATTGAAAATTTATCTTTTACGGTGAAAAAGTCATCTTTCTTGGTTGGATATTCATCTTTATTGGTTGAAAATAAACTTCTTTGTTGAAAATTCAACTGTCTTCCAAAAAATTAGTCTTTTTGGCTTGAAAATTTAACTATTCGGATAAAAGTTAAACTATTTTGTAGAAAATTCCCTCTTTTTCGGTTAAGAATTTATTTTTTCAACTGAAAATGGAACTATCCCATTTTTGGTTGAAAATTGATATTTTTACTTAAAAATTATCTTTTCTAGTTGAAAATTCATATACTTTGTTGAAAATTCGTGCATATTGTTCAAAATTCGCCTTGTTTGGTTGAAATATCAACTATTACAGGTTTCGTTTAGAATTCATCTTTTCTGTTTGAAAAAACTACTTGTTTCAAGTCAGAAAATTTAACTATTCCATTCTTGGTTGAAAATTTACCAAATAAGTTAAAAATTCAACTATTTGGTACAAAACTCAAGTGTAATCAATTCGATTTCATTCAAAGTAATTTTCCAAACTAAAATTTAATGATTCCATTTTTGGTTGAAAACAAATGTTTTTCTATATGAAAATTCAATTATTGGGTTGAAGAATACTCTCCTTTTTGTCTTGAAAATTAAACTATTTGGTTCAAAGATTTTTAATTTAAAGGTTTGAAAAATCAACTATTTGGTACAAAATTCATGTGTGTTGTTGAAAATTTGTCTTTTTGGGTAAAAAATTAATCTTGTCCATTGAAAATTCATATTTTTAGTCGAGCATTCCACTTTTTAGTTAAGATTTGATCTTTTTGGTTTAATTGAACTATTAGGTTGAAAATTCAACTATTTCGTTTAAAAGTCAACTACATATTTTGTTAAAAATTCAACTATTTTGTTAAAGTCATCTCTTTGTTCGGAAATTCAACTGTTTTGTTAAAAATTCGTCCTTTTCGATTTAAAATTCATCTTTTACGGTAAAAAAGTCATTTTTCTTGGTTGCAAATTTATCTTCATTGGTCAAAAATAAACTTTCTTGTTGAAAATTCAACTGCCTTCCAAAAATTTCGTCTTTTTGGCTTGAAAATTTAACTATTTGGATAAAAGTTTAACTACTCTGTTGAAAATTCGTTTTTTTCGGTTAAGAATTTATTTTTTTAACTGAAAATGCAACTATCCCATTTTTGGTTGAAAATTGATATTTTTACTTAAAAATGATCTTTTCTAGTGGAAAATTCATTTACTTAGTTGAAAATTCGTGCATTTTGGTCAAAATTCGTCTTGTTTGGTTGAAATATCAACTATTATATGTTTCGTTTAGAATTCATCTTTTTTGGTTGAAAAAAAACTACTTGTCAATTTTCTTGGTTGAAAATTCATCTTTATTGGTTGATAATAAACTTTTGTGTTGAAAACTCATATTGTTGGTTAAGGATTCCACTATTTAGTCAAGATTTCATCTTTTTTCGTTGAATTCAACCATTTGGTTACAAAATTCAACTATTTGGTTCAAAAGTCAACTAGTTTGTTAAAAACCTAATTCTTTTTCTTAAAGATCAATTATTTTGTTGAAGTAATCTTTTTTGTTCGGAAATTCAACTGTTCTCTTAAACATTCTTCCTTCTGGATTGAAAATTTATCTTTTACGGTGAAAAAGTCATCTTTCTTGGTTGGAAATTCATCTTTGTTGGTTGAAAATAAACTTTCTTGTTGAAAATTTAACTGTCTTCCAAAAATTTTGTCATTTTGGCTTGAAAATTTTGATATTTGGATAAAACTTCAACTATTTTGTTGAAAATTCATTTTTTTTTCGTTTAAGAATTTATTATTTCAACTAAAAATGCAACTCTCCCATTTTTGATGGAAAATTGATATTTTTACTTAAAAATTTTCTTTTCTAGTGAAAAATTCATCTACTTAGTTGAAAATGCGTGCATTTTGTTCAAAATTCGTCTTGCTTGGTTGCAATATCAATTATCACATGTTTCGTTTAGAATTCATCTTTTTTGGTTGAAAAAAAACTACTTGCTTCAAGTCTGAAAATTTAACTATTCCATTCTTGGTTGAAAATTTATCAAATAAGTTGAAAATTCAACTATTTGATACAAAATTCAAGTGTAATCAGTTCCATTCAATTTAAAGTAATTGTTTAATCTTAAATTTAACCAATCCATTATTGGTTGAAAACTGATGTTTTTCTATTTGAAAATTTAATTAATTCATTGAAGAATATTCGTCCTTTTGGCTTGAAAATTAAACTATTTGCTTGAAAATTTATCTATGAGTTGAAAATTCAAGTATTTGATTAAAAAGGTCATCTATTTTGTTAAAAATTAAATTTTTTTGTTGAACATTCAATTATTTTGTTAAAAATTCGTTTTTTTGGATTTAAAATTCATCTTTTACAGTAAAAAAGTAATCTTTATTGGTTGAAAATAAACTTTTTTGTTGAAAATTCAATTGCCTTCCAAAAACTTCGTCTTTTTGTCTTGAAAATTTAACTATTTGGATAAAATTTCAACTATTGTGTTGAAAAATCATCTCTTTAGCTTGAAAGTTTAACTATTTGGTTGTTAATACAACTGTTAGTTAATTTTTTTTTAATTCGCCTTTTGGGGTAGAAAATTCTTCTTCTTTGTTATTTTGGACTGCGAAGTGTAATATTATAATATTTTTAATTATTCTTGATTCAGTTCCAAAGACATATTAGCATCCGTGTTTAGCCAACAGCTACGTTACTTTCAGGGGGGGGGGATAGCCTAAAATTTGTAACGTACTTTATGGACGGCCCCTGAATAATAATCTAAAAAAAAATTTCAATGAAATCCCAAAAGATATTTTATACAGGAAGAATGAGAGATAATTTTGAAATAGGGACAATTTATTCAAAATTCTTTCGAGATGATTAATATATTGCAGACGCATGAATTACGAGAGTTAGTGAGACAATGGAAATGACAAATAGAAAAAAAGTGAAACTACTGAGTTCGAAAAAAAAAACATAAATCATAAGTTCTTGGAGGCGCGTGCTCGTTTAAATGGGGCTCAAACTGCATAATAAGGCCAGAATCCATTGACATAGTGACCATTTCGTTGAAAAGTAATGTCCCCTCCTGTGAGATACGAGAAAGAGATCTCAGAGCGACCCTTCACGCCCAGGTATAGCTATACTAGCTATAGTCACGTATAGTGTAAGTAAAATATACTCTCTCCGAGGACTCCAAGGATTTGAGACATCGCTGAGGAAAGTGGTCCTTCAGCCACCAAACAACGGCGTGAGAGGGGGCGTGATTTGACAGTTTAGTCGGGGGTGCCATAACTCACAAAGCTACATGGCCCACCTGGGTGAAAAACCGGTCGCATCTTACAAGGTGAGTGCGCCTAACGGGGGCCAAGAGGGCCTAAATATGAAATGAAAAAAGCTCAAACCATTTGCTTAGACAAAAAGCAGTTTACGAGAAGAAAGGGTTGGAAGAAATTCGCGCTGAATAACTATTGATTGAATTGTAAATTGCTCGAGCAACAACGATAGAGCAATGGTATAAGTTTAAGACTAGAGAGTCTGCCGTCATGAGTTCGCGCCCACATACTTTTTTCCTACAATTTTTTTTCTTATTCGTTTTTTCTATAATTTAACCGTAAATATATAAAAATATTATAAAAATAATAATACATAGTGAAAAAATATTTTTTAAATCGAAAAATTATTATTTCTGACAAAAATATTGGTGCAATTGCAGAATAGGGGCGTCATCTCTGTTTTGGCTGGAAAATTTTTTTTTTTTGGTAACGAACTATTAGAATCTTTAATTGAACGACAAATAAAGCGTTTTGACGGGGCAAAAGTTTAAAATTATTGTTACTTTTGTTACTAAGATGTCTCAAATATGGGTCTCTTACGATATCGGAATGATCATATTTAACTCACCGTTTAGGTGCTTTTAAATATCCGTACGGCTAGAAACACAGTAAATAATTAATGTTGAATGGTTTTTTAAAAAATCAAAATGTATTTATATATTTTTTTCATGCCGACATAAGCCATTATACCCCTCCCCAACGTCTCGGGGCGGAAAAGCGCCCCTTTAAAGATTCTAATAGTTTGTCGTCAAAAAATTTTTTTACAGCCATAATAGGGGTGACGCCCTTATTCTGCAATGTGCAATCTAACCAAAATATTTATATCAATAAAATTGATGTCTGTAATATACAACAAATCATTTTTAACCTATAAACATTATTACTTTGCTATTTTTTGAAGCTTTTACCAATGAAAAATTAATTTAAAAAAATTACATGCATGAAAGAAAATTGAAAATATATTTGAAATATGAATATTCAAAAATCAAAATACTTCATTTCAAAATTTCAACAATTGCATATGTATCCATCAATTTTTCGCTGGTAAAAACGTCGAAAAAAGGGTTTGTTTTTTTTTCATTTCAAATTAATTATTCAAATAAATTATAAAGTTGTATGACTTTCCCCTTTTAAATTGTTTCCCCTTTTATATGGTTGACTCAATAAGTTCGACTATGAATAGAAAAAGATTTGTTCCATAAAACTAATTTCGATAACCTATAAAACTAATCATAAAGGGCTCGTTAATGTTTCCGAGACAAAAAAAATGTTTTAATTAATATGAAAATCAATTCAATAACTTAAAACTATTTATAAAGGTTTTTGTTTCGGGTCTTTGATAATAAATCTGAGGTCATATTTAAAAAATTCTAAATGGCTAACTTAATATGGCGCACAGTAGGGTGGCCCTTATTTATATGTAGTGAAAAAAAAATCAGAATTTTTTTGCTCTCACCCCCCAGTTTTGTTCGAATACCTAAAAAAAATGATCTCCAAATTTTAGCCAAATCAGTTAATATTAACCCGTGCCTCAAACACCATAAAGTTTAACACATGTTTTTTATGGGGAAAAGGCAGTTTTTGTTAATCTAAGATTTCAAAGCCATAAAAGCCATAAAAGCATAAAAGCCAAAGAATACCTCATAAACGCCAAACACGAATTTGATCTAATATTAAGGTTTATTAACGCTTTTTGAAATTTTTTTTTCCATAAATCATCACGAGACGGTAATCTGACAATAACTAGTAAATTTTTAAGCAATTTTAAATTGTTTGAACAATTTTCATTTGTTTAAACATCTGTTTTATTTATATGAGTCGAGAATGTATTGGATTTTCTAGACAAATGTCAATTTTTGTGAATACTAATTTGTTTTTAATACTTCTTTCAATTGTTTAAAGAAAATTAAATGGTTTAAACAAAGTTAAATTATTTAAACAATTTCATATTTTCTAAATATTTAATTTTCGAAATTCTTCTGCAGATGTGAATATTTGTAGGTACTAATTCGTTTTTAAACAATAGTCTAGAATGTGTGAACAAATTTAAATTGTTCAAACAATTCTTATTAGTTTAAATACCTGATTTATTCATATGAGTCGAGAATATAATGGATTTTCTAGACAAATTTCAATTTTTGTGAGTACTAATTTGTTTTCAATACTACTCTTAATTGTTTAGAGAAATTTAAATTGTTTGAACAATTTCAATTTGTTTTAAAATTCTAGAGTATTGTTCAGAAACAACTTAGTACCTACAAATACTCACATTTGCAGAAGAATGGCGAAAATTGAATATTTAGAAAATATAAAATTGTTTAAACAATTTGAGTTTTCTTAAGCAATTTAAGTTCCTTTAAAGAATTAAGAGTAGTATTAGAAACGAATTAGTGCTCACAAAATTTGAAATTTGTCTAGAAAATCCATTACATTCTCGACTCATATGAATAAATCAAATATTTAAAGGAATAAAACTTGTCTAAACAAATTTCATTTGTTGAAACATTCTACGGTATTGTTCAGAAACAAATTAGTACCTACAAATATTCACATCTGCAAAAGAATGGCGAAAATTAAATATTCAGAAAATATGAAATTGTTTAAACAATTTAAGTCTCTCCAAACAATTAAGAGTAGTATTAAAAATAAATTAGTGCTAACAAAAATTGACATTTGTCTAGAAAATCCCATACATTCTCGACTCATATAAATAAATCAGATGTTTAAACAAATAAAAATGGTTTAAACAATTTCCAATTGTTTAACAAATTCTGGTTATTGTCATATTACCGACTCGTGATGATTTATGGAAAAAAAAATCAAAAAGCGTTAATAAACCTCAATATTAGATCAAACTCGTGTTTGGCGTTTATGAGGTATTCCTTGGGGATCCATAAGGTCACCATAAAATAACTCAACTTTAAAATTTATGACTGATATTTATTCTTTGATGAATTCTCAAAAACATATTGCAAGGCGAAATAATTTGCAAGAATTTATGGCTTTGACATCTTAGATTAACAAAAAACTGCTTTTTCCCCATAAGAAACATGTGTTAAACTTTATGGTGCTTGAGGCACGGTTTAATATTAACCGATTTGGCTAAAATTTAGAGATCATTTTTTTAGGTATTCAAACAAAACTGGGGGTTGAGAGTAAAGAAATTCTAAGAGTGAAAAATAAGGGTCACCCTAGGCGCATAGTGCGTCAAAAAACACTTTTTTTGGACAAAAATTGCTAGACAGTTCAATTTTCAACGGATTTTGACGTAATTTTTTTTTCAGTGACCGTAAGTCTTCAGGCATAACTTGTAACGACTAATTCTTGATTTAAGTCGAAGCAAAATTTTTTATTTAATAACAAATAAATTTTGTTGATATAACATTTCAAGTGTGCCACTGCTCTAAAGATTCTCAAATTCGAGTTCAAATTCAATAACACAGGCTTTAAATCAGTATAATAACTATACAGAAATAATTTATAATGTGTTCGAGTAAGAAAAAAAATAACTCATGATGTTACAAACAAACTAATCAGCAAGTGTCATTTTTTCGTAATTTGCAATGATTCATAGTGAAATTCATAGCTTTTCATTAAAATGTGAGATAAATTAATGTACGATTATAATTAGTTAAAACTAGTTGCTCTTTTCAATTTTGAGCATCTAATTGTAAAAATTGTTTAAATAATTAAGAGTTTTTATCATTTTGAAAAATTTGACAGTAAAGAGTTAATGGTAAGACATTCTTAGTATTCCGTGAAAAAATTTGAGCCTGTCATAAAGAAGATGTTTTTTAGAATTGTCATTAGAGTCTAGAATTTTTATTTTATTTTATATGCATATATTTGTAATTTTTGTAAAAATTATTATAAGTATCAAGCTTTTCAAATAATAAGCGTTTCGTCCTAGGCTACGACTCACTGGATTTGTCAGTAAGGCAATGTGAATCAGCCTTGCCTTAGACACATTGACCTAGAATCAATAATATTCTAAATTTCTTCAATTAATTTTTAATTTTTATCATTTTTAAAATTGTTATTGTATTAGACATTTCGGTCACAGATAGGAACTCAAATTTAATTCAAATGACGTAATTTTAACGTTAAATTTGAAAGTAAGCAAAAAATTTAAAAAATTTAGGGAAGATAGAAGTATTATACGTTTTGATCGCATATTACCTAATTTTTCAAAAATTTTTGCTTACACTTAAATTTAACATTCAATTTAGGTCATTTAATTTAAATTTCAGACCCTATTTGTGACCGAAATGTCTTATATAATATTAATTTTTAAAATTACAAAAATTGAAAATTAATTGAAGAAATTTAGTATATTATTGATCCTAATGCCAATTCTAAAAAAACATCTTCCTTACAATTTTATACTTTAAGTCAATTAAAACCGATATCTTCCGAAAAACCAGCAAAGATATCATTTAACAATTTGAGCCTATTCATGAAAAAACGTGAAAATAGGTATTTGTTTACAAGAATTGTTCAAATCATTAACATTTGCTATCAGTTTGAAAAATATGGTAATAAGAAATCATTCACAAGACATTTTTAGCTGATTCATTGAAAAAAGTGAGACTATTCATGGGAAAAAGATCTAAACGTGCATTTGTTTATAAAAATTATTTAAATAATTAAAAGTTATTCTTGACTCGTAAAATATTGAGCCTATTCATTCAGGCATTGCCAAATTATTTATTTTCAAAGGGGAGCCAGATGGCGCTGTTTCTGTTTGGTCGCTTTCCGCACGTGCTCAACGTATTTTACGATTTTTTATAGTCTGAGAATGCTTTTAATAATAATTCTAGTGCTGTGCGTTGAAAGACAGTGATTGTTATCCACTGGGATATTAGTGGTGCGAGCAATGGTCAATTTTGTGATTTTTATTCTGAAAAAACAATCACGTGGACATAAGCTTGCCAAGCTATATCCTATATACGTATTCCGAATAGACACAGCACCAGCTGTTCGTGATGTCAGACGTCAGCATGGGGGATCCTTCAGATTCGAGGTTAGACCGTATCGAAGAGCTCTTACGCTCTATAAAAGTGGATACCGCTAAAACAACAAACGATGTGAATGAACTGAAGGAAACGACTTCAGAACTACAGATTGATGTTAAGACACTTGGTAATGATGTTGGCACTATCATAGATGGACACAATATTTTTGATGAGAGGTGTGATAATCTGGAAAAGGCCTTGTGTGAGGTTAGATTGGAAGTGGAATATTCCAGGAGACAGACTGTCTCCAGAAATATGCTTCTGCACAAGCTTCCCGACAACGAGGATGTTATCAAGGATCTGCTCATATCTGTTCTTAATGTCTTCGCTCAACTTGATATCCAGATAAGCGTAAATGATGTGGAGACTTTTTACAGGATTAGTAAGACTCCGGCTTCTAAACCAGTACTCATTAAGCTGGTCTCATCAAGAGTCAAATCGCTAATCTTCAGGAAATCCAAAGATCTGAGGACCATTGGGTTTCCGATCACTCATGACAGAACAATGGCTCAGACGGGAGTCTGGAGAGCTCTTGCACACGAGAAAGACAAACTGGTTGAGCTTGGTTTTGAAGTCTCGATAAAAAGAGACAAATTATGGGCCGATGGCAAAATAATCTCTAAGGAGTTGATTCAGAGGATGCTCTGTGGCTCTTCAAGGTCTCGGCAGAACAATGCTGCTATGCTCTTTGCTGACGCAAAGAATACGGTTAAATCGAGCAACAAAACTAAATCCGTGAAGTCTACACGCAGGAGTAGACCTCCCACCTCCTCTAGATCTTCATCGTCTGACGCTTCTATGGATAGTTTCCTCAGCAAACATAAGAAAAACCAAGTCTTTACTCGCGCCAATGCTGCAAGGAAGCAGGTCTAGCAAACAGAGTTGGATTTCATTAAAGATACTGAGGTGATGGAGGGTCATGTACCAGATTCTCAGGTAGAGTGCACAGCTTTGTTCAAGCCTAAGCTCAAAATGTACTCGCATATTATTTTTTAGAATATTCACGGCTTTTCTAATCTGAATGATATTGAGAGACATGTCAACAAAATGGATATTGTCCGTGTTAGCGAAACCTGGCTGACTTCCCCTTCTAATTTCTTCCCCATCTGACTGACGAATTTGTATTGTATTTCCAGTAATGCCATTAAGCCGGAGGGTGAGGAAAGACCTAGTGGGGGTTTAGCTGTGCTTATTAATTGCTCTGTATATAAATACGAAATTCTAGATCAGTCTAAATATTGGATTTTTGTTAAATGTTACCTAGGTGCGCGAAATTTTATTATAGGCTTTCTATACATTAGTCCTTCCGTTATTCTTGTGGATGTTTCAGAAGCCTTGGATCTACTTTTGGTTAGGTTATTTGAGGGTCACCCCGATTTTCTCTATTAGGGGAGGATTACAAAACCCGTATTGGGGACCTGAATTCCTTATAAGGAGAAGCCCTATCTCTGAATGCGCGGTTTTCTCCAGATAGGACAACGTTGGACTCTGTAATTAACAGATGAGGGGTGGATTCAGTTAATTTTTTAGCATATAATGATTTGTTGGTATTAAGTGGCTCTGTCTTGGATGAAAAAGGTGTTAACTATGCCCGGGTCCAGGCTGTCTGGAATATGTCTTAGAAAGATGTATGCCTTATTGTCACATGGCCGTCTCTTGATGCTGCTAAATTGAAAAGACATAAAGATGTAATTTTACAAAACCTCCAAAAGCATCTTAAGCATGTCCATATAGAGGGACTATCCTACTCTGAGGGCCTCCAGGTCTTCCCTTACCTTCCCTTTCCAGAAAACCGGGATTCATACTTACTCACGTGTGCCCCTTTTGCGTATACTAAAATTTTAGCGCAGACTTATTGGCTTAATAAGAGGTAGAGGGGTGTGTGGTGAATGGAAATATGTTTATACGAGTGGAAGCATGTGTACGGTGTGTAATACGAGGTGTGACTATTAAATAACCGGACTGATGCTCTAGCAATTTTTATTTACCAAACTATGCAATAAGATGTTATCCCCTTCAATGTCGTCCCCTTCCCGATCCCTACACCGCTCCATACGAATCTTTCATTATTTGAAGCAATGTTGCGGGTCCTTTTCTGAGAGGTATTTCGTAAGCCGCGCCGCTCTTTCCTTCACAGCATCCACCGACTCTAATCTAGTTCCTTTTAGCTTAGACTTGATTTTCATGGCCAGAAAAAAATCACATGGGGCTAGGTCAAGTGAGTACGATGGGTGCTCCAATACATGAATGTTGTTCTTCGTCAAAAACCTCTGGTCAGACACCCTCAACATAATTCCAGCGCAGCTCAGGTAGACAGTCAACTTTGAACAAAGGTTACTTACGTACTGAGAGTCGTGCAATCTTGAAATTTGGAGGGTAGTGGGGGGAAGGAACACAGATTAATATCAGGCCCTGTTAAGATAAATGACATGCGACCTATTTATAACTTCACAAAGGACGTACTTTGTATTCGTGCCTTCATTCTGGAAACCTGAATTATGCCGCCCCGCCTAACCCGACTGTATGTCAATAGGCCATGTCAGTAGACCTATAGAAAATTATTATTTTGACTTCCTAGGATACTCACCACCTTAATGTCTACTTTATTTTGATGTATTACGAAGAACAAATAAATTATTATTATTATTTGTTTACAAAAATTGTTTAAGGAATTGCAAAAAGGCAGCTATTTTTAACTAATCGTAATCGTACATTAATTTATCTCATATTTTATGCAAAAACTATGAATTTCAACAACTAATTATTGCCAATCACGAAAAAATGACACTCGTTCTTTAATTTGTTAATAACACTATAAAAAAATGTTTTCCTACTCCAACACATTATGTGTTATTTTCGTATAGTTATTATACTGATATAAGGCCTGTTTGATTGAACTTGAGAATCTTTCAAGCGATTTTTTTCTAAAAAAGCCTTTTTTGGGCACACTGTGTGGCAGACTAGTGGTCCTAATTTTTATTTTTTTATTTTTACGAAACTCAGTTTGATAAGTTGAAATTACTTACTATGGTTTTTTTTTGGGTTGCTGATAACGAATCGAAAGTCAGATTTACAAAATTCAAAATGACTGACACAATATGGCGGACCGTAAAACAATTTTTTTATAGATGGCCCGCTTTATTGAGTCAACCATTTTGAATTTCGAAAACCTGACCTTAGATTCGTTTACACCGATCCAGAAAATGTCATGATGAATAGTTTCAAGTTATCGAACTGAATTTTATAAAAATTAATACATTTTTTGATTTGAGGAGCAAAAAACCCATTGATTTTTGGTCACTCTTTGCAACTGATTTTAAGTGTTTGCAATAAAATTTGTACACTGATTGCCAGAATACCACCCGATCCCGAGAGTTGAATTAGGCCCTTCAAAATACTGTAAAGAATCTCGAAGACCTAAAATTTTCGATTTTCAGTGTTGAAAATTCACGTAGAAAAGAACTTCCTAGTTATTGGCACAAATTACCATTTTCATTAAGAAAATTTATTGGAATCGTCGAAAATAATATTTTTTGCCATTTTTCACGATTACCATACAAATCATAATTTTTGACTAAAAAAAATAGCTGAAAACACTGTTTGTGTTTTGAATTTTTTTCAACTTTATTAGATTACTATGCCAATCGTAACTTCCACCCAACAAAATAGCTAAAAATACTATTTGCATGATCTGGTGAACTGTGTTAAATATCGTTTGCTGCCGGGAATTTCAATTTTTCAGTTGCATTTTTAGCTATTCAGACATGGTATTTTCCGAAGAAATTGAGAAATGTTTTCAAATAGTATTCATCACCATTTCACATGGCTAAGATTGATCTTTCTCAAAAGAGATCTTGATCCTTAAGGATATGAAGAGGAACCCTGGACAGCTGTCAGTATCAAGATTTCTCATGATGTTCCCGCTTTTGGCTGTTGACTGTTCTATATTTCGAATAGCACACAGAATTTAAAATAAGCTAGGTCGGATTGATAATCTATGTGCTAAATGTCACAATTTGCAAATTTTGTGATCTACTTAAAAGTGGTGATGCTCGAAATATTAATATATGTAAATTGCAAATGAAAATGATAATTTTCATTACTTCTATATAAGTTAGAAATTGCAAATACTAGCATGTGTTACTATTTTAAATAGTAAAATTTATGATTGAAATGGCAATAATTGATATTTGTGAATAGAACCAATGAGGTTCAGGCGACATATAGTCAAATATACTGTTCGACATAGTACTCTCTTATTCTGAATCGTTTTTTATTAGAGAAATGGTAAAAATTTTAAAGTGGCCTTTCAGATTTCAAATCATTCATTTATAAATGGTACCTACTCTTTGCTCTGATTCCAGGTTATAGTTTAAAGATAAGCTCACGTCTAATGTTTAGTCAGACATAACATATTCTCTTTTTTCATTTCACATCTTCCATCTTTAAATCTACTGATTCGAGAGCTTGAGATCAGTGGATGGGCGAAGGTCGATCAAGGTAGACAACGTGCGTCAGAGGTGAACTGGAAATCCATCATGGTATTCAACTGAGGTACGTCCTCTTCTTGCACTCGAATCGATTCACATGGAATCAGGGATCCAAAGAGGCTGGATGGCTGGCAGGCAGGCAGCAATAGTCAGAAGATAGTCACTGAAGAGTGAGTCCTTGTTGTCGCAGTAGCATCCGATCGGCCTCGAACGAAACGAAACACGCGCCACATAAATTGTCTCCCTGTCTGCCCTGGTGAAAGCTGGATTTGTTACAGTTTGCACTCTACGGCGACGTCTAGCTCGTCTGCCATTCGTGCTTCGTCGCAAATTCGAAATCCATCACCACAATCTTATCTCTCTTTTCTTCCTACCCAGCCTCACCTCAGGTCCCCATTTCTGGGCCTCATTATCTGTCCAAAAAGTCCTCAGTCTTTCGATATATGTTCCGCGTTCAGCCCTCATCTCTATCTCGATTTATCGCATTCCCTTTCACTTCACTCTCCTCTCATCGTCATCTTGTGCTTTTTCACTTTTTTCCTTTTGAACAAATCCTTCTGGACCTTTTTCCAACAAAAAGTGTAGGTCGTAATTGGGTTAGGTTTTTGAGGCTTCAGGTTTAGAGAAAAGCTTTGAATTCTAAGGTGCAGAAGCTCCTGTCTTGGAGGACATCTCATTACGCCCGTGACATTAAGATCGTTGACAGGTGGCATCGGCTCTGAGCGAACGGCTATCGACCTTTCTTCGATAATCGAACACCTGCTTCGCGAGAGGAACCTGCTCGTCTACCTGACAAACCGATAAACACGGATCATCTGGTCACTCGCGATGGAGAACCGGCACTGATTTGTCTCGAGCTTTTTATGACAGTGTTAGTGGAGAGTGACCGGAATTCTTCGTAGACAGACAATTTGCAACTCTTGCAGCTATAACGCAATTACTATAATGAGGAACTATTTCTAAATATGGTCTGAAAAATCAGTTGTTTTCCATTTTTATCCTAAATAAAAAGTTTTGATAGGTTTTTAAATAGATTTGCGTCCATCCGTATCCTTCCCTTATATTGAAATTAAGTCCAAAATCAACAGTCACAGTCTTTTCCCTGTTCCCCTTTTTCTCTTTTTTTTTCACATTTTTGATTGAGAATTCATCTTTTGGCCTCAAATTTTTTTACTTGTTTGAAAATTGAATCATTTTATTAAAATTTCAACAATATCGTTGAAAAGTCCTGCTTTTTGAATGAAAATTCAACTGTATGTTTGAAAATTCGACAATTTGAATGTATGTATGTGTGTATGTTTGATTACCTAGATACTGTAGTCACGCTAACTTTTGAAGGATTTGACAAATCGAATCAGTCCTTTATACACTGTTTCAGGGTCCCAAAATGAAGTTTAAGTTCGTTAAACCAGAATTATCCAACCAAAATTAAAAAATTTAGAGCATTTTCAAAACTCAAAACAAAATTTTTTCAATTATTCAGGAATTGGCACATTACAAAAAGACTTACAAGTTATCTGCATGTCATTTTTGAATTCGATGACACTTACAAAAGTTACATGGTTTTCAAAAGTTTAAAAATGTTCAAAAAATAGAAACTATTTTTCTAGCAGATTCAGAGATTTGAATCGACATTTTTGTTAATATCCAATATATTTATAAATTATGCCTATGAATTTTTCGATTCGCTGAAAATTCCAAAAGCCTTATCATTTTCAAAAATATTATCGAAATTATAAAAAAAATGTACGAGATCCACGAGATATAATTATGATTTTCAGTACATGTCAACAAGATTCACAAATTATCCTCATGACATTTTTCGATTGGACACACATTTTGAAAGTTGCATATGTTTAATAATCAAGTAGATTGATTACCTATATTGAGAATATTTTTTAATTCTTGAACTTTTTTGTTCAAATTCAGTCTCCAGATAAATCCTTAAACATTCTACAATCGGCAAATAATAAATATTCCAGAATTGTGCCACATAATTTGTGAAAAAACTGAAATATTCACTATTTGTACAATATACTGTTGAAAAATTGACAGATAACGCAAAATTTGTATCGCTTTCATTTTATTTTTAGAACAAAATTGTATGTTTGGAAGAACTTTCTTCAAAGTCAACTTGAAAAGCAATTCTGCTCCGATTCAATAAATAACCTTTTTGCATACGTCTTCAATTCAAAGAGAAATGTAATTTATTATTTGAGTTACTTCACTTTAATTTAATTTTATAATTATCGTTTAATTATTTGGTTAAATTATTTTAATTTAATTTATTTTAAATAAATTTTTTATCCCAAGATCACAACTCTTATCAACTTCTCTCCGAAGTGACCTTTCATTCTATAATACTATATTGTGACTTTTAGATAAAAGAAAAATATTGTTTATTAAAAAAATCGACAATTTTCTTACTACAAGTTTTTATATAGTAATTTGAAAATGCTCAATTATTAAAAACTGTAATTTTTAATACAAATTATGCACTTCATATTTTTACAAAGTATTTAACTACTTTCATACATCTGCCGAAGGAATCTCAAGCCTCTAAGACGAGCCTAAGACAAGGCCTCGAATTTCAAGGCCTTGAATTCTGGCCACCTTGAATTATCTCGAAATGCGAGGCTTTGAGTTATCCTGCCTTGCTTCTATCGACTCCTCCTTGACATTTCTCGTCTTTCTTCCAATAATGAATAATACGAATCATATTGTAGCCTCGGATAGAAGTGACACTTTTGCTGACGAAACGCATGCCCTCGAAAAAGTTTCAAGTAATGATTTGGGAGTGAGTGTTTGGATGTTATAGGTGTAATTGATCTTAAGAAAAGGGAATTGCGGAATACAATGCGCTGTAGGAAGCTAGCTATTTATGTGCACCGGAAACAAAGAAAAAGGGACGTAAGATAAGAAGGCTCGACAATGGTCTAGAACTCTGGTCAGGAATAGGTAATGAATCATATGGTAGCCAGGGAATCGGTCTGATTACAAATGAGAGAGCAAAACAGCATGTCAAAAAGTATGAATGTATACTTCATAGGTTACTATCGGTTAGATACAAGCGCAAATCAGAGGGCAATTTATTATAGCGTGCTACGCTCGAGTTGATGGTAACAGAACTGATGTGAAAGATACCTTCTGAGACTTGTTAAATCATATTACGGGCACTGGCGATCCTGGGGAAAGAACCATCCTACTCGGAGAGTAGGGTGAGATACTCAGAGATACTCGGTCATCTTGAAGATCCAAAAACGAACAGTAACAGGGAGAAATTGATTGACTTATCCTTAAAAAAAGGCTTGTTTATTACAAATATTTGGTTCAGACATAAAATGATCCACATATATTCTGGGAACAGTGGCGAAAGCCACAGTATGATTGACTTTATTGTAACGGATGAGAGACTTAGAGGGCTAGTAAGAGAGACAAGGGTTATGAGAGGCTCCGAGTGTGGAACGGATCACTACCTCATACTTTCAAAAATGAATTAAGATCAAGGATGGAGGAGAAGAGGACTTAATTTTAAGCCGAAGCAGATGCGAGTTGAAGTGGAGAATTTTCACAAACCAGAAGTACAAGCAGTATATCGTGAGAAGCTGAATAAATATTTAGGACATCATAAAGAAGACTGGAAGACTGAATAGACAATTAAAATATAGAGGGTGCATAGATAATACTACGGGATAGCTTCTTCAAATGTGCATCTGAAGTGTGCGGTACTCCGGTTGTAGGAAGAAAGACTGGAGATGTTTGATGAAATGATAAAGTCCGCGTGGCTGTTAACGAGAAAAAGTGAGTTTACTCGAGAAAGCTGAATATTAAAGGTCCTAGCAATGAGGAGAGGACTAGACTATGAAATTCGTATAGGGATAAAAACCGAAAAGCAAAGATACTGGTAAAAGAAAGCAAGGATAAAATCCAAGTGGAAGAAGATAAAAAAGTGCAAAATGATTTCAAAGGAAGTAAGAAATCCTAATGATCAAATCCTAATAACCAGATCCTAATAACGTAATCCTAAGTAAAAAGATTTGATAGATCTTCTGATAGAATTTTCCTCCATCCATATCCTTTCCTCATTTTGAAATCGAGCCCAAAATGAATAAAATGAAAAAAATTAAGAAATCGACTTAGAAGGATATGACGATCATTAATCACTCCACCTCTTTTTTAACATTTAGACACTTTAGGTAATAGAACAAGATTTACGATTTAACGAATTGCTAGCAACCTTCTTCTGAAATCCAGCGATTCCACGGATGAGACATTCGTTCGCCGGAGCACTTACGCGCAAGTACGAGTTCACGCATACATGGAAGGAATGCAATTGCGAGTGCGTGTATGTACATATGGTATTTTGCACGTGTACAGTTATACAAATGGTGAACGCTCGTTATGGCACTATATGGCGCTGCGCTGGGCACGAGTTAGCCGGGGTTGGCTCAGTAGAGAAGCAACATGCCATATCGGTGACACCTGTTAGTGCGAGCGGCAGTACCTATATAAACGTATCGCTGCAGTTATACATGAATCGAAGAGGAGGCATGCCGGGAATTAAAAGCGTGCTGTTGTATTATAATCGTATTATGGCGCGACTGTACCGAGCAGCAGCCGCGCATCGCTCCAGCAAAAAAAAAAGCAAAAGTGGGCATACCGACCACTTCTTCCTTCAAAACACACGCAGCAGGGTTCTACCCACCGCAAGCGTTATGGAATCTCAATTGGTTCAAGAAAATGATCTTATATGTTAAAAAACATTCCCAATTAATCCAAATAACAATTCATTAAAATTATTTTAAATCCATCATTCAGAGTACATCTATAGGATCCGCGAAGAATGAGTTCAAGGAAGCATCATTAAATTAGAATTCTTCGATAGAATGTCTCTGCATCAGTTTGTTCGTGTTTCAAAAGATTCCTTTCAACACAGTTTACGAAAATACCCCTTGAGGCTAAGCGTTAACATGCACAAATCGAGAGCGTCAGTGACTACTATAGAAGAATGTGGGAAGATTCTTGTGTTCGCTCAATATGCTCTTCCAATTTAATACAATCTCGCGATCAAAAGACGTGAATCCGAGTGCACTCGTGAATATTCACCAGGCGTGATCTTGACGCCTGGAATCAGCTTAATTAGCTTAATAATGGCCATATCTGCACTTTTAGGATAATATCTTGATTCGAGGTAACGAGAAACCCAGTTGATAATCGTGCAGCGATTCACCTCCGCCGTCGCGATGTCACTTGTATCGGGTTGACTCAATCGCAGACGGAACTCGCAGTCAATGCGAGGGCATTTCGAGCCCGTTTCGTACTAAATTTCTCGCCTCTATAAGAGCTAAGTGGGCGACCGGTCTGCACGAGTGTATACTTGGCGTCTCTCATCTATAACGAATCGATCTGATCGAGTTCGATCCCTGGGATCGGGAGATTTATGCGCGATCGGTCGCGCTTCACTACTGCAAATATACCAACCAACCTTATATACGCAAGAACAAGGCGGCAGAAGTCAGAAGAAGAAGAAAAGAAGGATGAAAGACGATAGAGAGAGTAAGAAGAAGAGGGAAAAGAAGAAGGGCAGTAGATAGGGATTCTCTCAAATTGAATCTCGCGGCGGGCATCGCGACGTTTCCTCGTTTCTCGAGGTGGCTAGACACCTGACTGCTTTAACGCACCCTTTAAACGTATTACCTGCCCTCGATCCTCAATGCTATCGCTTCTTTGGGCACTTTGTGCCCAGAGAAAGATCGCCTCTCTACACTTGATGCTCCTTCTTCTTCATCTCCTCACTGCTCTCAACTTTTTTTACTAGGAGAATTTGCTCCTAAGAGGAATTTAATAAAACGATTGGGCGCACTTGGGAAATAAAACAAATTTTATTCGTTGAACAAAACCGAATGGTTGACTGTATTTGATTGAATTAAAAAATGTTTGGTTAACTTAACAAAATTTGTGAGGAGACGATCAAACTTGCACGAAGAAAATGTGTTTAGTAGCCGTTACAAAATTTTTTGAAAAGTCGGACATAAAGACTTTTCGGTAACTTTTAATATTTATTTCCAGAACCTCTATAATCAGGATTGTGACGATTACCGAAATCGAAGCGAAAGCGCTTCGGCGCACTTCAACTTTGGTAATAGTTACAGTCCAGAAAATATAGGTTCTCGAAATAAATATAAAAAGTTACCGAAAAGCCCGTATGTCCGAATTTTACAAAACTTTTTGCAACGGCTACTGAATACTTTTTCTCCATGTGCTTGCTTCAATAAATCAAACTTTTTTTTTAATCAACCAATTGTTCTGTTGTTCATGTGCTATATGGCTAAACCAACGAAAATTTTGTTGATTCAATTATTTCAACAACATATTTTTTCGAGTGTGATTCACATTCAATAAATGTTTGAAATGATTATGGGATATTCAAATAATTTATATTTAAATAATGAAGAAGGAGATTTAAGTAATATCAAATTTTTTAGATTTTTCGAATGCCTGAAAAAATAATCTCCACATTTGAGTGAAATCGAATAGTATTAATAGGTGCCGCAAAGACCATGAAGTTTCTCTTTGATCTTATGAGGAGAAGAAAACTTTTTGTTAATCTGTAATTTGTACGCGATAAAATTAACCAATATTGCAGTTTCCTATTCAGAATGTCCAAATATGTTAAAAAATGGCGAATGAAGTACAATTGCCTGCTTTTTCAATCAAAACAAATGAAAATTGTTTAAGCAATGGCAAATTGGTTAATATATTAATAGGAACTTTATTTTATCGACAATAATGATTTATGCATTACTAATAAAAATTTAATTTGGAAAAAAAAACATGAACTGAAATCCTTATCAAAAACTTTTTTGTGACTAAATTCGAAATGAAAAATTTCTTTTTCGTATTACTTTGTATCTGCTAGCATTAGACTACCTTATTAGTTTTGAAGAAACTATAAAACAATATATTCTTATACAGGCAACTGGGATGTTCTGGTCAGAGTCGATTTTTCATAATTTTTTTTTTTCTAAACTATTTGTATATTTTTAATCGAAATCATAAAAGTTACACAGCTTTTTGCCTTTCTCCAAAATTTATTTTTCATGTTCTGGAGATTTTTCCGTGTCACCCTTCAAATATTAATGTAAAAGCGTTTTTCAAAAGTTTTAATATTATGAACAATGTTTGCATATGAAAATATAAATGCTTCCTATCAAAGATAAATGTATACGCCTTTAATATAAGTCAATTTTTGCTCTTTTATAAGGTAAAAAAATAAATGAATGGTGTTTTAAAAGTATTTTACGTGGACCCAAAAGTTATCAACTATATTTGCTCTATTTTCTGGAACCTGTCCACTATAAACCAATCTAATCGATTCGACATCAACAAAATCACGGTGTGGTGAAACCAAATATAATTGAAAATACTTGAATATCAGATTTTCTGGTTGATTATACTTTCTTGGCATGCCATGAAAGTTTACGGATCAAATTCAAAATTATCACCTGAGCCCTTTTTGAAAAAATTCAATTTTTTTTTTCAAAAATTAGAAGATATAGGAATTGCATACACGTTGATGATAAATGTAGCATTGAAGTTGTTATTTTTTATATTAATTATATAATATATATATTAATTATTTTTAATGATTAATTGATTTCATAGCTTTGTAGGTGACGCTCCCTACAAAAAGGGTTTCGTAGCCTATTTAAATACAGTAGTTATGATTTTTAACTTTTATACATTGGACTATTTTGGCATTTATGCCCTTTTGGAATGCCGAACGTTGACACCTATGTTTTTCTAGTGTGCCAAATGTTGACACTTATGCCCTTTTAAAGTACCAAACGTTGAGACTTATGCCCTTTTAGAGTGCCAAACGTTGATACATATGCCCTTTTAGAGCACCAAACGTTGACACTTATGCCCTTTTAGAGTGTCAAACTTTGACACTTATGCCTTCTTAGAGTGCCAAACTATGACACCTATGTCCTTTAAGAGTGCCAAATGTTGATTTTTATGCCCTTTTAGAGTACCAAACTTTGACACCGATGCGCTTTTACAGTGTCAAACGATGATTTTTATGCCCTTTTAGAGTGCCAGACTTTAACACCTATGCGCTTTTAGAGTATCAAATGTTGATTTTTATGCCCTTTTAGAGGGACAAATTTTGACACATATTCCCTTTTAGAGTGCCAAACTTTGACACCTATGCCCTTTTAGAGTGTCAAATGTTGACTTTTATGCCCTTTTGAAGTAACAAATGTTGAGACTTATGTCCTTTTAGACTGCCAAACGTTGACACCTTCGTCCTTTAAGATTGCCAAATGTTGATTTTTATGCCTTTTTAGAGTGGCAAACTTTGACACCTATGTGCTTTTAGAGTGTCAAACGATAATTTTCATGCCCTTTTAGAGTGCCAAACTTTGACACCTATGCGCTTTTAGAGTGTCAAACTTGACACCTATGCCCTTTTAGAGGGACAAATTTTGACACATATTCCCTTTTAGAGTACCAAACGTTGACACTTATGCCCTTTTAAAGTACCAACTGTTGAGACTTATGCCCTTTTAGACTGCCAAACGTTGACACCTATGTCCTTTAAGATTGCCAAATGTTGATTTTTATGCCCTTTTAGAGTGGCAAACTTTGACACCTATGTGTTTTTATAGTGTCAAACGATGATTTTTATGCCCTTTTAGAGTGCCAAACTTTGACACCTATGCGCTTTTAGAGTGCCAAACTTGACACCTATGCCCTTTTAGAGTGACAAACGTTGACACCTATGCCCTTTTAGAGTGCCAAACTTGACACCTATGCCCTTTTAGAGTGCCAAACTTGACACCTATGCCCTTTTAGAGTACCAAACGTTGACACTTATGCTCTTTTAGAGAATGAAAAGTTTGTAGATTATTTCATTGTATTAATACAAATATTTACCTTTGATTTTTAATTAAAATTAATTTCCAAATATATCTGAAATAATTATTTTTTTCAAATGATGAGGGGTAGTGGGGTAAGGTAGCTGCCAGAGGATAGGTTGGGTCCCGCGGGATAAGGGGGTCCCGAGAGATAGGTTGGATCCCATGGGTTAGGTGAGGTCCTGTGGGATAGATGGAGTCCTGCGGGACAGTGGAGTCCCGTGGGATGGATGGAGACCCTTGGGATAGGTGAAGTTCTTTGGGCTTGGTGGGGTTCCGTGAGATAAATGGAGTCCTGTTGGATAGGTGGAGGCCTAAAGGGGTTGGTGGGGTCCGCGGGATGGGTAGAGTCCTGTAACTAGGTGGAGTCCTGTGGGATTGGTAAGGTCTTGTGGGATTGATGGAGTCCTGTGCGATGAGTGTAGTCCTTTGGGCTTGGTGGGGCCCCGAGGGATAAGTGAGGGCCCGTGGGATAGGTGAAGTTCCGTGGGATAGGTAGCGTTCTGTGGGATAGGTGTAGTTCTGTGGGATAGGTGTAGTTCTGTGGGATAGGTAGCGTTCTGTGGGATAGGTGTAGTTCTGTGGACTTGGTGGGGTGCCGAAAGATAAGTAGGGGCCCATGGGTTAGGTGGAGTCCCGCGGGATAGGTGGCATCCTGTGGGATGGGTGGAGTCCAGTGGGCTTGGTAGAATCCCGAGGGATAAGTGGGGGCCGATGGGATAGGTTGGGTCTCAAGGGATACGCAGAGTACAGTGTATTAGATTGGGCTCTGTGGGGTAGGTGAGGTCTTTGGGGTTTAAGTGGAGACCTGTGGACCAGGTGGGTTTCTGTGGGCTAGGTGGGATCCCGATTCCTTAAGGATAAGGGGGGTCCGTAAGGATAGAAAGGGTCCCTTGTGATGGATTGAGTCCCGAGGAATAAGGTTGGGTTCCGTGGGCTAGGTGGGTTTCTGTGGGCTAGGTGCGGTCCCGAAGGATAGCTAAGTCCCATAAGATAGGAGGGGTCCCGAGGGATAGGTTGAGTCCTATGAGACAGGAGGGGTTCAAGGGTTAGGGAGTCCTGGTGGAAAAACTTCGACGAATGAACGGACACCTGGCCGAAACTATAAGGATTTCAGCCCAGGGCTACGAAACCCTAAAAATAAAAATAAAAACTACTTCAATGCTATATTTACCATCACCTTGCATGCAAGGTCTACATCTCATAATTTTTGATAAACGAAAATTGACTTTTCTGAAAAGGGCTCGGGCGATAATTTTAAATTTGATCAGAAAACTTTCATGGAGTGTCGGGGAGCCATAATTAACCAGAAAATACCACATGCAAGCACCTTTCAATTAAATTTGGTTCTTCCCCACCGTAGACTACGAAGATACAGGAAAACACCACTACTGTAGATGTAGTGATTTGCAGTAGATAATATGAATCTATAAGAAAGTGTGTTTAGAATCTTGAAAGACTTTCCATCAGAAAATTTTTGTAAATATATTATACATTAACTGATATTTATACTATCATTCACAATTAATGTTTATAAAAGTAGGTACTAGGAAATCGAAATTAAATGTTGGTTCAAAGAAGAAGAGAATGAAAAATTGCTTCAAATGAATCCTTAGATAGTAGACGGAGAGCTGGTGATGTTTTTCGCCAAGTGAGAATATAAGTCCTAGTTACTGGCGAATATATCTGGGAAACGACCCTTCTTCAAAAAGCCATAAATGCCAAACGCCCTGCCAGCTGTGCTTAGATACCAGATGCAGGTGAAAAACTAAAATTTTCAAGTATTCATATGTAGGTTTCGTAAAACGACAGACCGAAATATAGCAGCTAACACCCTGAAAATTATATGTGAAAATGCATAATATTCATCAAAAGTTTTAACCTGTATTAGGTGTATAAATGCAGTGGGCATGGCGCCTGGCACTCATGGCTTTTGAGGAAGGGTCGTTTCCCAGATATACTTGCCAGTAAAGGACTTATACTTCCACTTGGCGAAAAACGTCACCAGCTTTTAGACTATGGTTAGATTCTTGATTCGGAATAAATGCCTTTTCTGCCTTCAGCAATGCTAGCACATAAAACCATCAAACCAAAATGATTCTAATGTTAGAATCTCCAGGTTCCTCTCCGTCAGATCAGATAGCAAACTCTTCTAATGATAACTCTTCTCCAGTGAAATATGCCTCCGACTTTATTCATCCCCCTTTCTCTTTCTGATTTCAGTAATCGCTTCTCACTGAATACTCGTCCCTCTTGGAATACATCTTCGTTGGCGTTCGTAGGATAGTTATTTCTACAAATCGCAGTCTTGCGAAGCAGCATCAACAGTAGCACCCGCGAAGGACCATCACAATCGCATCAGCGGGTGAGCAAAGAGAGCGGTACCAGCAACAGCAGCAGCAATACCGACAGCAATACAGCAGCGGAGACAAGCCGTCCTGGAATTCCATGTGCTGCATCGCGATATAATATACGAGCGGTGCAGGAAACAGTCGGCTTTCCTCAACGACAAAGGCTTCGCTAACTGACAAAGGCATATTAGGACGGTATGCGGAGAGCTTCGGTTGCTCCGTTCCATTCTGTTATACACATACGATATATATGTACGATGAGATATACAACGTATCCTCGTATATAATAATGCTCAGCCGGTTGTCGGACCCAAGTCGGGCAGGATTCAGTCCTTACGTCACCAGATGTCATCGCGGACCCGCTGATTTACATCCCAGCCAGCATGAATCCGCAAGAGATCAAGGGAAAAGGAGAGGGTGGGGGAGGCGAACCAAAGAGGGAGGAAGGAGATGGTAGCAGTCCAAGACTTATACATAAAATATTATGCGACCATCATATCGTTATGCTTTGACCAAACCCGAGCAGCGCATCCGACAAAGGAACTTTGTCTTGTATCGTGGATTTCTGTCGCGAAGACGAATGTCCGGGGTGAAATTGAGCTCGAATTCCACTCTCGAATTCGACTTTTTGCCCATTCTTTCGGCCTTGAAGACGATTATTGATTATGACAGTGACAGACACCACCCAATCTGTTTATCAAACCTAGCCTGCGTACAAGAAATAACCAGTATGTATGTATGTCTTCATTTTTCAGCCCAATGGCCTAGAAAAATTCGTTGTAAAATATACAAAGTATACAGTATCTTAAATGTAGACCTACTCATACTGCCCTCACTCAAACTTCTCTATACCTTTCTATACTTTTCATTGTCAACGCACCCCCCACTTCGCCTAACTCACCCTGCACTCCCTCCCACATTTTTAGTATCTCCTTCTCTTTCTTTCCCAATTTTACATTTGTTTTACTTACCCCCCCTTCGCACGTTTTGGTTTTTATCGGGCGTATCCTTCAACAAACATTGAAGGATCCGCCCGATGAAAACCAAAAACCTAAATATTTGAACCTATCTACTACTTCAAGTGTTTCTCCTTTAAAATTCCATTCTAGCAGTTTTTGCAGTCCAAACCTAGCAGCCAAAAAAACCACCTAGCAGCCTTGGCAGGCAAAATACAAAGATATATCAACGCAGCGTGAGGTATGGTGGAAAGGGCAGGAATCAACACATTCAAGAGAAGGCTTTACCTATTAAATGTTTTGGCAAATCAGGAGCGCTCCACGGAGTCGAAATATGGGGATGGAGGAGAAGGAAGGAAAACAAAATTCAGAGTAGATGCATAAAAATGAGCATTAAATTGGACAGAAATACTCCTGGGTATATCTGGGAAATAGTCAGGAAGAAGAAGCGCGGAAGTTCAGACTAGAAGAAGGGCGATTCTTTATGAAGTATTCGAAATGGATGAGGATAGGTTACCAAAAATTTTCCTGATAGAGGAGATAAGTGGCTGGATCAACCGTAATTCTTCCGTCTGGGGAAAGGAATTGGTGTCAGCATTAGAAGAAGTAGGAGACAGTGAAACGTTGAGGATGTGGGATGGTAGGGATTTAGAAGATGTGTCAAAGAACTTAGGAAGAGAGGTTTTGAGGAAAATAGAACGAGACTGTCAGGTCAATTGACAAAAAATTGATAAATCAAATTATTGTTAACTATACAAAAGTATAACAGATGAGACTGAGAGGGAGAAAATACTGAGATGCGAAATATATCGAAGGAATAGACAAGAAACAGTGGGCTAGGTTAAGGTGCGTAAATATGGGCAAGGTAGAAAATAAAGGTTATAACGCCAATTGCCGTTGCTGTTTATGCGGGGAAGAGGAAGAAGATATAATTCACGTTTGGAAATGCAAGGAAGCTTGGCAACTTATTGAACGTGTAGCAGTTTAGGAAGTGGATGAGTGGTTGATGGCTGGTAGGGGGTCTGAGTGTACAAATTTTACTGATCGCCTATGCTGAAATCTGAAGAAGAAACCGAGTCCCGGGGTGTGCAAATATGTGAGAAATATCGAAAGATTAGCCAAAGAGATAAGCCAAAAAAAGAGATAGTGTTACGAAGGAAGATTCGAAAGCGAAGAAGTGAATGTATGTTAGAAATAATGTAAATATGTCCGGAATACAGCGCAGAGGAAATGTATAGATTTAAGAGAAAGTAGAGTAAGAACTTTGATTTATGTATAAACACAAATAGTGTATATTTGAAATAAATAAATATATATAATATGGTATCGTTCCCATAATTTGGTGGATTTGACTTTGTCCTTTCCCTTTTATGTTGATCGGTACTTTTTTTACAAATTGCTGGAGCAGGAAACAATCGAAAATTACCGACAGTCTCTTTGCATCTGTAATGAGTGCGGATCTCCACAAGGAGTTGTCTTTAACGACCTTCGCCGTATGAGGAAGGCGAGGCTGGTGGCTTTGCAAATTTAATGTGCGCCCGCCATTTTTGTCATCGTTGTTCGTCCAGCGTAACGAGATTTACTCTCTTTGTACTTCGCTAATATCCAGCAACGTTGTCGATTCATGAAATCATCAGGCTTGTATATTGTATATATAGCTACGTATGCCAGATTTTCATGCAATCGGATTCGTTACAATTAGTACCGACTACGATATTTTGCTAACAATTTAACATTTAATTGCGTGATACAATGAATCAGACTCAATTAGTATTTGTAACAAGCTTGATGCAAAAAAGAAAAGAAAACATATTTAATAAAATTGGTATAACCCAAAGTTTTTGGGAAGTATTTAGACACGGAGAAAAAGCAAACTGATTGTGATGCAGTTTATTGGATTAAAATGATCTTTTCTTTTTAGTCCGCACTTAAGCAGTTTTAAGCCTGCGTCTAGCGTACGGTGTAAGAACATTCATAGAAAGTTGATGTTCCTAATACAATTTGTACGGGATCTTTCAACTACCCAACTTTGTCACCAGAGATAGAACCTTTCCTCCGCAGAATAATTTTCTAACAAGTTATTTGGTCTGGGTCCTCAATTAAACAAAAAGTGTCTTGCACTTCTTGAATTGTACTCCAAACAAATTCCAATTGGAAACAATTGTTTCCGCACAAAAGTCCTCTTTTCCCTGAAAAATCACACATATGGCTGAACCTTTAGAAAGCTCTAAGCTTTATAAGCTTTAGGCGTAGGATGAAATTGCGCACGTCAAATGAGTGGACGCTTCCGTTCGAGTGGCGGGTGCTGACAACAAAAAAGAAGAGGAAGAGACACGACGGCGTTGCAGAGGAGGATGAGGAGGGCAAAAAACGCATCGAAACGAAAAAAATTGCACGATCCGTCCCACGGCGAAGCGTTGGTTGCTGGTGCAGTTCCTCCGATTAATTCTTAAACAATGCGTTCATCGACAGTACCCTCAGCGAGATGGGTCGGTGGCGTTATTGTTCGTCCCGTGGAATTGCAAATAAAACGCGGGACATGGTCAGGGTCCTCCCTATCAACTCTATCTGGACCTATGTGCAGTACATAGTTACATACATATATACGCTTCGGCTGCTTTGGCCATAGACAACATAGAGGAGTGAATGCCATTCTGCGAGGTCTCTATATGCCGCGGCAGAAACAAATATAGGCGAGTCGGACGCGTTTTTCGCGTGCGGGACTAACAGGTCAGAGACGAGGGATCCCGCTTGCATTCAAACGCGAGCCGATCTAGCCGACGGTTTTTCCAATCAAGCAACTTGCTGAATTTGTTTCCCCAAACGTCGCTGTGTTTCCAAGTTATTGATTGCCGTTCCGTACTGGACTGTGTCGTTCGGGAGAGAGAGAAAGAGAGAGAGAAGGCGAGACATATGGAGAGAGAAGAAATGAGAGTAAAACAGAGAAAGAGAGATATAGAGCCGGACGCGGTAACTCCAACTCGTTTCGTTCCGTTTCGTTTCGTTTCGCCTCGTTTCGCTACGTTACGTTACGTTTGCTCTGCCGTGTCTCTTCGCGCGCGATATAGGGGAGGAATAATAATTACGATCGGTCCGTTTCAATGATTGCGAGGTAAAAAATAAAAAGAGAGAGAGCGAGAGAGTTAGATGAACGAACGACGAATGGGGAGAAAGAGAGGAATCCTCTGCCTTAGCCACACTTCCGCTCGATCCGCGATCCGAATTTCCGCACTGGCGGTGAAGCTCCTTTTGTATGAAGTCGACTCTTATCCCACGTGGGAAATCTCGTTTTTATTGCAGAACCCTCGTCGCATTGCCCTTGCGTATTTTCAATGTACTTTTAGCGGTCCGTTTTATGCTTTCTGTCTGAGGATCAAAGAGTAAAAAAAAACGAGATTATATATTATCTCGTCTCTTCTTTTTACTCTTAAAAGTGACCATGTTGACAAAGATGTCACTTTTAGAATAAAAGTTTTTGATAGGACAGAATACACATTACACTGCCGTGAAAGAAAAATGAAACTTGTTGATAATATTTATTCAATTTTCCGGCATTGGGATTTGAATCCAGGACAGTGTAGCTTGATCGCGAAACTGTTTTATACCCAAGCAGGATACCACTTGAGCCAAGCTGCCTCAACAGCCAAAAATAAAATTTATCCGGATAACATTAAGGATTAAGCCATATGAATATTAACGTTTCAATTATTTCTCAAGTTATTAAGAAATCCGAATAGGCCTATTAGAAATAGAGTAATGGCTACTTGAGAAGCAGAATTTTTTATCCATTAAAGAAATAACATAATTCAAATTCCTTATTCAGAGTGTCTACTAAAAATCTGGAGAAAAACCGGGTAAAGTTCCGAAAGCATCGGACCTCTGATTTTTTTAAACTACGTGTACTTATGTATTTTAACGCTCTGATTACGAATATGATAGTGAAAATTGGCGCAAATTTTATTTTCATGGAGAAACCATGAAAACATACAAAATCGTGGTTTTTTCCATTTATTTCCATAAATAATGAAAATTTCGAAAAATATTTCGGCTAAAAGTTGTAGATCTCATCAAAATGCACATTTTATATCACATTAATCTTTAGCCTATGAGTAACAGTTTTAGGAATTTCCGAAGTTGAAGATGGAAAATCACAAACATTTCATATTTCCTAAAGTATTACTGTTACCTATCACAGCAGTGCCTTCCTGCACCCCATTAAACGTTGGAAAGGGGAACCTATGTTATTATTATTATTATACCATTAAGCCAAATCCCTTTCGGGGTAAGCGTAACTCGTTCGGTTCTGGTCTCGTTTCA
>JAUMHM010000088.1:15060847-15080926 GCA_032362435.1 Melikaiella ostensackeni
GGGCCGAGGTAGATTTTTTCTCATTTCTCCAAAAATCAATTTGACCAGTAATCGATACAAGAACATCAAAATATTATTTCAATAATTTGATTTCCAAAATGTCTAATAAATGAATTATTTTAATGATAATATCCTAGGTATTATTTAGGTATTAAACTAGAGCTTAATATCGTCCGCTGCAATACGTTCGACGTCGAGAAGGCACGTGCATGGGGCAGTGTCAAGATTGTCGCTTGCAATTTAAAACATTCATAATATTTCAACCATCAATCCGATTGCGCTCAAACTTTTCAGAAAACTTGTTTGAACCTTAATCAACAGCTTTCTCACTGGAAGTTCGCCGTTGCTCAAAATTAGCTCGATAAACGAAGCGCTTGAAGGTATGTACACTTGAAGTGATTTGAGAAAAAAATTACTGGTCCCATCATTACTAGCCCCGCCATTACTGGTCCCATCGTTACTGGTACCATCATTACTGGTTTCACTATTACTGGTCCCATCATTACTGGTCACATCATTACTGGTCTCATCATTACTCGTCCCGATATTACTGGTCCCATCATCACTAGTTCCACCATTACTGGTCCCATCATTACTGGTCCCGCCATTACTAGTCCTATCATTACTGTTCCCATTATTACTGGTCCTATCATAACTGGTCCCATTATTACTGGTCCCGCCATTACTGGTCCTATTAACACTGGTCCCATTATTAATGGTCCCACCATTACTGGTCCCACCATTATTGGTCCCATCATTACTGGTCCCATCATTACTGGTTCCACCATTAATGGTTCCGCCATTACTTGTCCTATCATTACTGGTTCCACCATTACTGTTTCCGCCATTACTGGTCCCATCATTACTGGTTCCAGCATTACTGGTCCCATCATTACTGGTCCCATCATTACTGGTCCCATCATTACTGGTCCCATCATTACTGGTCCCATTATTACTGGTCTCATCAATACTGGTCCCGCCATTATTGGTCCCATCATTACTGGTTCCACCATTACTGGTCCCATCATTACTGCTCCCATCCTTACTGGTCCCGCCATTACTAGTCCTATCATTACTGGTCCCATTATTACTGGTCCCATCATTACTGGTCCCGCCATTACTAGTACTATCATTACTGGTCCCATTATTACTGGTCCCATTATAACTGGTCCCGCCATTACTGGTCCTATCATTACTGGTCACATTTGTACTGGTGCCATCATTACTGGTCCCGCCATTACTGGTCCTATCATTACTGGTCCCATTATTACTGGTCCCATCATTACTTGTCCCGCTCTTTTTGGTTCCACCATTACTGGTCCCGCCATACTGGTCCCAGCATTACTGGTCTAGCTATTACTGGTCCCGCCATCACTATTCCCACTATTACTGGTCCCATCTTTACTGGTCCCATCATTACTGGTTGCGTCATTACTGGTCTCATCATTATTGGTCCCACCATTACTTATACCAGTTTTGTACAAAAAAGAGTCAATTTATTCTAATTTATTGTGATAATGGTGTTGAAACCTATTTCAGAAAAGTTTTCGTAGTCGAAAGTATTCATAGGAGATCAAAAATGCATAAACCACGATAAAAAAAAGACCAGATAACGCTTAGTGAAGCGCATTCCGATCAGCATCAATGCGTTATGTTTTAGGCTATCGCATAATAGGGCCCGCATTATGCTCGTCATGATCATATGTGTACAATTTATGGCTGTATAATACATCCGTAAAGAAAGTCAACAACCAGAGTTCCTTGGGGTCACATACGTTCTCTAATATTGTCTTTATGTTAACCCGATCTTTAATTTATGCCAACTCGAAATCCGGTGCTTATGATTCTTATTCTTACATTTATTTATAAGATCCATATTGCACGTAGGCCATAGCTTTAAGGCTCCTCAAGTTAAATTTAAATCAGTCGCTTATCGATAAGATCAGGCGTTTTTTTCTTTAATTTAAATTTTAAGACATTTATAAATGCTAGAAGAGAATTTATTTGATTTTTACTCTATTATATAGGATTATAAATTTACAGGGCTGACACACAGTCACTCAAGTCACTTTTAGTCACTTTTTTTCTCAAATCACTTTTTAGTCACTTTTTGAAGATGAAGTCACATCAATCACTTTTTAAATGGAAACATCACTTTAGTCACTTCTCTTTCAATAAATTAAAACGTAGAACCCGAGGGCTAACCACTATTGAATTCAGGTCTATATCTATTTCTGCATTTTCTGGAATTATTTTACTTCACCCTGAGTTCTTTGGAATTCCCTTGATATCCACTGAAAACCAATCTTCTTTCGATTTTCATTTTTTTTTCACTTTGAAGACTTTTAAATTCAGCTTCAACTCTCATAAATTTCATGAGATTGTGATTCGCTGATTTCATTCATTCCCATTTATCTGATTTCAATGGACCTTTTTTTGGATTCTAAGAACTTTGTTCCGTTCACTTGAATTATTTTTAATTGATCTGGAATTCGTATGAATTTCATCGAATTCTATTGAATTCCACTGAAAGCCAATCTTTTTTGGATTTTCAATTTTTTTTAACTCACTTTAAAGACATTTAAATTCAAATTCAACTCTTATGAATTTTATCAGACTCTTATTCGCTGATTCTGTTCACTCCCATTTATCTGAATTCAATGGAATTTTTTTAGATTATAAAAATTTTGTTCCATTCACTTGAATTATTTTTAATTCATCTTGAATTCGTATGAATTTTTTTAAATTCTTCTAAACTTACTCCAGTTTTACTGAAATCAATAAAATATTTTATATTGTATCAATTTTTTTCAATTCATTTGAAATTCACCCTGAATTATTTTACATTATTTGGAATTTTTTTGAATTTTTTAAATTCTCTCGAAATTATTTTGAATTCAGTTGAATTCTTTTAAATTCACCTTATTTCACTCAGTTCAATGGATTAAAATTTTTTTTAGTTTTCTCTTAATTCACCCTGAAGTGTTCTGATCTCGCCTTGAATTCTTAGGCATTTCAACAAATTCTTTTAAATTTTCTCAAACTCTTCCGAATTCACTTCAAATTTAATGAATTCAATAAATTTCTAAAACAGTTTTGAATTGTTTTCAGTTTACTTGATTTTTTTTCATAATTCACCTTCAATTTTTATGAATTTCATTGAAATCTCTTCATTTTCCTGGATTCCCGCTAAATACACTCATTCTATTCACTCCCATTCATCTGAATTCAATGGAATTTTTCTGAATTTTAGTAAAAATTTTCCATTCACTTCAATTATTCTAAATTCACCCTGAATTCTTTTTTAATTAATCTTGAATTCTTATGAATTTCATCGGTTTCTCTAGAATTTCCTTGAATTCTTCTGAGCTTGCTCTAATTTTACTGAAGTCACTGGAATATTTTGAATTTTTTCAATTCATTTGGAATTCACCTAGAATTCTTATTAATTTATCCTAAATTGTTTTCAACTCTTTTAAATTCCCTTGAATTTTTGTAAATACACTCCAAATGTAATGAATTCAATTAATTTTTTAAATCTGAAATTCACCCTGAATTCTTCTGAATTCGCTTTAATTTTACTGAAATTAATGGAATATATTGGACTTTTTTCAATTCATTTGAAATTCAGCCAGATTTATTCTCCACTTATCCTGAATTCTTTTGGATTTTCTTGAATTTTTGGCAAACTCACTCCAAATTTAATGAATTCCATGAATTTTTTTAATATTTTTTTATTGCTTTTAAATTCACTTTTAATTTTGATCAATTTAATTGAATTCTTATTTCCCTTGAATTTCTCTGAATTCACTCGAATTTCATTCAATTTGTTGGTCTTTCATTTTATTTTTTGAATTTTTTTTTCAATGCACTTAAATTTTGTTGATTTTGCCCTGAATTCCGTTCGCTTCTATTTTATTCAATTCGATGGAATTTTTTTGATTTTTTAAATTTCGTTCAATTCACTCAAATTCTTATGAATTATGTCAAAGTCTCTTGAATTTCCTTGAATTCTTCTAAATTCACTCCAGTTTTACTGAAATCAATGGAATTTTTTTTATCTGGTTTGAATCCTTTTGAACTGAACTGAACTGAATTAATAAAAATCATTAAACAAAATTCCATTATTATTGGTTAAAAGTTAATTTCTTTTGGTTCAAAAGTCTACTATTATATTTTTGGTTTGGAATACTTCGGAATTCACCTCGCTTGGTTAAAAATTCAACCGTTTGGTTCAAAATTTAATTATTTTATTAAAAATTAGAATATTTTGTTAAAAAGTCATCTTTTTTGATTAAATATTCAATTATAATACTTAGTTGAAAGTTGAACTACTTTGTTAAAAATTCAATTTTTGGTTGAAGATTCATCTCTTTCATTGAAAATGTAACTTTTGTGTTGAAAATTGGTTTCATTTGGTTGAAAATTAATTTTCTCAATCGAAATCTTAACTATTCCATTTTGAGTTGAAAACTTATCTTTTTTATTTAAAAATTTAACTACATGATTAAAAATTCATCCTTTTTGGTGAAAAATGCAACCGTTTGGTTGAAAGTTAATCTGTTTTAGTTGAGAATTCATCCTATTTGGTTAAAAATGAAACTGTTTGGTTGAAAATTAATCTGTTTTAGTCAACAATTCAACTATTAGGTTGAAAATTCATGTATTTTGTTGATTATTTGTCTTCTTTGGTGGAATATTAATCTTCTTTGCTAAAAAGTCATCTTTTTCAGTTGAAAATTCAACTATTTGGTTGAATGTTGAACTCTTTTGTTAAAAATGTATTTTAATTGTTGAAGATTCATCATTTTAGTTAAAACTCCGTATCATTGGTTGAGAATTTAACTGTTTTGTTGAAGATTCATTTTTTTTGGTTGAGAATTATTTTTTTTAACTGAAAATGTACATATTCCATTTTTGATTGAGAATTTATATTTTTAATTCTAAATTGATCTTTTTGAGTTGAAAATTCTTCTATTAGGTTGAAAATTCATATGTTTTTTGAAAAATCGTCTTTTTTAGTAGAAAGTTAATCCTTTTGATTGAAAATTCATCCTTTTGGGGTGAAAATGCAACTGTTTGGTTGAAAATTAATCTGTTTTAGTTGAAAATCTAACTAATTTGTTGAACATTCCTGTTTTTTGGTTAAAGATTCATCTCTTTGCTTAAAAATTTATTTTTCTGAGTTGAAAATTCATCTATTTGGTTGAAAGTTCAACTATTTTGTTAAAAATTCGTCTTTTTTGATTGAATTCAACTGATTGAAAATTCGTTTTTTTGCTGAAAATTAATTTTTTTAATTGAAAATTAAACAATTGCATTTTTCGTTGAAAACTTATGTTTTTTAGTTGAAAATTCAACTATTTGGTGGAAAATGTATTTTTTCCGGTTTGAAAGTCAACTGCTGCATTTTTGGTTGAAACCTTATGTTTTTTTTCAAAAATTCAACTATTTGGTTGAAAAATCATGTATTTTTTTGAAAATTCGTCCTTTGTTGGACAATTAATCTTCTTGGATCAAAATTCATCTTAGAAGGCTAAAAATTCAACTATTTTGTTAAAGTCATATTTTTTGGTCGAAAAATCGTCCATTTGGATTAATTCAGGGCTTATTTCAGGTATTAAAATAAGACTCAGAAAAAAACAGTCTCGAGTCGTACTAAATTGATTCACTTTAGCCCCCTGGCGTGAGTTTCGGCTAGAAATTTATTCCGAATCACACCGAACCAATCCGAATTATTACAAAATCTGTATCCGAATCTATCCGAAAAAATTCTCAATTTCGTTCGATCCAAATCGGTTACAACTTAATCCGACTCAATCCGATGCAATCCTAACTTCCAATCGGAATCTGTCCGAACCAAATTTCAAATCCGAATGAATCCGAAATCGGATTTATATATACTGAATTTTCAATCCGAATGGATCCGAGTTCGGATTGAATCAGATTCATTCGGATTGTAAATCGGTTCAGGTAAATCCGAGTTCGGATTGATTCAGAATCATTCGGATTGAAAATTTAGTTTGGATTGATTTGGATTGGTAGTTCGGATTAAATCGGCTTGAGTCAGATTAATTTTCAACCGATTTTGATCAAACTAAAAACCTAAACTAATTTCTCATCCAAATTAATCTGATTCAATCCGAACTCGGATTCATTCGGATTGAAAATTCAGTATATATGAATCCGATTTCGGATTCATTTGGATTTAAAATTTGGTTCGGACTGATTGGGATTAGAAGTTTGGATTGAACCGGATTGAGTCTGATTGATTTTTAACCGATTTGGAACCAACAAAATGTAGAACTATTTCCGGATTGATTCGGATTGATTGGGATTGGTTCGGATACAGATTTCGGAATAATTCGGAATGTATTCCTATCCGAAACTTTCGGTAGGTTCTTAAAATGATACCACTGGTGGGATTTCGGAGTCATTTGTTTGACATTGAAAATAACAGCATGAAGTTATCCTATTCAAAAACAGGACACCTTGAGTCTAAAATAATACCTGCAAAAAATGATACCGTAAAAAAAGAGAACTCTAGTTTTTATAGTGAATAAAACGTGACTGTTTTGAAAAAGAAGGAGGCAAATTGGAAAGTATAAAAGGGCATTGGCATGGCGCTATTTGCATTTCTCATATATGGGAGGTCAGTACATTTTGTTGGTATATTACGATATTAGCGATTCAATGCGGCGTATATGGTGTCACTCGCCCGTATCTTCTCAGAGGGATGTATAATACGAGTAGAGACATGAATACGTTTGTCAATAGGTACATTATATATGCATAAGCAAATGTGTATTCATACGCACGCGCTCCTCCTACATATAGGGGTTATATAAATTTCAACATTCTCAAAAAAGATGCACCTCATTCTCCGGGAAAACAGTAAAACTGAATTGCTATCTTATCTTCAAATAACCGCACAGTGGGCTGAGAGACACCGAAAACTGTCCAAAATTCAATATTTCGTCGGACTTGTATGAAACTTGGTGTAACATGGTTTTCGAGGTTGCTGACTTCAATTTTGACGTCAAAAGTCACAATCTCAAAATGGCGGATTCAATATGGTGGCCAAAATTTAATTTTTTAACAGCATTGTCTAAAACTTGGTATAAAGAGGTTTCTGAGGTCGCTTATTTCGTCTTTGACGTCAAAAATTACAAATTCGAAATATTGGATCCAATATGGCGGATCCAATATGACGGATCCAATATGGCAGACATTTTTTCAAATTTTCAAATATTTGCCTAAAAGTTGGTATAAAGGGGTTTTTGAGGTCACTCATTTCGACTTTGACGTCAAAAGTCACAAATTCATAATGGCGTATCATATATGGCGGCCAAAATTCTAGAATTTTCACAGCTTTGCCTAAAACCTTGTATAGAAAGGTTTTTCAAGTCGCTTATTTCAATTTTGTCGTCGAAAGTTACAAATTTTAAATAGCAGATCCAATATGGGGGATCCAATGTAACGGATCCAATATGGCGTATATTTTTTTGTAATTTTTACATGCTTGCCTAAAAGTTGATATAAAGAGGTTTTTGAGGTCGCTGATTTCAATTTTGACGTCAAAAGTCACAAATTCAAAATAGGGGATACAATATGGTGCCCAAAATTTTAAAATTTTTACAGCTTTGCCTAAAATATGGTATAAAGAGATTTTCAAGGTCGCTTGTTTCGACATTGACGTCAAAAATTACAGCTTCTAAATAGCGGATCCAATATGGCGGATCTAATATGACAGATCCAATATTGTGGACTTTTTTCTAATTTTTCAATATTTGCCTAGAAGTTGGTATAAAGGGTTTTTTGAAGTCGGTTATTTCGACTTTGACGTCAAAAATTCAAAATGGTGGATCCAAAATGGCGACCAAAATTTTAAATTTTTTCAAGGGGGTACAAGGGGGTTTTTGAGGTTGCTAATTTCAACTTTGACGTCAAAAGTAACAAATTCAAAATGGTGGGTCCAATATGGCGGCCAAAATTTTAACTTTTTTACAGCTTTGCCTAAAACTTGGTATAAAGGGGTTTTTGAGATCTCTTATTTCGTCTTTGACGTCAAAAGTTACAAATTCAAAATAGCGGATCCAATATAGCGGCCAAAATTTTTAATATTTCACATATTTGTCTAACAGTTGGTACAAGGGGGTTTTTGAGGTTGCTTATTTCAACTTTGACGTCAACAGTAACAAATTGAAAATGGTGGTCGCTTATTTCGACTTTAACGTCAAAACTTACAAATTCAAAATGGTGGATACAACATGGCGGCCAAAATTTTGACATTTTTACAGAAAACTTGGTATAAAGGGCTTTTTGAGGTCGTTCATTTCGACTTTGACGTAAAAAGTTACAAATTCAAAATAGCGGCCAAAATTTTAAAGTTTTCACATATTTGTCTGAAAGTTGGTACAAAGCGGTTTTTGAGATCGCCTATTCCGACTTTGACGACAAAAATAACAAATTAAGAATAGCGGATCCAATATGGCGGCCAAAATTAAAAATTTTTTACTTATTTGTCTGAATGTTGGTACAAGGGGTTTTTTAAGGTCGCTAATTTCGACTTTGACGTCAAAAGTTACAATTTCAAAATGACGGATCCAATATAGCAGATCCAATATGACGGCGAAAATTTTAACATTCTTACAGCTTTGCCTAAAACTTGGTATAAAGAGGTTTTTGAGGTCGCTTGTTTCGAGTTTGACGTCAAAAGTTACAAATTCGAAATAGCGGATCTAATATGGCGGAACCAATATGGCGGATCCAATATGGCGGACAATTTTATTAAATTTTTTTACATATTTGTCTGAAAGTTGGTATAAAGGGGTTTTGAGATCGCTCATTTCGACTTTGACGTCAAAAGTCACAAATTCAAAATGGCGGATCCAATACGGCGGCCAAAATTTCAAAATTTTCACGGCTTGGCCTGAAACTTGGTATAAAATGTTTTTTAAATCGCTTATTTCGACTTTCATGTAAAAAACTGAAAATTAAAAATGGTGGATCCAACATGGCAGCCAAAATTTTTAATTTTTTCAAGGGGGTACAAGGGGGTTTTTGAGGTTGCTAATTTCAACTTTGACATTAAAAGTAACAAATTCAAAATGGTGGATCCAATATGGCGTCCAAAATTTTAACATTTTTACAGCTTCGCCTAAAACTTGGTATAAAGGGGTTTTTGATGTCTCTTATTACGACTTTGACGTCAAAAGTTACAAATTCAAAATAGCGGATCCAATATAGCGGACAAAATTTTTAATATTTCACATATTTGTCTAACAGTTGGTACAAGGGGGTTTTTGAGGTTGCTTATTTCAACTTTGATGTCAACAGTCACAAATTGAAAATAGCGGATCCAATATGGCGGCCAAAACTTGAATTTTTTAACATATTTTCCTAAAAGTTGGTACAAGGGGTTTTTTGAGTTGGCTCATTTTGACTCTGACGTCAACAGCTAGAAATTCACAATGGCGGATTTAATATAGCGTTCAAAATTTCCAAATTTTTACAGATTTGTATAAAATTTTGTACAAGGGGGTTTCTGAGGTCCCTTATTTAGCATTTGACTACTACTACACTACGTGTAGGTTGTAGTGCTATGTTAGAGCCCTCATTTGGGGGGCGCTTAATTAATGTGAGTCCCGTAGCGTCTCACAATTCAGGGTGCTTTTTGGAATGAGTCCACGAGCCTTTTATTAATAATCTGCGTGCTCGTCAAACTCTTCTTTGGCGGTCAATTGGAGTTCGTCTAAGAGACATATATTATACGATACGGTATTTAATATTCATGTTCAATAAATATGGGAATCACGACAGATGGCGTTTCGTTTCAATGTATTTTAGGTTATGTGCTTATTCGGAAGAATAAAAAATATGTCACATAGTGCTTCGGGAAAATAAAAATTATCTTGAATAGTAATCCGATATCGTAAAAATTATGTGAAATGGTAATTCAGAAATATAAAAATTAGGACAAATGAAAATTCGGAAAAATAAAAATTATGACAAATCGTAGTTCAGAAAAAAAATTCGGAAATAGTTGTCATTCTACTTATGTCGAGATTCTGCTTTGAGTTTAACCTTAAGAGTTAATGATTTTAAAGAAAAGAAAAAACAAATTGTATTGCGCTGTAATCAGAAATCCTGCAATTTCAGCGAGAAAGTACGCTTTTACCAAGTTAGTTGATCATCTTGCCGCCATCATGAAACTGGTGCATTTCTTGTTTCCAATTATCGTCCCTGGAAAAATTTTTCCACGTTTCAGTGAAGTTTCTTCGCTTGTGCGCGTGGCACGTTTCCCTGATTTATAGCATATTTGGAAACGTAACGACTGATTGGCTCCGAGCGGCGTTAACGTTTCCTGAACGGAGATACGAGCCGTCAGACGCATAGAAACAGAAACGAATTGATCGACGTGTGTGCGGACAATAAGAAGGAAGAGGGAATATATTGATCTACGGTCTACACGCGTCAAGGTTCTGACCCACCGAATGTCCATAAAGACCATAAATGTACCGGAGATGTGGATTTTTGGGTATAAGAAACTCGAGATTGACAATCGACTGACAATTGATGGGTTAATTTAGACATTTCGGGACAATTCAATCTTATTATATTTATTCGCCTAAATATTTTGTGAGGGAAGAGGAAAACTGCAGAAAACCGAAATTGCCGAGCGCAGTCGGTTACCGACAGACGTCTCTCGTTTATGGTAATTAATCTGTCTGCAAATTAAAATTACTGACAACTTGAATCATCTTATATAAGAAAACGCGTAACCTCCATCTTGATTCAATTCTATTTTTAGTATCATTTGCGTTAGATTGTCCCCATATTCGATAAGTCGATAATGTAAAATGGTGGCATTTAAGTAGGCGCAAATTGCAAAATGGTCTAAATTTATTGCTCAATTATGAAGAAATTAAAGCAATAGTTAAAAAATTGAAATTACATATAAGTTTTTTTTAAAATCGAGTTTGTTATAAATAAGGTGAAATTCACTGTTAAGGTTCTCTAGGCACAGGAGAAGCCGAGAAGTGTAAGTTTCTAACCTCACTTTTTTGCATCATTTGCTGATTTTCACATTTAAAGCAAAAAAAAGGATACTTCTTATGCAGAATAATGCGACACTGTTAGAACAAATTAACTTTAAATGAGTCAAGTATGCTACATTAATGATACAAAAGATGCAGGAATATTAAATAATTCATGTATGTGTGATTGTCAAATCGAAGGAAAACTTGAGTGACTAAACTGGCAATCACGTCATTAATAATAATTTAGTAATAAATAATAAAAAATTATCGTATCACTTATAAAGGTTTAAAATCTAAAAGGGACATATCGGTAAATGAGAAATAATTATGCAATTTGTAGTTGAAATATGGGAACTGAATTTCAGCTTGGAACTTCGGTAGAAAAGCGCGTATATTTAAATAATCCAAGAATGATTAAATGATTGAAAATTAAATAAATCATGAATAAATTATCAATTCTGAAAAAATAAAAAATTTACTTGAACACCTGCCTCATTGTAAATACAAGAGAAAAAAATTATAATAAACGTTATTCCTTCAAATCTACAGATACTGACATTTTTTTAAAGGTAAGAAAATAATAATAAAACAAATCTTTAAACAAACGATCGATTGATGCGCATGCGCATCGAAGTTTATATACGCCGTCGGACGAGAATAAATAGACAAAACTATTAAATGAATCCTTTTTTGATATTTAAGAAAAATGAACACATTGAAACTATGAAAAGTCGCGTGATTATAAAGTAGATTCACTGAGTAGGTAATATAATGGTTTTTATAATTTTTTTCCCATCCAAAATTGGTTTTTTAACTTATGCACTGTCATGAATTTCGTTGTGTCAAAATGCATTTGTCAGTTTTAATTTCAAATTCTTCAAAAAAGCAGTCAACATAATGAATTTCATGGTATAAAATCTTGTGATAAATTATATGCTTAATATTTCTCTGTCTATAATTAAATTTGAACTATAATTTTTCATTTAAAAAAAGGTTCGTATGAAAATGTAGAAAAAAAACGAAAATCGAGGGACAGGCTTAAACCTTTTATAATAATATTTATTTCAATTAAAAAATAGGCACATTTTATAGCTTTGCTCCTTTGAAGGCCAGAAATATGATACAATAAGCTTTTTTAAATATTGCTCAAAAGAACGGAGAAAATAATTTTATCATGGTAAAGATTGAGGTTAGGACAGAGTACGGTAAAGAAGTTTCGGGTGTTTGCATATTAAAATATGAAGGTAACTGGAATAAAAATTGAAAAAAAGGAATTGATCATTTTGTAGAGGATGATAAGAAGTATTCATTAATTTCATTAAAGAAAAAAACAGAAAAACCTTTAATGTAATTTTTATATTACAAGTTTGCCGCCAATTCGACAATTACCCATATTTATGCGTGGGGACCTCTAGTTTATGCGAAGTGAATAATTGTATAATGTCTCAATATTAAATATACCAAAAGTTGCCAAAAATGAATTATTTTAAATATTTACTTGTCAAAATTGATCAGTAAATATGAAATATGACATTTTAAACAAATTTTGGATCATTCGAAAAAATAAAAGTATAAAGAATTTTCATTTTGAATTTCGCGCAGTTTTTCCATTTAGATCTTTAGGTCGCTTTTTTAAAAGGTCTTTGTTTCATGTGTCGAAATTTGAGTTAAGCAAAAAAAAGTTGTGGTTTGTCATTCAAGAGAAATACAATAGAAATGGTTGAAATCGGTTAATGCCTTCTGTTCGGTTTTTGAACTTGAAAATTGAAAAAAGTTTCCATATATTTTTGTTGTTGTTCAATACTAAAAATTGTAGCCATTGTGGCGAATTTTTTGTGAGTAAAATTTTTTGTGGTGAAAAACTATAAAAAATGAAAACCAAATTTGTTGAGCAAGTTATTACATTTTAAAAATGTGCAAAAATCAGGTTTTTAAAAAGGGTACTTCATTGTAAATTTTAAAGAAAGTTATAAATAAATAATAAAGTTATATTTATGAACAGTAGTCAGAAAAAATAACATGTCTTCATTAATACTACCCTGGTCGACATACATCAACATCAATTACTACATTTAAAGAAAGTTGTGCATGTCAAATTTCTGCAGTTAGATTCGAAGAAACATGTCATTCTTTGTTGTTATGTGGGAAACAAATATTCATCATTTTTGAAGCACTGAAACCCTTTAAAGAGGTAAAATGCACGATTTGGAAACGCTTCAGAAAGTACGAAACTTTTTTTTATACTAACAGAAAACATGTTTCTTCAATTCAAACTGAAGAAGGTTCAAATTCAACATATAAAATTTTATTTAAAAATGTGCAATTAAATAAATTAAAAAACATGAATTTTTACTTTTCTAAAAAATTATATGTTGCACAAAAAATTTTCTTTCAATTTTTTAGTTTTTATTGCTGTCCAATATCAAAAACTGTAATCAAAAATAATCCTCATCATTTTTTAGCCTATAGGTGAAATTTTATAAATTTTGAAGTTCAGAAATCAAACAGAAGACGTTAAAAATTTGTTCTTCTTTCGGGTGCCAACCCACAATCTTTTTGTTTGGGTCAAATGATTCGATCAATTTCAGCATTTTTCCTCCAGTAACGTATACTTATATTCTTCTCGTTTTAAATAATAATATTTTCTGGAGTTGAAAACTACACCCTATATTTAAAAAAATATATTTTTACAACGCGTGATTTGATTTTTCGTCACATAATTCAGCATAATAATCAGTTATTCAGCGCATAATCCCGACATTTTCAACGTCAGAAAATACTGTCCTCATTTATGCTATTAGGTATTTTAGTGTGACGTCATACTTTTCCGGTAAACTCAACTCTCGACAAAAAGAATTTAATATTTTAGTGTTTTTGAAATTCCCGCTGAACTTCTATTGGCTGCTTCAGTCCAAGCGCACTGCGCAAACTCAGCTCAGTTATTGAAACGAACGAAAAGATACGAGTTATCGCGGAGCGTATAGAAGGATACACTATACGCAATACGCGTATATACAGAAAAATTATATTAAAACTAAGAACTTTTAAAACATCATATCTTGGAACTCTTAAAATTTGAAACTGAATCTTATTTTTTAATTTTAGTTAATATTTTTATATAGATTTAAAGCTTTTTTGCCCTCAATGGGCAATCGAGGCCGTTTTTTTTAATAGCTTGGCTTTCAAACGGTCCTTTAATGATGCACAGTACGTTTTGGTCAAAATTTTACTCTTCTTCAAGGAGTCAATGAGGATAGTTCCTTGGAAATCCCAAAGTACTGTCGCCATCACCTTCCTATCGGGCTAAACAGTATTCGCCTTCTTTGGCGCACTTTCATCAGGCAGTACCCACTGCTTTAACTGCTGCTTTGTCTCGGGTGTATAGTAGTTTCGATCACAGACATGAATTGACGCAAAAAGTCCTGCGAATTCCGATTGAACTTCGCCAAACACTGCGCTGAAACACCTTTTGGGTTGCGCTTTTGATCGGGAGTCAGCAATCGCGACACCTATCTTGCACACACCTTCTTAACCTCCAATTTTTCGAGCAAGACGTTGAAGACTTATTCAGTGGAGATGCCTACAGACTTAAAAATCTCACACACTTCGATTCGGCGATCTTCCATAACCATATGATGCATTTATTCCACCATATCCGATGTGGTGACCTCAATTGGGCGTCCGGAGCACGCATAATCTTCAGTTGTGGTTCGGCCATGTTTAAAAATTTTATCATCGCACGGAACTCTTCTCTCTCCATTTTCCGAAAACCACTGACTCGCTCTCTTCAAAAGTATGCCAAACGCAAACTAAGCGTCGGTTCCGGCTAAAGATTGGTAGAGGTTAGTTTAAAAAGTGCTATTTCTTTGCATTATACTACAAAGTTCATTTTGGCGCCATCTAGCGAGAAATTCACCTCACTTATCAAACGACCCTCGTATGAATGAAAACTAATAAAAACATCTCACTTGGGAAGCATCGTAATTACTATTGCAACTGTATAAGTATACGTGTGGTATGTTAGTATTACAATATTACATGGCGCGTGTAAACACCCAACAGGGGTCGACTGAGAGTGCAGTTATGAATGCAGGCAAGGGCGCGAAGGTCGAGGGCTGCACGTGGCAGATAGCCCCTGTTATGACAGAGCGCCGACACGATGTTTCCGCCTTAGGCATTTGGAAACTGCTTCTGCGACTTCCGTTGAGATTTATCGACGCGCCACGTGATCGTCCAGAACGTTAATTGTCCTCAAATTTCTGCCAAGATTTATAGCTTATTATGTTATTAGGAACACACTCCCCGGAAGAAACTCCGATTAAGCAGTCCTATATAAAAGAAATAACCAAAACATGCCAACATAAATTACTATAAATATAAAAGTCTACATTTTGGTCTATATGAATCTCATTTAATTATTATTAAATATTAAACACTGAATCGTGCGCTATTTTAATCCACAGCAAAATTCAAAATTTTTAAACAATCTAAGTTATTCCAAATGATCCTACAAGAATGCTTCAAAAAGGTACATTTAAAATGTTTGGGAAATAATATTGAAAGGTGCGATATTGATACAATTCCAATTCAAAATTCGATTCAAAACAAAATAGGAGTTGTAAAGAATTTGATTGATAGAGCTCTTAAATGATCTCATCCGAAATTCCATGAAAAAAATATTGAATTTTGCAAACATATTCTTTTTCTCAACCATTATCCGGTTGCCTTTATTGACAAACATATGAATAACAGAATTTTTCAAATTAAGAGTGAAAGCAATAATCAGAACAAAAACAATATGCAGGATATACAGGACTAGTGTTCTAAATAGGTGCTCAGAGAAATTCTCACGAGAATGAGCATATGCTCGAGAATCGTATCTTCTATTTTTATCAATTTTCATAGCAGGAATGTCTTTTTGTTCACATTTTACGGTTTGTTTCGAATTATAATCGCATAAATAGCTAAATTTATTTTTAAAAACTCAAATATTAATTAAAATATTTAAATTTCGCGGGGAAATATATCGCCTCAAAGTAGAAAGGGCGCTGAATTCAAACGATCAAAGAAGTCAAATTAATAGAAAACATATTTTTTGCTTCAGTCAGTAAATAATTTAGGACAAGTATATGTTCAATTTACTCTAGAGTGTGTTTGTGGAAAATATTTGTATGAATCGTGATTTATATTTGTTTAAGCATTAAATGCTTCAAATTCTCTTAAATGCTCTATGATTGCTGTGTTCGAGACTAAATGAACAAGAAAAGAGGAACATGAAAATAATTTTCATAGAAGTGCAAGATATTATTCGTTTCTCACAAAAGCATAGTCTCACACATGGTGATGACTTTAATGGAGATGATGTTTAAATTTTGTATTATGAGAGAAATCAAAAAAGAGAGAGTTCAGGGAAATTAAACATTGATTTCCACTTGTTCTTGACAAATTTAATAAACAAATGCATAATTTGGCCGCTTCTCAGCATATAAGGTTCGTTTTTTCTGCATAATCATCTATAAATATAACACCCATTAATTGAGCATAATCAACTATAAATTTAACACCCAATGATTTTATTGTAATAAAAATTAGCACAAATGTTCCTTCTAGTGTCTTACAACTTAATCCATTGTAAAAAATAATTTTATCCTCGCAAACCACAATAAAATAACATGAAGTGCACAAAAAATGCCTTTCAAGTATGTCCATACATGCCCGAGGCATATGTTATAGTCCAACAAGAAATATATAATGAAATATTTCAAAATATATGCTCAATGGTCTTAAAAGTTGTCTCAAAAGGTACAATTTTCATCAATAATATTCCAATTTATGTGTAATAAAGACAATAGTATCTCCTAAAAGATGAGTGTCCACGAAAATCGCTTTATGGTTACGTCGAAACATAAACGACTATTATTCGACTACTAGAAATAGCTTTTTGGATTCGATGTTGGTGTCAAATTGAAGGAAAAAACATCTCACTACTCATTCGCTAATGAGGTTCAAGAAAAAAATATTAAGAACTTTTATCGCAAACTGGGAAAATGGCCAAGAAAACTTTGTGTATTTTAATTAGTGTCCATCCACATAACTAATAATAACATTCATAATTCGAAATAAAACTAAATAAAAAAAATGATAAGAATGTAAATTATAGCCAGATAAAACACTTTGCCGAAGGATTTTGGGATCCCTTCTATTTTAGAATTTTAGGAAGACTTTTTGTGTTGTTTTTCATTGACGTAACATCCATCAACGTAACCTCACTTTTGGCTTCTTGTCAGGGAACCCGATAATAAATTATTACCCCCTCAAGAAATTTTCGCCAAGAAGGTGATGGAAAGTAGGGTTTTGAGGCAAAAAATTTTACTCTATATATGCCTTTTTATTAAATAATAAGCTTTAATTAAAGGAATATGAAAAATATAAGATATCAAAATGCTCCAGAAATTTCGCAAATAAGTTTGTAGCGTGAATATTTTTACAAGCTCTTTTTTCAGTGCCACTAAATCTTTATCGAACCACATAATACAATTTTGAAAATATTTTTGGGAAAAATTTGCTTATTTTGTAAGTGCCCTGTATGTGGAAAATTACCCATATAAGGTTCGTTATTTCAGCAGAATGAACTAAAATTATGTTACTAATTTTTTTTGTATACCTACATATACACTTCACGAGAATTTCTATTGTTTAAGCAAATGTTTGTCTAGCTGCGCTAAGTGTCACAGTAAAACGTCATCTATGAGATATTTATAGATGATTCTGTGGAAAACACAAACCTATATACTAAAGCACAGCTAAATAATACATTTCCTTATTAAATTCGTTTAAATAATACATGTACATATTTTTCCTCTGCATATCAAAAACTATTCATTAAAATAAAAAATAGCGACTAGAACGGGAGTGATCGGTAGGTGAACGAAAACGGGGGAAATCCGCCCGCCTATAGCTATTTTTACCTCAAATCGCTGCAACTTAAAATACAGATAACCAAAAGGTATTAGAGAAAAATATCTAATCGGAAAAAGTAATCTAGAAATGTTTCTACTGATGCGATCTCTTGATAAAATACGACGCCATAAACTGCGTAGAGTGCATTAAAGAAAAGGTGATGTCACCGACTATCGACCATATGCGACCTCTCAGAAATAATGCTAATAGTAATTGATGACCAAGGTTCACCGTTTGCCAGTTTGTGTCATCCGTGAAATATGTCCAATGGCCACGAGAAATGATGATAACGACAGCTGGTAAGTAGAGGGTGAAAATTGACTTAATACACATCCGGCTTTCTCGAAAACTGCTAGAAAAATCTATATATCGTAAATTTTTGTCACCCACCAGATAGGTGCACTTTATCGCCTCGCAATTTATATTCCTACTGCATTCACAGAAAATACTATCTTTTTATGTTCTTTCGACATGCATACCTATATTATGATAGTATTCTACATGGAATTTTTAATAGTAGTTGTGTGCTAGTAGTAAATTTTAACTTTCGGTGGAGAAATTCCCCGGTTTGCCTTACAGGTATATAAAGGAGGTTTCTGGTCGGATCCCGGCTGAGCTACCCTTTTTGTGTTTCATGGTCTTTATTTAAGTGAAATCTTATCTGTTGTCTTCCCTAATCGGAAAACTACCGAAAAGACTTTTAAAATATCAATTTCAATCATGACACTGGGAGTGATGCATTATTTTCATAAACTTAGGAGAAGTTATCATGATTAGCAACTTTGCTGATATTTGACCTCTTCTTAAATAAAGATAAGAGCTTTCTATTAAAGTAAAATCTGATCTGTTGTCTTCCCTAATCATAAAACTACCCAAAAAACTTTTAACACATCAATTTCAATTATGCCACCGGAAGTAATGCATTATTTTCAGAAATCCAGGAGAAGTTATAATGATTCGCAACTTTATTGACATTTGGCCCCTTTTTAAAAATAAATAAGAATTTTCATCAAAGTAGAACCTTGTCTGTTGTCTTTCCTGATCGAAAATCTACCCAAAAACTTTTAAAATATCAATTTCAATCATGCCACCGGAAGTAATGCATTATTTTCAAAAATCCAGGAGAAGTTATAATGATTCGCAACTTATAATAATAATAAAATCTTATCTATTGTCTTCCCTAATAAAAAAACTATCAAAAAAAACTTTAAAAACATGAATTTCAATCATGCCACCGCAAGTAATGCATTATTTTCAAAAATCCACGAGAATTTATTATGATTCGCGACTTTGCTAATATTTGACCTCTTTTAAGAAATGGACAAGAGTTTCTCGTCAAAATGAGACCTCGACTGTTGTATTCCTTGTCAGAAAAACTACTCAAAAGGTTTTTGGAACATGAATTTAAATCATGCAACCTGAAGCGAAGCATTATTTCCAGAAATACAGAAGAAGTTATAATGATTCGCAAGTTTGTTGACGTTTGGCCTCTTTTGAAAATAGATAAGAGTTCGTCGTCAAAGTATGATCTTGTCTGTTGTCTTCCCCATTCGAAAATTCACAAAAAAAAACTTCTAAAATATCAATCCCAATCATGCCACTGGAAGTAATACATTATATTCAGAAATCCAGGAGAAGATACTCGTATAATGATTCGCAACTTTGCTGATATCTGACCTCTTTTTAAAAATAGATAACAGGTTTTTATTGATGTCAAATCTTATCTGTTGTCTTCCCTAATCGAAAAACTACCGAAAAGACTTTTAAAATATCAATTTCAATCATGCCACTGGGAGTGATGCATTATTTTCAAAAATTCAGGAGAAGTTATAATGATTCGCAACTTTATTGACATTTGGCCCCTTTTCAAAAACAAATAAGAATTTTCATCAAAGTAGAACCTTGTCTGTTGTCTTTCCTGATCGAAAATCTACCCAAAAGACTTTTGAAACATCAATTTCAATCATGCGACTGGAAGTAATGTGTTATTTTCAAAAATTCAGGAGAAGTTATAATGATTCGCAACTTTATTGACATTTGGCCCCTTTTTAAAAATAAATAAGAATTTTCATCAAAG
>JAUMHM010000088.1:15081026-15112840 GCA_032362435.1 Melikaiella ostensackeni
GGGCCCGCAACGGTGGTCAGCCCACGAAATTGTTACTCCTTCCAGGGTCAGGTGGGTCTTGAAGTCTTTCAGCCCATACAAGTCTCCTGGCCCGGATAGCATATACCCGGTCTTCTTACAGAAGGCTGAGGTGTCCATCATAGGGCCGCTGGTGAGTCTTGCTAGGACTAGTCTGACACTGGGATGTATCCCGACGGCATGGAGAGGCACGAGAGTAGTTTTCATTCCGAAAGCAGGCAAGATCGTTTATACTTCACCCAAGGATTCTGGTCCCATCAGCCTCACATCTTTCCTACAAAAAACTGTGGAAAAACTTCAGAAAGATACATCCGTGACAAGGTCTTGTGAAGTAGCCCACTACACGAGAAGCGACACGCCTAAAGGGCTGGTTACTCAACCGAAACGGCCCTAAGCGGAGCAGTAAACTTAATCGAAGGACAACTGAAGTAGAAAGGCTTCGCGATTGGAACTTTTATGAACATCGAAGGAGCCTTCAACTTCACCTCTAGAGAGGTGATCAGGCGGCCGTAATTGCTAATGGTGTGCCAACTGCAATCGTAGAATAGACCTGCCACATGTTGGGCAACAGGAACCTAACAGCGACTAAGGGTAATACCACCTTATGTGGAACTGTTGACTCAGGATGGCCACAGGGAGGCGTTCTATCGCCCCTCCTGTGGTGCTTGATAGCTGATGAACTGCTTCATCTACTCACGAGACAAGGCTACCACGCAATAGGCTACACGAACGACATACTGGTCATCGTTCGCGGCCAGCATTTGGATGCGCTCTTCGCGGTAATACAGCAAGCACTGAGGATAGTGGATACCCGGTGCAAGAAGACCGGATTATCGGTCAATCCGAGTAAGACGGACGTGGTTGTGTTAATCAGATGGTACAAGTGGGGGACCACGAGTACACTGAAACTGGGTGGACAACAACTGAGAATTACTGAACGAGCTGAATACCTAAGAGCCATCCTGGATAAGATGCTGTTATGGAACGAGCATCTGGAAAAAAGAGCAAAAAACTCTCAGTGGCTCTTTGGCTTTGCAGGAGAGCTATAGCCAACCTTGACCGTGGTCAGGGACAAAATGCCTATTCGCTACCCTTCAACAAGAAGTATCGAGTCAGCCTATCGACAAAAGAGGAATGGGCTAGCAGCGAGGCATATTTGCCGGGTGATGGGGACAACTGGTTCATAGATGGCTTCAAGAACAAGGAAAAAGCTGGAGCCGGTGTCTATCGTAGGAGGAGTGGAATAGGCTACACAATCTCGGTGGGGTCCTATGCCACAGTCCTGCAAACTGAGATCATGGCCATGCTCCAGTGTGACTGTAAGGCACAGGAGTATAGCAATGGAAGAAATATCCGCATTTGCTCAGACAGCAGGGCTGCTATAGTGACCCTGAATGGAATAACGACTACGTCGCTACTAGAATGGGAGTGCTTTGAGGCACTAAATAATCTATTGACGGAAAACCGAGTGACTCTACTTTGGATCCCTGGACACAGTGGCATTAAAGGTAATGAGATCTGGGGCAGGCTAGCAAAACTAGCAGTAAAACAAAACTTGACTGGTCCCGAACCAGTAGTAGGCATTTCCAGTAGGTTGGCTACTGAAGAAATTAACAGTTGGCTGACCACGGAACATCAGAAGGAGTGGCAATAAGGCCACTGGCTGAAGACAGGCCAAAATACTTATGGGTTCAAATTTAAACTTTAAACGAGCTGCGGAATTACGCAAGTTCGGTAAGAACAAAGTCAGGGTCTTAACAGAAATATTTACAGGGCATGGAAACCTCAACTATCACAGACATAAGATAGGGCTCGCAGATAGCCCCCTCTGACGCCTGTACGGAAAGGATGATGAGACAGCTGTTCACATCTTTTGTCACTACCCCGCAATCGCGGGAAAGCGTCTGGCACTCACAGGCAGTAACTGCATCAGTGAGTCAGGCATATCGACCAAGGGCGCGGCTACAGTCCTCTCCGTATGGAGAGGGCTTTGGGATTACGCATAGGCCTACAAGGGGATGCAGCGGAACTACCCTAGCGTCAGGGGCTCTTCTTCTGATCCAGAAAACTTCTTTGAACCTTAATCAACAACTTTCTCACTGAAAGTTTACCGTCGCTTAAAATTTGCTTGATAAACGAAGCGCTTGAATGTTAAACTTCATTATTTTCGCAAAGTCTAAAAAAAAATTAACAACTTTTTTGTGTATTAAAATATTTACGTTTTTCTTTCTTTAATAGTTACAGAAGATTTAAACACGTAATCAAGTATTAACAAAATATAAAATTTCAGAAAATTGGCTAAGTTAGCGCGCGTTGAATTGAAAAAAAGAATGAAATTTTTTGTATTTCAAAAATCTACTTTTGACCAATTACTTCAAAATCTACAAAAGCTACAAATTTTCGCAAGAAAAAAAAAGATGCACCTTGAAATTCTCTACGAGTATCAGTCCTCAAAATTCAAATTCGAACGATTTTTAAAATTTACTTTCAGAACAATACTTCTCAGGCTGAATCCTTGCGTATCCTTTTTTGTTCGGGAGCGGTTCATTTTTTAGTAATCAGTAGCGTGTCAAATTTCGCAATGTCCGCTGAATTTTCAACACTGGTCCGCCCCCTCCATTCGCTCATTACAGAGAAAACGCCACACCCTTCATTATATCTTCATAACGTTACGTTTCCCGGAGCATGATATTCAATCTGGCAATTAGCTTTGCTAATCCCGTGTAAATAACATAATTCCACCCACCACCTTCTTATCGCAAGAATCCGAAGTAGGGATGCCATGGTAGTTATGTGTCCTGTAAAAATCTATTTATCCGCGTTAAATCTCTCCTGCATTGTTCTCCAGGAGTTCTGAAAAAATAGAACCGCAGCTCGCTAGGCAATTCCTCACACGTGTGTCTTCACGTGCGAGAGAGATAGAGAATGCTCATATATGTGTGAAGTTAACTGTGTATGTGCAAGATTACTGTATAAAGTGGCATGTGAATTTGCAAAACAATATGTGCAAGTGAGAAATACTTTGTATATGCAAACAATGTATGCACGCATAAAATAAGTACATGTGTGAGACTATAGGTCTTCGTTTAAAAAGCTAAAATAATGTGCATATGTGCATACTAATGTACGCATCTACTAAGTAATGTGTGAGATAATGTGTATAATTTATACACATCTAAATGATGTAAGATTGTATGTGCAATAATCTCTAACTTAAAATAGTGCGAATATATTTGCAATGTGTCTTAATACAACACACACACACTTAGATGTAATCCTCTCGTTAATAAGATTCAAGAAAAGGCACAACAAACACTGATACACCCATATCGAAAGTTGGGCTCTTGGTTTTGAATTTTCGTACATGTGAGTGAGTGCTAAAATATGTGTGCTAGGATTTATGTGTTTTGGTGCTGATGGGTGTATGAATGTTTGCGACTGTCTCACCTACGTGTATATGTATACGTATACATTTATGCTGTGGACGGGGTATCGAGCTGGTTTACAAGTATAATGAGTCTTGCGCGCCGCATAACATTACATCGCTGCTTGCTCTGGATTTAGATTAACTGTTTACATGAACAGCGGCGAGCGGAGGAACCAGCCGATTGCCATTGCTGCCAATGCCGAATAGTACACTTCTATAGTGCCATTATGCCGCGGGACAATATATGTTAGTAATCCATATCCGCATACTGTTCTTACCTGACGGTGTCGAATGTAATACGGGTAATTCGATAAGGGGTCGGCCATAAACGAGGATACCAATTTTGGGCTATTTCTGACCCCCCTAACCTCCTAGTTGACAACCGTAGTTTAGACGAGCGATTTCCAAACTATTGTCGGCGACAGGGTCACTTGCAGCGGCAGGGGTGTGTGTCTGGGCCTGGCCCAAGGCACACACCCCGATGCGAGTGGAAGGCTACTTTCCTTTGCCTGCAACGGATAACCCTCTCTTTTGGATGAGATTAAGTCCAATTACAAAAATCGAAATGACGAAAACATAGGTCAGCTAAATTCTAATAAGCTGAATCAATTTCCTTATGTAATTAGAACAGAAACTGGGATTGAAGAATTAAACTATTTTTTACTATCTTTTCTTAATCTTCTCGTCATAATCTAATGAAGCTAATGCAGTCTATCAAAATTCCATTTATCAATATTTTACCAAATTTTAATTTTTATTGCAACCGGTTCTAATCTAACAATGGGAATGTTGCGCGAGGCAAGAAATCGCTCGCACGACCGTAGCCATTGACTAACCATGGATTTTCTACTTATTCTGCGTTTTTTCGCGTTTCTAGTAAGTTTAGTTACCAATATGCTTACATGACCATGTGTTGAAGTATAATTAAGCTTCCGTATTGAATCAAGGATAATAAAAAATATGAAAATATCACACTTGATAGCTCAAAATACTCTTAAAACAAGGGAAACAGGGTAATTTTTCACAAAAATAGGGGAGTCAATTCTTTTAAATAACATTAATGTAGAAACTATATTGAATTAATTGTAAAGCGCTTCAAATTTCTGATATGCAAGTCCAAATACATTGCATTTTCAACAAGATATTTAAACTTCAACACAAAAAGAATAAATTTCAACAAATTAACATTAACTTTCAACGAAACAGTTGCATTAACAACCAAATAATTGAATTTTCAAGCAAAAAAGACGAATTTTCAACAAAAAAATCATTCTCAAACAGGAAAATTGAATTTTCAACAATGAAAGATGACTTTTATACCATAAAAGATGAGTTTTCAATCTGAAAGGATAAATTTTTAGTAAAAAAGTTGAATTTTCGACCAAATAGTTGATTTTTCAACCTACAAAGATGCATTCTCAACCAAATGGTCGAATTCGCAAACAAAAAAAATTGAAATTCAACTAAAAGCAGTTGCATTTTCAACCAAATTGTTGAATCTTCAAGCCAAGAAGACAAATTTTTTTAAAGATAGTTGAACTCTCAACCCGAAAAGTAGAATTTCTACCAAAAGACGAATTTTCAACAAAATGCATGAATTTTCGACCAAAACTGTTGAATTTTCAACCAAAAAATAAAACAGGTAAAATAGATAAAGTGAGTAGATGAATCTTCAACAGAAGTTTTCAACCAAAAATGGAATAATTAAATTTTCAGAATGAAGAGTACTTTTCACCAAACCAAAACAAAATAATTTTCAGCCAACTAAATTTAATGAAAAAAGACGAAATTGTTAACAAAATAGTTCAATCTTCGACCAAATAGATGAATTTTCAACAAAGGAAATTAATTTTCACCCAAAAAGACTAATTTTCAGCAAAAAAAGTTTTGCTTCGGAGGTAAAAAGTCGAATGTTTTAGAAAACTGTTAACTCTCAAATCGGAAAAAGTGAATTTATAACAAGAAAGTTAATTTTCAATCAAGAAAGATAAATTTTCAACCAAAAATGGAATGGTTAAGTTTTCAGTTGAAACTATTAATTTTGAACAAAAAAAGCAAGTTTTCAACCAGTTAAATAATTTACAACCAAATAGTTAAACTGTCAACTAAAAAGATAAATTTTCTAACAGGAAGATTAATGTTTTACCAAAAAAGACGGAATTCCTACAGAATACATGCATTTTCAACAAACTTGTTGAATTTTGATGCCAAAAAGACGAGTTAGCTACAAAGCAATTGAATTTTCAACCCGAACATATAATTTTTCAACAAAAAAGTCTAAGTCTAATTCTCAACGAAACATATAAAGGTTTATATTTCCACCAATTTTTTTTATTTCACATCAAAAACAGTTGAATCCAACCACAAGAGACTAATTTTCAAAAAATTGTTGAATCTACAACCAAAACAGATTAATTATGAACCAAACGATTGCATTTTAACCAAAAAAGATTAAATTTCAACCAAGAGGATTATTTTTCTATCAAAAAAGAAGAATTCTCTACAAAATACATGAATTTTCAATCAAATAGATGAATTTTCAACTAAAAAAGATCAATTTTCGATTAAAAATATCAATTATCTACCAAAAATGGGATAGTTACATTTTGAGTTAAGAAAATTAATTCTCAACGAAATAGAAAAAGAAATTTTCAACCTAAGGGATGAAGTTTCAACTAAAATTATGAATCTTCAACTAAAATGATGAATCTTCAACAGAAAAGATAAATTTTCAAACAACAGTTCAACATTCAACCAAATAGTTGATTTTTCAACTAAAAAGATGATTTTTTGATAAAGAAGATTAATTTTCTACCCAGAAAAAAGAATTATCAACGAAATACATGAATTTTCAATTAAATAGTTGAATTTGCCACCAAAAAAGGATGACTTTTGAAGAAAATTGTTGAATTTACAACTAGAAAAGATAAATTTCCAAAAAAAATGGAATAGTTAAATTTCCGATTAAAAAACTAATTTTAAATCGAAAATGAAACGAACATTCCACACAATTGTTAAATTTTCAACCCAAGATATGAATTTTCGAATAAAAAAGTGAATTTCCAACAAAGTAGTCCAACTTTCAATCAAGTAGTTGAATTGTTGACCAAAAGGATGACTTTCCAACAAAATGGTTACTAATTGCAACAAAATAATTAAATTTTAAACTAAGCAGTAGAATTTTTAACCAAACGAGATGAATTTCGAATCAAAAATATAATAGTAGACATTTTAACTAAAAAAAAAAACTTTTAACCAGAAATAGTTCAATTATTTCTATCAGGTTCTATTAAATCAGTTCGCATTCAACCGAAAAAAACGAGAAAAGGGGGAAAAAAAGGAGGTTTCGCGAAAACAGGGAAAAATAAAAGAATTCTTTAAAAAAGAGGAAAAGAGGAAATAGGTCAGTAAGTATAACAAATCAATAAAATATCAAATTTTTTCTTCCTGTGTACTTTTTTTGTAAGACGCAACATTTTTATTCTACAGCATAATAAACAATTCATTTTGATAAAACTGAAATATTTGCGGAATTATATATCAAAAACTATTGGTTAAAAACATTTGAAACTTGAGCAAAAACTTACTTGAGTTTACACTCTTAAAATATAGAAGAATTATTGTGATAGATTCGAAAACAATTTTCATAAATTGTTATTAAAAAAATGGTCATTTCGAATGGAATCTCCTATGAGAATCAGCAATTTTTAATAACAATTTATGAAAACTTCGACTCTATATCAGAATAATTAGTTTTTCTATTAAGAGTGCTCACCTCGAGTAAGTTTGTGCTGAAGTACAAAGAACAAAAACTTTTATCTTTGCGCAAAGATTCTGAAAATGATTTTAGAAATTTTTTTTTAAAGAAATAACGAAATTGTTCAAACAATTGCTACGCAACTTTTTGAAACAGTAACTAATTTAATATAGAATAATTACTAACTATAAAATATAAAATAAAATAACTAACTTATTTATTGAAGTTTTAAATGTAAAGATGGTTTTCATGTAAAAATTTCTGGAATGAAAAGAAAAAAGAAACACTTTTCATTCTATTACTAGCAGTAAATGTACGCAGGCCTTGTTATTTGAATATTGTCAGTGAATTATTGGTTAATTTTAAAGAGTAATATCCTTCAAATCTTTAGTTAAAAATTGTTCATATCTGAAAAACTTACACGTAAAATTGATAATTTAGAAATTGTTGAATTTTAAACGTTTAGAAATTGTCTAAATCACAAAATCAAAATTGTTGAGTTTCAAACGCTATTACTTTGAAACTATCTACAGTATCTACTTAAAAAAATTTTATTTATACGAAGTAAGAAAAAAGACTCAACTATGAACATTTCGAAATTAAACCCTGAGGAATGAAATGTATTTAAAATTTTTTAGTTAAGAAAAGACCATTTTTTGGTTTTATTTTGGTCTCAAAGAAAAGCTTAGGCTTATTCACTTAAGAAATTTGTAATTTTCCTTGAATTTAATAATAGCATTGAGAAAATTTGTAAGACTCTTTGTCATCTAACAGAACCCTTGACAATAACTTTTAAACTCTGAACCATTTCTTTTGTAATTTTGAAAATGCTCTAAAGGACCCTGCACAAAAAAATAGTCATAATTGGTGCAAGTCCTTTTGGAAAATTTCTTCTAGTTTCATGAACTATAAAATAATTGAGTGTCAGTTAAATTCGCCGAGAGACGGACAGACACAGTTTATTCATATATTCATATAATTGAAAATTGTTTAAAAATACGATTACAATTTAAAATCATAAAATTCAAATGTTTCAGTTTGAGAATCGCTTTTTCCTTTACTGTCAAATTTGTCAAATTTTCATTAGTTAAGTTCTTAAAATCTTCAACACAAAATTGTTCATATTTGAAGAACTTACAATTACAGTTGATAACATAGAAATTGTCCAATTTAAAAGGTTAAATTTGAAATTGTCTAATTACGAAAATTTTAATTTTATATTATTCATTTGAAACATTTTTAAGATAAAATTAGCCAATTTAGACTTCCTCATCAGGGGTAATTTATAGGAAACACAACAGGAATAAAATTGATAAATTGTTGGATTAGAAAAATATATTTTTTCACCTGAAAATAAACCAGATATGATTGATGCTAATTTTAGTTGTTTTGGTACATATTTCATACATCACTTGAAAATTGAAAATTTTACATAGACGACTAATGCTGAATGAATCCCAAATTCAGATCCTTTAATATTCTGATTGGAAATTAATTCACGCAATTTCCAAATCGTGACACAAAACTGAAACCATTATATCCAATTCATGATTCCATTTCAAATTCTGTTGTCTCTAGCAAAATCTCTTTTTAAATTAATAGCTTTGTTACCTTCTCTCTTTATATTTTTCAATGTAGAAAAAAAATACAGAAACACAAACACTTTTGTTTAAGTATATTGTTTTTTGTCTCTTTTTTGAATAAATGGAAAAAATTCACAAAAAACCTATGTTCTATAGTAATAAATTTTGTTCCCGAAATACAAAGACCTAAACGAACCGTCTGATGTCGCGACATATACTAAACTCTCAACCCAGAGAAATTCTCATATTTTGTCGAAAAGCATTTCGGATACACTTGTACAAAATTTACGACATAAGATTTAGAACTCTGGGGAAGCTGTCGTTTTTTTCGGCAGTATCGTCCAAACCCCAACCTCTTGTAAAAGACGCATGTTAGAAGATTTTGAAAAGACTTCATGGAATTTATTCAGATCATTTCAGCCTCTAAAATTAAAATTCAGAGAATACATACTTCCGACAAATTTATTTAGTTTTTATAAGTACTAATATAACATTATGATTATATTTACAAAATATTCAATAAAGTCAAGAATAAAGTAGATATAAGAAAATCTAAAACAGATACAGAAAAACACATAAGCATCCGAAAAAATATAAAATTATGAAAATTAGAAACATAATTGTTAGTCAAAATATAGTACACAATAGTACATGATAAGATATGCACATATTGATAATATGGCACCTTCCTCAGAATACCCTTTTTGTAGGCAACGAGGGTATCGTTTCTTTTCCCTGAATGTATGTAAAAACCTTTTGGCAACCTCATTTTATGATAAGTACCAGGTTAACATTTTAATGAGTTGTAAAAAATTGAAAAACTGAAAAAACTGAAAGTATATTAAATATATTCGAAATCAAAAAATATCTGTGAAAATCATAAGATTAGAAATGTGAATGAAGTACTCAATGGTACATAATATGCATATGTTGTGAGTACGGCATCTTCCTCAGAAAACCATTTTTTGTAGGTAAGGAGCGTATAATTTTATTTAATGAATGTATGTAAAACCTATGACAACCTTGTTTTTTGATAAGTACCAGGTTAACATTTTAATTAGTTATAAAATTGAAAATTGTATGTAAAACCTCATGGAAACCTAATTTTTTGATAAGTACCAGGTTAACATTTAAATAAGTTGTACAACTGAAAAACCTGAAAAAATTATTACAAGATTTATGTGCACAGAACATGGGAAATGAAGAAAACTGATCATAGTGCCAAAATCAAATTTTGGGGGTGGATTTAGAACCAATCTATTCAGATTATTCCATTTTGCAAAAAGGAAAAGGTAATAACCCAAACCAATAACACATTTCTAAAGTATTGTTAACGTTCTCAAAATTTTTAAAATATATTTAAGTAAAATAGGTATCTTTTGGTAAATTGAGTTAATCATTAACAACCTCAATTAAAAGGAATCTTAAGTGTTCATAGGCAACCCGGCAAATTGGAACCAATCTTTGCTTAATGTCTCTCTTTCAAAATTTCTTGAAGATCGAAATAAAATCTATTTTCTTATGAAAATTTGTTGTGCATTGAAAAAGAACCCCCAAAAAGTTCACAATTCAAAAAAAGACCTGTTTTTTCGGCTCATTAGAGACAGATGTACGATAAATGTACACAACAGGAAGAAAAAAGAGGGAGTCTAAATTGGCTTCGAAACATGTTTGGTCCCCAGTAGTATAAAAAAGACGGAGAAAAGAAAGACTGTGAGGATGGTTTTGGTTGATGCTTTCTTTTGTCTCCCTCTTTTTTCTTCCTGTTGTGTACATTTATTGTACACCTGTCTCTAATGAGCCGAAAAAAACAGGTAGTCTAAAGTCTTTTCTTGAATTATGAACTTCTTGGGTGTTCTTTTTCAGTACAAAAAAAAATTTACATAAGAAAATAGATTTTACTTAGATCTTTAAGAAATTTCAAAAGAAAAACATTAAGGAAAGATTGGTTCCAATCTGCAGGTTTGCCTATGAATACTTAAAATTTCTTTTAATGGAGGTTGTGAATGATTAACTCAATTTACCAAAAGATATCTATGTTACTTGAATATATTTTTTTTAATTTTGAAAACGTTACTAATTTTTTAGAAATGTGTTATTGGTTTGGATTATTACCTTTTGCCTTTTGAAAAATGGAATAATCTGAATAGATTGGTTCTAAATCAACCCACATAAACTAAAGAATTTCCATGCAATGGGAAACAACTTAAAGCGGGAAGTTAATAATTTTACAGAATGTCAAACTGACTCATACTTTTGCGAATTTGTCATTATGCCGGCGACTCTGCAAATTCTTGCGGACAGTCAAAGACTGTTTCTCTGACTCATATTCTGGTGCTTTGTTTCTGAGTCACGAAATTATTTAATTTCAGTCTTTGAAAATATGAAACTTTTTTTCATAACCATGCCATGACTTTCTACAATTTTTCAATACACTGTCTGATAAAAAATCCAGGTCTATTGTTCTTTAACTGTGCTTGAATACTTTCATGACTTGTTTTAATTTTTCATGAAAATTTATGACCCCTTCATAAAAAGTATAAGAGACTTTATCTAAATGATGACCTATCCAAAAGTCCAGCAGAGAGTCAAAGACTGTTTCTCTGACTCTCAGAGACTGATTCTCTGACTCGTATTCTGTCTTTTTGTTTTTGAGTCACGAAATTATTCAATTCAAGTCTTTAGAAATATGAAGAATTTTTTTACAACCATGTCATGACTTTCTACAATTTTACAATGCACTGTCTGATAAAAAATCCAGGTCTGTTGTTCTTGAACTATGCTTGGATACTTTCTATTACTCGTTTCAATTTTCCATGAAAATTCATGATTTCCTTATAAAAATTATAAGAGGCGTTTTCAAAATGATATCCTATCCAAAAGTCTAGCGGACAGTCAAAGACTGTTTCCCTGACTCTCAGAGACTGTTTCTCTGACTCATATTCTAACGCTTTGTTTCTGAGTCACGAAATGATTCAATTTATGTCTTTAAAAATATAAAGAATTTTTTAAAAACCATGTCATGACCTTCTACAATTTTGCTATGAACTGTCTGATAAAAATCCAAGTCTGTTGTTCTTTAAGTGTGCTTCAATACTTCCATGACTTGTTTTAATTTTCCATGAAAATTTATGACACCTTCGTAAAAAGTAAGAGGGTCGTTTGATGAGTAAGGTAAATTTTCCGCTAGATGGCGCCTAAATCAACTTTGTAGTATACGGCCAAGAAAAAGCACTTCTCAAACTAACCTCTACCAAGCTTCAGCCAAAACCGACTCTTACTCTGCGTTTGGCATACGTTTGAAGTAAGCGTGTCAGTAGTTTTCGAAAAAATGAAGAAAGAAGAGTTCTGTGTAGTGATGAAACATTTTTATTTAAAAAATTGGACGTCCGTGCAGATCAAAGCCGAGTTAGGCGAAGTTCATAGGGAGTCTGCTTCTTCGTTAAAAACCGTTTATTTTTGGATAAACGAATTCAAACGTGGTGGTTATGGAAGAGTGCCGAATCAAGGTCGCCGCGATTGCTGACTCACGATCAAAAGCGCAACCAAAAAGTCGATTCAGCTACTATAAACCCGGGACAAAGCAGCAGTCAAAGCAGTGGGTACTGCCTAGTGAAAGTGCGCCAAAGAAAGCCAAGACTGTTTTCTCAGCTGGGAAGGTGATGACCACAGTATTTTGGGATTTTCAAGAAATTATCCTCATTCATCACTTGCAGAAGGGTACAACTATAACAGGGACGTACTATGCATGCGTATTTTGCAGACCTCGAAAAATCTTACTTTTATGAAGAGACAAAAAAATTAGAATCTCGCTGAACTAAATGTGTAGCCTTCGAAGAAGACTATGTTGAGAAATAAAGGCAAACTTTTGATAAAAAAAATTACTTGCTGTTTGACCCATTTTATCAAACAACCCTTGTATAAGAGACTTTATCAAAATGATGGCCTATCCAAAAATCTAGCACTACTTCCGTAAACTTTCCAACACTTTTTTTTCCGTGTATAAAAAGGCCGGCCGATGGACTTTTCATATTGGCGATAAAAACCCCATGGAAAAAATATATCGTAATAATTCGCTCGATAAAAAGCTCGCGCTTGACCGACGTTTTCAAAGCATCGATATTGATAACATAAAAAACTGAGGGAGCGGATGAAACGCGAGTTGTACGAGCCTGTCCGTCAGCCGGGGGTGGTTATGGTTTTACTTCTACGATATACGGCCAGTCGAGTAATGCACTGAACTTTTACGAGCGGCGCTTGACCCCTTTATAGATATGGTTTCGTACCATCGACGCTTAAGTATCTTTTGAAGACCTTCACTGTAAATATCGTGTTTCTCTTTTTCATTAAAAATTTCTCCTTAACGACTCACCTTGCAAGATAAAGATCTTACAAAGGTTTTAAGAAGGAGACTACAGTTTAAAGATAACATTTCTGGAAAAAGATTGTTTTGATCAGAAAGTCACAGTCAAAATGCACTAAAAATATTCAATTTAGTTGGGTAACTTTGGATCATAAATGATACAATAGGATGAAGAAATGTTATCTGATTTTATTGAAAGCATTTTTTGCTTTGCTCATCAATCTTGAACATGCATACGTAATTTATCACAAAAACACCATAATGGATGGCCGATGACATTATTCGCGCGTCACTGACCAGGAAATTCAGAATTGATAAATCGGTCCCTCGAGGAGTTCTTTAGGATTTTTTATCCCTAATGTGCATACTATGCATAAAAAAGTTGTATCCATATATGTCTTAGAGATCGAAATAAAATCTATTTTCTTATGAAAATTTTTTGTGTACTGAAAAAGAACACCCAAAAAGTTCACAATTCAAAAATGGACTATGAGACTACCTGTTTTTTTAGCTCATCAGAGACAGATGTCCAATAAATGTACACAACGGGATTTTTGGGGATCAAATTTTATCGGAGATTCTTTAACTTAGTAGACCTGAATCATGGAAGAGTATTCTGTTCATTTTTATTAAGAACAAATTAGCTGAATGGAAATTCGTTTTAATTTACACTCCACCATGAGGCGAGCAGATACGTCTGTAATTGATTGACCTCCGACTAATTGATTACGAGTCAAGCATTCAACAGAATTAATTGTGCCTAATTGTCTGCGACGTTCACTCTTTTTCAGTTAAACTCATCTTTAGTAAAAAAAAAAACATAACGATACAAAAAAAATAATTAATTGTTTCCACCCATAGTAAACCCCGAGCTATCAAGCCGATGCACATCATTCTGATTATCAACTTCAGATCAAAATTATCCACTTTTACAGATCCAAAATTAATTTTTAAACAAATTTATTTATATCTGTCGAGTGGCGGTTTTTATACTTTTTATTGTAAGTCGTAGGTTAGACATGACCGACATAATATTCATAAAACTAAAGCAGGAACGTCGCAATGTCGGAATTTTTCAACAAAATATGTACATGAATTCTCAACAAAAAGTTGAATTTTTATCTAAGAAAGATAAATTTTTAACCAAAGGTGGGATGGTTAAATTTTCCATTAAAAAATAAATTTTCAACAACAAAAAAAAAACAAGTTTCAACGAAATACCATAGTTAAATGTTCAAGTGAAGAGATAAACTTTCCACTAAAATGTTGAATGTTCAACCAAAAAAATAAATTTTTGACAAGAGGGTCCAACTTTCAACGAAGTAGTTGAATTTTCAACGAGTAAAGATGAATTCTCAACGAAAAATGTAATAGTTAATATTTCAACTAAAAAATATTCATATTAATCTTAAATCAAAGACAGTTGAATTTAACCAAAAAGAGATCATTTTCAGCAAATTAGTGGATTCATCAATCAAAGCAGATTAACTTTCCATTAAAAAGTTGAATTTTTAATAAAAAATTTGAAATTTCTACCAAAAGAGATGATTTTTCAAACATAAAAGACGAATTTTTAAAGAGAAAAGTTTTTTCAGTTAAAAAGACATAAAATTCCAATCAAGTTGCCTCATTTTCAGGCAAAAAGACGAATTTTGTAAAAAACAGCGGAATTGTTAACCAGCAAATATGAATCTGTAAAAAAAAAGTTAATTCTCAACCAAATATTTGAACTGACTATCAATAGATGAATTTCCAACTGGAATGATAAATCTCCAACCAAAAAAATGCATTGTGATTGAAGGAGATTAACCATGCAATTGAATTTTCAACCAAAATAGTTGAATTTTCAACCCAAAGAGATGAATTTTTAAATATAATGATGGAACTTAAACTAAAATAGTTAAATTTTCAGTTGAAAAAATTAATTTTCAACGAGAAAATTACATTTTTACCTGAAGAGATGAATTTTCATCTATGATTATGAATCATGAATAAAAAAATGAATTTTCAAAACAAGATTTCAACTTTCAACTAAGTAGTTGAATTTTTGACCCGCAAAAGAATTTTCAACCGAATAGTCTGATTTCCTATCAAAATAGTTAAATTTTGAACCCACAAAAAAGAACTTTCAACCAAGAAAATAAATTTTTTCCAAAAAAGACGATTTTTCAACAAAATACATGAATTTTGCCCTCAAAAATATAAATTTTTAATCAAAAATGGAATAGGTAATCTTTAGTTGAAAAATTTAAATTTCGACCAAAAAAAACGAATTTTCAGCAAAATAGTTAAATTTTTGTGCAAGGAGATGAATTATCAAAGAAAATGATAAATATTCAACCAAAAAAATGAATTTTTAAGGTAGTAATTCTACCATGCAGTTGATTCAACTAAAATAGTTGAATTTCCAAACCAAAAAGACCAACTTTCAAGAAAACAATGGATTTTTAAACCAAAAAGAATTAACTTTCAATCAAAAATAGTAGGAGTTTCAATCAGAGAGATAAATTTTCAACTATAATGATGAAACTTTAACTAGAATAGTTCAATTTTCAGTTAAGAAAATTAATTTTCCACACAATAGTTACATTTTCAACTAAAGAAATGAATCTTCATCTAAAATGATGAATCTTCAATCAAAAAAATGAATTTTCAAGAAAATAGTTCCAGTTTCAACTAAGTAGTTGAATTTTTAACCAAGTGGATTAATTTCTTAAAAAAAAAAAACGAATTGTTAACCAAATAGTTGAATTTTCCACTAAAAAGTGATAAATTTTCAGCGAATTTTCAACAAAATAGACCAAGTAGTTCAACTTTCAATCTAGTAGTTATATTTTGAACTAAATAGTTCAATTTTCAAGTAAAAAAGATCAATTTTTAACCAAAGATGTAATAGTTAAATTTTCGTTAATAGTTGGATTTTCAACTAGAGATGAATTCTCAACTATAATGATGAATTTTCAACAGTTAATTGAATTTACAGTTTGATAAATTAATTTTCAACCAAAAATAAAACGAATACTCAACTCTGAAAATTAATTTTTTTTCGTCCCAAAATTGTTTCTATAGATTCACCTAGTCCCGCCTCCCACTACTTGAGGATTTACAACTTCCTAGGACCAAGAAGGAATGTTTTAGAAATCATGAATTTCAGGGTGAAGAAAAATTTCAACTTTCCTATATTGAGCTACAAATGTGTACGGCTCTGGAAATTATCTTTTCTACCTTCAAAAAGTGTTCCTTTAGATTTACGTAGCATGTACTTCCAGTTTTTGTCAAAACTCAATGATTTTTCGTTAAAAAAAAAAATTTCGGATATTTCTTCGAACGCTCAGGTTTCAATGTGTATGTAGATATTATAGATGGTCATGACTTGGGTACGTGACGTTTTAGGCGCGGGACGTTTAGGTGTCGGACATTTAGACGCCGCGAAGTTTAGGCGCTGGATGTTTGGGCGCCGGACACTTAGACGTCGGACACTTAGACGCCGATCATTTAGGCGCCGCGAAGTTTAGGTGCTTGACGTTTAGGCGCTGGATGTTCAGACGCCAGTCATTTAGGCGCCGCGAAGTTTAGGCGCTTGACGTTTAATCGCTGAATGTTCAGACGCCGTACATTTGGGCCCCACGAAGTTTAGGCGCTGGAAGTTCAGGCGTTGGATTTTTGGGCGCCGGGCATTTAGACGCTGCTAAGTTAAGGCGTTGGACGTTTAGGCGCTGAATGTTTAGGCGCGGGACAATTCGAACTTTATGGCGGACAACGCGATATTTGTGTGAAATTTCCAAGTAAATTTCAACGTTGATATTTTCACCTGGGTTATTACTAAATGGCTATAACATTTCTGCAGTTTTCATTCAATAGCCAACTTATTAATCTACTTTTGTTTTGTACTCATTACGCAGACGTGAGGTTTCGTTTTAAGGCTTATTTTATTCCTTGAAAGATTTTCTACGAATCTCTTTGGTAGTTTGGTACAATCTTAAAAAAAAAAATATTTGAGAAAAATATTGTTTATGAAAATAATAACTGCATACTTCCTAAATAAATTTTTTTGAGTAAAATGTACCAAAGAGATTGGTAGTGAATCTTTCAAGAAATAAAATGAGCCCTACAACGTTAGAATTAGAAATGCGTTGCAACTTTTAAGCTGAAATACTTTTCTAAAGTTCGCCTCCAGCTCTCTTCCAAAATTAGTTACAATTAACAATGGGAATATTTTCTTCGATTTTATAAATCATTTTTAATAATGCTCATTTTTGAACTTGAGGTAAGCAGTGAACATCCTTAATCTATCGAAAGAAGACATCACGTTCGTAATCGATGCGCAAATCAAATTAAGCAGTTCAGCGCCTAAAAATCCTGGCGGCTAAATGGCTGCACGCCTCGCGGCTAAATGTCCTGGCGCCTAAACGTCTCGCGCCTAAACGTCCCACGCCTAAACGTCCTGCTCCCTCATGACTTGGTCATGGCATAACAATTAACACTCGAAAACTCATGACAATTCACGACAGGCAATTGATCTTGAGAAGCAGATCATTCTAATGCTAAATTTACTGATCAAATAAAAAATTCGAAATCTGTGGAAGAGCATTGCATATCATTTTCATCAAATTTCGGGATCGAATTATCAATAGGCATTTTTTAAAAATATTACATTCGTGATCGATGCGCGAATAAAATTAACCGGCTCGGCGCCTAAGAATTCCGTCGGCTAAACGGCTGCGCGCCTAAACGACCTATCGGCTAAATGTCCTGGCGCCCAAACATCCCGCGCCTAAACGTCCTGCTCCCTCATAACTTGGTCGTGGCATAACAATTAACACTCGAAAACTCATGACAATTCATGACACGCAATTGATCTTGAGAATACTGTAATACTTTCGTATACGGTACTTATTTATTATTATCTAAATTTTTAGATTATATTTTTAAAGAAACGTTACTGTTAAACGCTACTGTTTTGTTTGATTAGCGACTTAGGAACCGCTCACTATAACAAATGAAAATTATACACAGAGCAGGGTGGCACCTTGCGCGAACAAAATGTGCGAAGGGCGAACACCCCGTGAACACGTGCATAGCCACCCCACGCGTGCCATTTCTGGTACAGGGTAGTTTTGGAGAAGGGATCGTACTTTGAACGGGAAATACGAATGTAGGTGCAGACTGCGCACGTGGACATTCTCAGCTTACGCGAGACAAATCCGCGATCCTGCATGCATAAGCGATTAAGCCGCTTTAAATTTATTAAAATGTCTGTCATTTTCCAACTCGATCCTCCCCTCAAAGTGGAAATATTACTAAACTGTGATCAGATTCGATTCAGTTGTAAAGTTTGCTAAGTTGCACCCCTATGGTCTCTTTCATTCAAAATCATCTCCCAACAATTTGGTTCACCCCCTAACAATATCGAGATTCTCAAATTCACCTGTATATATATTGTTATATCTTTTCGTTTTTTATTTCACCCCTGTCACCCCAAAATTGAATTCAAATTTTAATTGTTCAATTGCTTCAACACAGGAAATTCTGGGATTTACTCTCATCTTGAAGTTGGATCAAAGTGATTTGCAGCAGGCTGATACTCAGTTGATTAAAATGATCCAGATTTAGTATCAAAATTATAAATGACAAGTGAGCATTGACATTTAACGAATGTATCCAATGTCAATGTTCACCTTATGGCACCGTATACCATCTTAATGGTCATCCACAAATTATGTAAGGTGTTTTTCCACTTTTTTTTCCATTCCAAATTTTCAACCGCCCCTTACTCCAGATTTGCTTTGACACCCCCCCCCCCCCCACAAAAAAAATAAAAAAAGATCTTACTATAAGCTTAGGGAACAGACATACATATAAATGCGGCTAATTAAATAAACGTACAACCTTAATTGAATTAGTTTTAGAAGAGAAAATTTCCAGTTTTCTAACATAATATTTTTAGAGTATTAAAAATGAACAACAATGTTCATTTAAACTATTATCCTTTAGTCTGTACATTATAAAAATTTCTATTTATTTATCGCAGGCTCCACAGTCTTTCCCCTATTTCCCCTTTTCTCGTTTTCCACTTATATGCGAACAAAATTAATAGAACCCATGCAAAAATTCAACTATTTTTCTTTAAAAGTTAATTCTTTTTCGGTGATACTATTATAGTTATGGTTGAGAATTTCTCATTTTTGCTTGAAAATTTTATTATTTCGTTGAAAGCTCAATTATTTGGTTGGAAATTCAATAAAATTGTTACAAAGTCATCGTTCTTGATTGAAAATTCAAATGTATGTTTGAAAATTCGACAATTTGATTCAAATTTTTTTTCTTCCTCAGTTGAAATTTTTGTGTGTGTAAAATTAAAGTATTTTGTTGCAAATTCGTCTTTTATGGTTGAATTGAACTGTTTTTGATTTAAAATCAAGATTTTGTTAGTTGAAATATAAACTATTACATTTTTCATAGAGAATTCATCTTTTTTGCTTGAAAACTCAATTGGTTGAAAGTTAAATTACTTTGATAAAAATTAATTTTTTTGGTCGCAGATTTATCATTTTAGTAGAAAGGTTATTTCTTTGGTAAAAAATTCAATTATTTGTAGAAAATTTATGTATATTGTGGAATATTCGTCTTTTTTGGTAGAAAATTAATCTTTTTAGTTAAAACGCAACTGTTTGGTTGAAATCTAATCTATTTCAGTTATGTATGCATTTATTTTGTTAAAAATTCGTCTTTCTTGGTTTAATTAACTATTTTTTATTGAAAATTAAATTTAAATCAAAATTTAAATTGAAATTGAAATAAACAAAGAAATAATCTTCTTTTTTGGTGAAATTCAACTGTTTCAGATTCAAATTAATTTTTTTTTGGATGACTATTAATTTGCTAAAACATTTTATGCTAATGGCGCCCTGTTTTCGAAAAATCAACTTTTTCAAATTTTTTTTATGAATTAAAATGCTTATTTAATAAATACTCATGTAAAATTATGTGAGTATGACATTTCAACACTTCATTCTAATAAAAATTTATTTGTTTCTGAATTCTCAACTTTCAAAAATTGAAAATTTATCTGTCGAAAATTCATTCTCTTTTCAAATTTCTACTTCAACAGTTAAATTTCCAACTGCTTCAAATTTAATTTTCAATTATTTTTCACTACTCAACAGTTGTGAATTCAAGAAAAACAGAGCATGTTGAAAGAAAATTGAAGGAAATTAAATTTCCAGCAGTTGAAAATTCAATTTTAGAAAATTGAATTTTCAAGTTTCTTCAATTTTCAACTTCTACAGTTGATTTTTTGTTGTTGAATGTCCAATTGTTGAAAATTAAATTTTCGATTTGTAGAATTATCAGTTTTCTTCAAATCTCAAGAGTTGAGATATTCAAGGAAAAAGCAAATTTTGAAAGAAAATTTAATTTTCAACAGTTGAATTTTTAATTGTTGAAGATTTAACTTTTGAAAATACAACTGTTGAAATTCACATTTTCTGCAAAGTTCAATTATTATTAGATATTCAACAATTAAAAAATCTTTAAAGAAGCGAAGATTCAATTGTCGGAAATTCTATTTTCTTTAATTTTCAACGGTTGAAAAATTCATAAAAAGCGAATTTCGAAAGAAAAAAGAATTTCCAATTATTAAAAACTTAAGAAAATAAGGAATTGAATTTTTGGCAGTTAAATTTTCGTTATTATATTGAATTTTAAACTACTGAAAATTGCAGAAAATGGTAATTTCAACTGTTGTTTTTTGAACAGTTCAATTTTCAACTGTTGAAAATTCAAGGAAAAAGCGAATTTCGTATCAAAAACAAGTGTTGAAAATGTGTTATTTACATAATTTTACAAAATTCGTTTTTTTTTGTTTAAAATTAATCTTTTTGGTTAAAAATTGATGTATTTTGTCAAAAATTCGTCTTTATATTAAAAAATGCAAATCTTTGCTTGAAAAAAATTAGGCCTTAGTTCAAGGTTCAACTATTTAGCCGCAAATCTTTTTTATTCAAAATTTCAACTATTTGATGAAAATTTCTGTATTTTGTTGTGGATTCGACTCTTTTGTTCGAATTCAATTTTTCATCATTTAAAATTAAAATCTTCTTTGGTTGAAATATCAATTATTACATTTTTCGTTGAGAATTCATCTCTTTTGATTAAAAAATCAAGTACCTGATTGAAAGTGGAACTACTTTTTTATAAATAATTTTTTTGTTGCAAATTCAATTACTTCCTTACTAATTTGTTAAAAAATCATTTTTTTTTGCTTGAAGATTTGAAATTTAAGTTAAAAATTCAACTGTTTGGTTGAAAATTTAACTATTTTACATGAAATTTGCTTTTTTTTTGTAGAAATTTTTTTTTTTGAACTGAAAATTGGACTGTTTTATTTCTGGTCAAAAATTAGTCTTTTTCATTTGAAAATTCGTCCATTTAGCCGAAAATTGATGTGTTTTGTCGTGAACTCGTCCTTTTTGTTCGAAAATTCAAAACTGTCGATGAAATTTTTTTCTTTATTGATTGAAAAATTTTTCTTGGTTGAAAATTAATCTATTTTGTTGAAAATTCGTCTTTTTTGGTAGAAAATTAATCTTCTTGGTTGAAATTTCATCTATTTGGACAAAAATTAAACTATTTTGTTAAAAGTGCAATACTTTTACTTGAAATTTCAGGAATTTAAAGCGTTTCAAGTTAATTCAAGTTACAAATTTCTTCTTTCCGTCTGTTTGCAAAAAAAAAAAAAGAAACGCGACTGTCAGTTGCTAAGATTGTGAAGTTGGGTTAGTAGATTTTTTTATTCAGCAGATGGAATCATTTTGATGTTGAATGGAAGATTGAATTCAGCTGCAGCACTTTTGATATCTCAGGATTTACTGTGAATTCATATTCTATATTTTTTTTGCTTTTCTATTTCACGTCAGTAAGACACTCTTCCGGGTTTTCCTTGACACATTCTTATGACAGGAGAAATTTGACAGGTAACTTTTGAAGCTTAGTTTCAACTCTGCAGAAACTTTCATAAAGCTTTTCTCCACATATGCTAGCGCATCTCCCTACATGGACTCACCCTAATATTGATATTGGACTACAGAAGTACGATCTTAGCTTCATCCCCGGGGGAGAAGCGTCGACGCGTTTATATTCGCACTCTCGACCCCCTTTCCCTTGTCAAAATCGGACCGATCTCAATTTGAGTACGCTTATCAAAATAACGGTTACAACTTCATAAATATTTGGTCGCATGTTTTATAAAAGGGACCGGGCGGCAGCCGTGAAATCGGTATGGAAATATAGGGCTAGGAAGGTTTGGGGATGAGCTTGCTGACCTAGCGAGTTGGGGGAATCTTAAACACGTTGACATGTAAAAATGAAAGGTCTAACAAAATAAAAATTATACATAAAAGATGAAGTAATGTCTAATGAGGATGGAAGATTAGAGAGTCAGTAGTTAACAAAAACATTTGAACTATTCGCAACTTTTGAATAATAAATGAGAAAAATGCGATTTCATTATTATTAAAAAAGAAAAGAAAAGAAAACACTAGTGGCGCCGTTCGATGCGATACTTTCTTAGGATCAAATCGGTTCATGACGGTTTTGTCTCGAGTAGGAATTGGGTTTTCGATACTCGATATCGGTTTGGTATCGGCTCGACTTAGTATCGGTAAGTTCACATATCGACTGGAGAGCCGGAGCAAGACATTTAGGCGCGGCCGTTTGGACGCTGCCCTTTGGATGCGGGACATTTAGGCGCGCGACGATTAGGCGCCAGGATGTTAAGCCGCCAGGTCATTTAGGCGCGCAGCCGTTTAGCCGCTGGGACTTTTAGGCGCCGAGGTCAAATACCTTGCCCTTTCCAACGACGCGTGGTGGAGAAGAACCCCTGTGACTGGTCACAGAAATAATGTAGGACACATTACTTCCCCTTTCCAACTTCTCATGGGGGGGGGGAAGCACCCCTGTGTCTAGTCACTGAAATACTTCAAGTCGCATCCCTACACCTTGAAATATATAAAAATTTATCTTTATTAAACTTACCTCACTCGTAGAACTGCAAGTGTGCAAGCGAGCCTTACATCCATCATTTTTACGATCACACCTCCAGAACATTATCTCACTATTGGCACTCATCTTGTCAAAAATGAACTGAGATCCTTCATGATATATTTTCTTCCGATCACGGTTGCACAAAATTTCTGCCATAGCGTTTAATTAAAATTAGACATCGAATGACTTACATCTGATCAGTGGTCTCTTTTATCTTATTCCACATCAACTCAGTAAGCCAATTAGCCACCAAAAGCCCCCACTCTGACCTCAACGACCAGTACCAGTAAGCCATGCCCCATTCCGCCATCAGTTGCCAATGATAAGTCAGTGCGGGATAACATAAAACAGAAAATTGTGAAGATTCAATTTATTCGATCTCAAGCCGTTTCGCTGATTTGGCGGCTAAACGTCCTGGTGGCTAAACGTCCCGCGCCTAAAAGTCCAGCGCCTAAACCGCGCAGCGCCTAAATATCCGGCGGCTAAATGTCTCGGCGCCTAAACATCCCGCGCCTGAACGGCGGCGCCTAAACGTCACGTACCCCTCGGGATCGTCTCTGGATTCCGATAGTCCTCCGCCAGATGTGTGCTTGTTACCCAAACGTCCTAGACCGAGCGTATAGGAAAATTACACAATGGAGCGGACGTCAGATGGTTGAACCCTGACTCAACTGGGTTCAACTAGAGCTGGCAGAGTATGAGTGGGGCTTTGACCGACAAACAATTTGTATCAAGCAGTAAGTTGATTTTGAGGAGTTGCTAATTTTTTTTAAATGGCATGCACGACCGTGCAGACATCGTCTATGTTCGAGGTCTCCGTTGTCGCTCCTGCTCTTTCGTCCTCCCTATACGAGACAGCATTCGAACCGGCTTCTCGAGGAGAAGCGTGCACTTCCATCGACGTACATACTCGTAAAAGTGTGCGACGTGTGCGCGGGCGTGAGACTGTATAAACATTTCAAATTAGTATTCAGATGAGCAGCTGTTGACTGCTCGGTGGCCGTTGCTTTCGAGGGCTTCCGAGGCTTCGTTTAATTGTGAGGCAGATGCCCTCCCGCTCCTCCACCTTTCGCCTCCACAACCTTAGACTCCTTATACACTTTTACTATACACTACTCGCGAACTATCCTAACCTTTCCAGGGTCGGATAACGTCTTAACAAATTCACTGTGAAAAATATTTATGCGAAATTTCGATTAAAAGTTCTTTAGAAACCAAATCAGCAAAGTCTAAGTTTTTTAAAATTGGAGAATTAGAGCTTTAGTGGGAAACAAAAATGTTTCCCACTAAATAATTTTCCTTGTAGAGACATTTGTTGGTCACCAAAATACAGCAAAATGAGTAAAAAATTTGATCATATCTTGTTGCGCGCAATTTTCACAGCTCCAATTGTTGAAGGGAACATTTTCGCTAAAATGTTGGAGGGGACATTTTAGCTCTAAATTGGATATAACTTTTGCATGATTTTTCTCAAAATTTTTCAACTTTGTGCAGAAAAGCTGTGAGCATGCGAAGCATTCAATTTGTAACTGGTAACAAATAATATACAGGTATATTTTTGGGATTTGGTCTAAATATTATATGTTATATCTCTTTATGGGGGTTTCTGTAACGAATGTAAGCTTTTGTTCCTATTTCAGGGAGTCTGTCTGTAGATTTTCATACAATATATCTTGTGTTTGAAGTCTAGGTTGACCTATAAAATCACGATGATAGAAAAATGACACTTTCCGTGAATATGCCCATATAACATACGATGCAGTTATCATTGAATTGACACTTCTCAATCACCAAGACAGAACGCTTTTTCGATAATATCGCAGATAACAACTTTAACGATTTTTTAGACACTCGTTCTCTTTTGTATATTAAAAAGAACATTCGTTCAAACAATTTTACCCATCATAGAAGAGATTTTAACTTTTCAAAGTCAAGATATACCATACGATGCAGTCATCATCGAATTAACACTTCTCCATTACCAAGACCGGACGATCTTCGATTATATCGCAGATAACAGTTTCAGTGAATTTTTGAAACACTCGCAGTGTTTTTTATATCAAAAAGGACACTTCTATAAACCTTTCTACTCATCATCAAAGAGATTGAAACTTTTTGAAGTGAAGATATACCACAGGATGCAGTAATCGAATTAGCACTCCTCAATTACCACACAGAAAAAACAAAGTGCGAATTAAACACTAATTTCAGTGTACCATTCACCTTCAAAAAAATTACTCTAGGTAGTGTAAATTCTACACTGCAAGAAGCACATTTTTTTATTATCTCCATGTCTAGAAGTAATGCTTCCCTCGGATGTAGGGTACGAAGTGCTGGCTACTTGGGGTAAGAAATGGAAAAGAAAACTAACAAAACAACTCGGAATTTCGTACCCCAAGTCCGAGAAATATTTTAATCACTACCAAGGCAAAGAAACACCGTTCTAATTTTACCCTCGTATCTCTTACTAGCCCTCTCAGTATCTCACCCGCTACCACAGAGTCAATCATTCTGTGGCTTTCACCTCTACACCAAGTATACATGTGGATCTTTTCATGTCTGAACCCAGTATTTGTAACAAAGAAACCTTTTTCTAAGCATAAGCTAATCAATTTCTCCCCTTTACCGTTCGCTTTCGGGTCTCCGAAATGATCAAGTACCCCGTCGGTACCTTTGCGTTGTCCATCAACCAAGCCATTCACTTCTCCGAGTGAAATGATTCTTTCACCAGGATTGAAAGTACCTATAATATCATTTAACGAATCCCAGAAAGTATCTTTTACATCATTACTGTTACCGTCAACTGGAGCGTAGCATGCTCTGATTAATAGCCTTCCGATTCCCACTTTCCTTCTAACATGCACCTCTAGCATTCCAAACGCCCAGTCTCCATTCGTTGTCTGAAAGTTTTCCGAGTGCATGCCTTTCGTCAACAGAAGTGTCAATCCTATCCGGGGCTACATTATTATTTGTATTGTTCATTATTTGGATTATACACCCCACTATACTACCGGTCAAAAAAACTTGACCCATGTTGCTGAAAAAAGAGTTTAAGTGTATTATCCGAAAACTTAAATATTCACTAAAACAATTCATTGAACGTACGAAATATTTCAAAAATTCTACTCGCGCTCGGGAAAATAAATGAATTTTTTACTGTATCATCCTTGTCGACTGTCCCCGACAAGAAACTCAATTAAAGATGAAAGCATATTTAATTTTTGTTCTCAAAATGAAAACAATGCTAGGAAATAAATTTCCAGGGTCATTTTGAAGATTAGACCGTCCCTGAGTTTCGAATGTTTCGATACTACCCTCAGTTAATGCCCTCCGCTTTCTCGCCCTTATCCCCCCTCCCCTTGTTCATCGCGGTGCCAATTCCACTCGTTTCTCTCGACCCTCTTGTTCACGAACTGACATTATATATGTGACCGGTATTCACGTATGGTTTCTTCTGTAATGTATCTGCGACTATTCGTATACATGGGTGATTCTACTAAAAGGACCCTTTTCAGTTCGACTTTTGTGGCTAACAATTTTTTAGTTTTTCAACTATTTTTTCCATGAAATAAATTCATATGACCTTCGAAAGTGAGAAGGAATTTTGTGCAAAATCAATTCTAAAAATATTGATATTTTAGGGGCGGTTTTGCACCCATTTAACCAGCCTCAGTAAACCATGTTCGTAGAATTTCCACAGACTGGCATTCGTTGATGAGGGGGTCCAAGGGATTAGCGGATGGCATTACGAGAGCTGTGGCGTTCAGCAGTTCCGTGCAGATAAAGCGAATCTTTTGAAGCACGCGTGTGCATATTTCGCATTTATTTTTAAATAGAAGCGAAAAATTCTCCTTTCATTGATTAATCTTCATTATTAAAAAAGGTTGATCCTTTATGATAACAGAAATCTAAATTTGTGCAAAATACAGTTAATTAATAGTATCTATTTCTGATAGAAATGTTTCATACGGCCCTGAATGTTTACATCGTAGAAATTCTTGGAAGAGCCTCACGATCATAGAAGGCCATATCCAAGACACCCGTTGAATGGAGGTTCCAGTGTATACGAAAATGAAATTTAACTACGCCCATATATGGTTTTCTGGATCGCTGATGGCGAATCTAAAGTCAAAATTTTTAAAAAATGACGGATCCAATATGGTGGACAAGTATTTTTAAAAAATTATTGGATTTATTCAAAATGTCGTATTTGAGAACATTTCATTGAAAGCAGATTTTTCATGAAAAAAAAAATTTTAACTTTGGATTGCTTAAACAATTTTTGTATGAACAATTTGCTCAAAAATGCGAGTTACGAAAAAACTGGTAGCACTTTTTGGTTCTACGGAAAAAATTACATAGAGTCCATGTATTAGAGAATTTTTCTGTGGACCCTGTTGGTTATGTAGCATAAATAAACAATTACATCGTACGACACCCGCTCACGCATTTAATTATAATACATGATAAATGGGGTCGAGAAAAAAATTGTCTAATACATGGATTTTATTTTATTTTTCAAATAGAATCGACTGGTGCTATAAGCTCTTTTATAATTTACATTTTTCAAGAAATTGTCTAGAAAAAATTGTTTAAATAACTGAAATTTCAAATTCTCTTTCATAAAAACTCATCTTCTAATGAAATGTCATCATCAAATGTCATCAGCAAACAAAATAAAATCTCTAAGTCGCAACAAAAACAGGCTTCGAAGATAACCAAGCGCATACATTTTCTAGTGTTACAAACAACGCGATTAAGTTCAATAATTTTCTTGTCACATTTTTCAATATAGACACACTTTCTATAATGCATTATTGCCATAGTGTTTAATATTATTTTGTTGTTCTCCGGTAAACGTGGCTTCGGACATGAATCGGAATTTTTACTCGCGACAAAATAATGATTTCAATTATGCATTACAAAAAAACTTTTTCACATGCGTAAACTGATATAAGTGGAAAATAAATACAAGGGCCTGAACTTTAATTTCATGGATACTAAAGCTTTATTTACATACTTTTATGCATGTTAAAACAAGATAATGGAATGTTATTCTATTTTGTGGAAAACCTGAAGACAAAGTTCTAGTACTCTTATTGTTAAAAAGGTTTATGCTGGCAATTTATTAAGTGCCTAGCATTTTAGACGAAACATTCTAGTTTTAGAGAATAACGCTCAGGAATTTAAAAATCAAGGACATTACAATAAAAAAACGCCACGAATTATAAAAATCATGTTAGAAACATGGCAAAAAGGATTCGGAGATGACCCATTTGAAGTTTCCACACACATTCAACTTATGGGAACGAGTTACAAAATTTGTTATGTTATTACTTATGAAGAAAATAATCACTATGCAAATGTTTAAGAATTTAAGTTGTTGATGAAATTAGTTTTGAGTTGGACTTTTATGCAATATATGTTGATGATTCTGTACTTTCTTTACATGCACAAAATGTGGATACCGTACTTAATGTATTTTTTTGTATACATCCAAGAAGACAGTTCACTGTTGAAACGGAAACAGTTGGTAGATTGAATTTTCTTGATTTGACTTTAATAAAAACTGATAAAAATTATATTATCACTGATTGGCACAGAAACACAATTTATTCGGAAAGGACAATAAATTCAAATTCAAATCATTTCATTCAAAAGATAGTAGGAGTTGTGAAGAATTTGATTAATAGAGCTTTTTAAATTATCTCATCCCAAATTCCATGTAACGAATATTGAATTATGCAAACAGATTATTTTCATAAACCAATATCCGATTGCCTTTGTTGACAAACATATGCATAACAGAATTGCTCAAATTAAAAATAAAAGCAATAAGCAGAACAAATAAAATCTACAGGATTACAATAGATTCAATACTGTAGTCTTACCTTATTTTGGAAAAATCTCAAGTACCTTGAAATCAGTATTAGGAAAATTGGGCTTACATACGATATATAGAGTTCCTTTCAAAAGCAACTTGATTGTTAAATTGGGTAAAGACAAATATGAGAAACTGGGAAACCAATGTGTAATTTTCAAATCTGAATGTAGACACAGACTCATACATGATCATGACTAATTGGGATGATGTTAAAATTTTGTATCATGGGAGAAATAAGAAAAACAGAAAGTTCATGGAAATGCTATTTATAAAGAGAGAAGGTTACAAAGCAATTGATTTAAAAAAAGATGTCTCGAGATACAAGAAAATTTTGGATGGAGTCATTTGTTGAATACATTGACTGTATTTTTCGTCAGAATTTTGCCTATGTGCACATCAATTTTCAATTAAAAAATGAAACAACTGACTTTGGTTATTATTCAGAATGTTTGCGCTGAACACAAATATGGGCTCAAAATTTGCCCATCGCGTAAAGTCTTTAAGAGAATGTGGTTTGAAAACCTCCAAAAAAGCGTTTTTGACCACGTTTGGATATCCGTGAGTACCAAACCCGATGTCAAAGAACCTTCCAAAATGTCTCAAATTGAAGCTTGTCAATTCCCCTTTTGACCCCAATAAACCAAAATTTGATCGCACCTGACCTTGAAGCCCTGTGTGCCCCAACACTTGGTAATGAAATATACTCACATTGCACCCTTCACAATCAACCCTTATGTCGATTAATATACCCTCACTTTTTTTGTGATGATTACAATTTTTGAAGCGTTCCCAGTGAAAAACTGGGATAGAGGTGGTCTGTAGAGGGACCACCAAACAACTCCCGGATGGATAGGTGTACACTAAACCCTATAAAAACTATGAGGTAAACTATTCGACTCAAGGGTTGTTTTTATAGGACACAATGTACACCTATCCATCCGAGGGTTGTTTGGTTGTTCCTCTACAGACCATCTCTATCCCAGTTTTTTACTGAGAACACTTCAAAAATTGTAATCATCACAAAAAAGTAACGGTACACGAACCGACATAAGGGTTGATTATTAAGGGTGCAATGTACATATATTGCATCATGGAGTGTTCGAGGTGTTTTTGGATTTGAACCAGAATCAAATTTGTTACTGAAAACGTATCAAGTCCATGTTCTGTTTGGAAGGTTTTGTGACTTCGAGTTTGGTATCCACGGTTATCCAAAAGTGGCCAAAAAACGCCTTTTTCGGGGTCTCCAATTCCCATTTTCTTAAGAACTTCACGTGATAAACAACTTTTGAGCCCAGATTCGTATTGAGCGCAAAAAAATCTATCGAAAACAACTAGTCACTTCTCATATGCTCTTTTTTTTCTTTTTGTTGTACATTTATTGTACATCTGTCTCTAATGAGCCTCAAAGGTGGGTAGTTTCGAAGTCTATTTTTGATTTGTGACTTTTTGGGTGTTCTTTATTAGCACACTAAAAATTTTGATAAGAAAGTAGATTTTTTTTTGATCTTTAAGAAATTTTAAAAGAGAGACATTAAGCAAAGTTTTGTTCCAATCTGCAAGGTTGCCTATGAATACTATTCAGATTTATTTCAATTGAAATATTAATGATTAACTCGATTTATCAAAAGATATCTATTTTACTTAAATATAGTTTAAAAATTTAAGAAAGCTAGCAATTTTTTAGAAATATGTTTGTTAAGGTTTTAATACTTTCTTGAATTTAAAATTACTTCGCGCGCAAAGGTTAGTACTTTAGAAGGGCTCTAGAGGCGCTACGGTGTCTTCTTGTGTGTGCATGTGTGTGCGTGTGTGTGCGTGTGTGTGCGTGTGTGTGCGCGCGCAGAGAGTATTATTGTTTGCTCGTCTTTCATGGAAGAAAGAAGTTTTCTTTTGTATGCCTTTTGTGCACTCTTTTAGTTGCGAAACGTTTTCGCATTTTGATCTTGTTCAGTTGGAACAAATTGTATTTCTATTTTACCTGGAGTGGTTAATATATTATAAAGTGGTAGAACTATTTGTGTTTTATTATTGTGCTAAGCAGAATGCTTATCAGCATTTTGAGATCCTGCATTTGTAGAAAATTCGATAAAATTCGTTACTGAATCTTTAAAAAGTATTATTGTTTTGGATTATTACATTTTTTTGAAAAATAGAATAATCTGAATAGATTGGTTCTAAATTAAGCCACAAAATTTGATCTTCGCACAATGATCTATTTCCTTCATTGCCCATATTCTATGTACATAAATCTTGCAATAATTTCTTCAGGTTTTTTCAATTTTACAACTAATTTAAATGTTAATCTGGTACTTATCAAAAAATAAGGTTGCCAAAAGGTTTTACATACATTCAGGTAAAAGAAATGATACCCTCGTTGCATACAAAAATGGTATTCTGAGAAAGATGCCATATGGACAATATAATATGTGCATTCTGTTATTATGTACCATTGAGTACTTTATTTACATTTTTTTTTAATCTTGATTTTTACAGATGTTTTTGATTTCAAATATATTTAATATATTTTTCAGTCTGCTATACACTCATTTTTTCTAAATGTAGTGTTAATATAATTAGAATGTCATCTTGGTAATTATTATAAATTAATATAATAGGGTTGCCAGAAGGATATACATAAATTGAGGTATAATAATTAAATACAATTAAAATTAAATTTCATAATTGAATGTAAAAATATTTTACTATCTTATTATTGTCTCTTTGGACTAAATTCTGAA
>JAUMHM010000088.1:15113111-15144796 GCA_032362435.1 Melikaiella ostensackeni
TATTATGAAAAATTAAATAAAATGAGAAAATATTCCACAAAGAACTTCAAAAATAGATCAGGCGGTTCAAACTCGAGCTCATGCAACTTCCTAAGCAAAAAAAAATCGACCAACTCTTTTGCAATAATAATTAGAAGTAAGAAATTACCTTAGCTTTGGCATACAATTTGAGATACTTAAGGGAACGTTTTTGAGGTGAAACTTCTTTCAAATATTCCTCCATATTTGTACAATAAATTTCCCAATTTTTAGGTCAGAATAATAATATTTAAGGCCTCTTTCAAAGCATCAAACAAATGAATTTCAAAATTGAGGCTAGAATATAGATAGCAGAGGTGATTATGAGTTCTAATGGCAATATTGATAGCGGGGGCGAGAGCGGCTACCTCAACAATAGGCTCTGTCTTCGAAGGACGTCAGGTAGCAGTCCTCGCCCCTGCCAGCAATAATGACTTTAAAACACATAATCACCTCTACTACCTACATTCTAGCCTCAATTTTGATATTTACTTGTTTGATGCATTAAAAGGGGTCTCAAATATTATTATTCTGACCTAAAAATTTGGAAATATATTGTACAAATATGGAGAAATATTTGCGGCGGAGGCGAGAGCGGCCACCTCAACAAAAGGCTCTATCTTTGAAGGACCTTAGGTAGCAATCCTCTCCCCTGTTAACAATAATGCCATTAAAACTCATAATCACCTCTGCTACCTACATTCTAGCCTCATTTTGAAATTTACTTGTTTGATGCATTAAAAGGGGTCTCAAATATTATTATTCTGACCTAAAAATTTGAAAATATATTGTACAAATATGGAGGAATATTTGCGGCGGGGGCGAGAGCGGCCACCTCAACAATAGACTCTGTCTTTGGAAGACCTTAGGTAGCAGTCCTCGCCCCCTGTTCAAAAAGTAGTCGATTTGTTGCCGATTGAGGCAACAATAACAATGGCAATTGTCAAAACCATGGCAATAATATGGCCATAACAATAAGTTGGTAACAATGTTTGGCTAGGAAGGTTGGGAATGGTGGAATTAGATACAACGCAATAGTTGTGATTTCATCTTCATTTACTGAAGCAGGCCACAGGATTCGTCCAGTAGTTCGCACTTTATTTACTTTTTTTACTGTGCGTCACTTTTTTCGCTGCGTCCGTCTACTTTTTTCACTGCGTCCTTCTACTTTTTTCACTGTTGTCGGGATAGGTCCACACTGCGCATGCGCCACGTCATCAACAATAAATCGGTCACTTTTTACGCAGAAACAGGTGGAAAAATTAGCACTTTTTTGTGAATTATAGAAAAATATTATTGTAAAAAGGAGATGTTTCGGGTTTCAATCGTGTGCAAAACTACGAATCTTGCCGACGTTTCGCCCCCCGTAGGGACTGGTCGAACCTGATTGGCCAATCAAGTCTTTAAAAAAAAAAAAAACCCCGAGAGGACGGAAAGCCAAGTTGGATTGGTATTATATCCATTGTCCCTTTTGATGTTATTAGGGTGTTTTAAGATTTCGATTGCTTCTCTATGTTTTTTGGAAAAATATTTCATGTTTTTGCAATGACGGTTGTTCTGTCAAATAAAATGCTATGTCCTTTTTCGATATGACGCTCAGCTAGTGCTGATTTCGTGAAATGTTTTAGCCTGACTTTACTCTCATGTTCACTCAAATGTTGGCTCACCGCTCTCCCGTTTTCTCCAATGTGGACTTTGCCACAAGAGCAAGCAAAATATTATTATTTTGATCTAAAAATTTGGAAATATATTGTACAAATATGAAGGAACATTTGAGAGAAGTTTCACCTCAAAAATGTTGCCTTAAGTATCTCAAGTTGTATGTCAAAGTGAGGTAATTTTGACTGCTAATTTTCAATGCAAATGAGCTGGTCGATTTTTTTGAGCTTAGAAAGTTGCATGAGCTCAAGTTCAAACCGCCTGATCTATTTTCAAAGTTCGTTCCGGAATATTTTCTCCTTTTATTTGATTTTTTTTTTAAATCGCACAATTTTTCAGTTAATCGAATTTTATAGCGAAGCCGCTGATAATATGATTACAACATTGAGAACCTTTTTTGTGAACTACCAAATTCCAAACATTTTTTAACATTATCATATTTCATCCAGAACTAACCATTGTCAAGTTATTTTCAAAAACCAGTTATTATTTAACACTTTCCAACATATTGGCCGTAGCTGTACACATATGGATGGGGATCTTTTACATTATGTTTATAAAGCTATTTCAAACGTATGTGTAAAAAAATTTTACTATGTCGGATTTTCTACTCAAATCCTTCATTGACTGGACTATTATTCAATCTAGAACTAATGGTGAGGATTTCCTCATAAAAATCTCAGAAAAGTACTGGGACAATAATTTATTATCCATTCAGCGATAAGCTTTATTACGGATGAGGCGCCAAGGCGATGAGAGATCATGTCCTCTGATTACGGACGACATTTAATGCATATTTTTTCCATATTTAATAACAGTAATTATTTAGTTTTGTGCGACGAAGGGCGTTAATTCGAATCTGCTACAATTACATTTATCACGATCCCATTACCTTATCCCCACGATCTCAGCTCCGCTACCCATAAAAGTAAGTACTCGCGTGCAGTAACGAGCTTTCAAAGTCGCGATTCCAGTGAGCGAGACTCTGGAAAAAATAATTGAAAAATGTCAGCATCGAGATCCAAGCACGAATTTCCCTTCGATGAAAAATGGAAACTCAAGTTCAAGAGTCGAGGCCACCTTTGAATCCACATTCAAGATTTAATTCGAAAGAAGCTCACTGAATTCCTTTTGCTATAAAATTTTCTTATTTCCATTGTAATTTCAAATTTTAATGCTTTATATTCTCGATCCAAATCTAAAGAAGGCTGCTACTTTGGAAGTTTTAGTTTGAAAATTCATTTTTTTTGGTGGAAATCTCATTCTTATTGGTTACAAATCATTCTGTATGATTAAAAATGTAACTTTTTGGCAGAAAATTAATCTATTTCAGATGGAAATTCAACTATTTTGTTGAAAATTCGTCATTTTCGCTTGAATTCAACTGTTTTTGATTCGAAATTAAAATAATTTTTAGTTTAAATATCAACTATTACATGTTTTGTTTCAAATTCATCTTTTTTGCTTTAGAATAGAACTACATGGTTGAATATTAAGCTATTTTGTTAAAAAGTCATTTTTTTCGATAAAGATTCATCTTTTCGGTTGAAAAGTGAGTTATTCTGTTGAGAATTTGTTTTCTTGTTAAAAAATTATTTCTTTCAACTGAAAATTTAATTATACCATTTCTGATTTGAAATTGATCTTCTTCGTTTCAAAAATTGAACTATTTGGTTGAAAGTTTACGTATTTTGTTGAAAATTCGTCTTCTTAGTTTGGAAGTTCATCTTTTTATCAGAAATCTCATTTTTTTTGTCAAAAATCATTCTGTATGATTAAAAATGCAACTGTTTGGTAGAAAATTAATCTGTTTCGGACGAGCATTTAACTATTTTGTTAAAAATTCGCCTTTTTCGGTTGAATTCAACTGTTTCTGGTTCAAAATTAAAATCGTTTTTAGTTAAAATATCATCTGTTACATTTTTCGTTTAAAATTAATCTTTTTTGGTTTAGAATAGAACTACATGGTTGAATATTAAGCTATTTTTTCACAAAGTCATTTTTTTCAATAAAGATTTATCTCTTTGGTTGAAAAGTGAGTTACTTTGTTGAGAATTCGTTTTTTGGTTAAAAATTTTTTTTTTTTTTCAACTGAAAATTTAGGTAAACCATTTCTATTTGAGATTGATCTTCTTCGTTTCAAAAATTGAACGACTTGGTTGAAAGTTTGAGTATTTTTTTGAAAATTCGTCTTCTTAGTTTGAAAGTTCATCTTTTTTAGCAGAAATCTCATTCTTTTTGTTAAAAATCATTCTGTATGATCAAAAATGCAACTGTTTGGTAGAGAATGAATCTGTTTCGTACGAACATTCAACTATTTTGTTAAAAATTCGCTTTTTTCGGTTGAATTCAACTGTTTTTCATTCAAAACTAAAATCGTTTTTAGTTGAAATATCAACTGTTACATTTTTCGTTAAAAATTCATCTTTTTTGCTTTAGAATTGAACTACATGGTTGAAAGTTGAAATACATTATTAAAAAGTCATTTTTTTCAATGAAGATTCATCTCTTTGGTTGAAAATTGAGTTATTCTGTTGAAAACTCGTTTTTATGTTAAAATTTTTTTTTAAACTGACACTTTAATCACACCGTTTCTGATTGAAAATTGATCTTTTTCATTTTAAAAATTTAATTATTCGGTTGAAAATTTATGTATTCTGTTACAAATTTTTTTTTTAGGTCGAGATTCCTTCTTCTCTTGGGGTGAAAATTAATTTCTTTGATTGAAAATTTATTTGTTTCATTTTTGATTAAAGATGATTTCTTTAGTTCAAAATTCAACCATTTAGTTAACAAGTCATCCTCTTTGATGAAATTTCAATTGTTCTGATAAAAAATTCGTCCTTTTTTGGTTGAAAATTTAACAAATTGGATGAAATTTTTTGTCTTCTTGACTGAAAAATCTTTCTTAGTGTAAGATTCAACTATTTGGTTGGTAATTTTTTTGGTAGAAAATTCAACTATTTAATTGAAAATTCTACTTTGTAGAATTCATGTATTTTGTTGAAAATTCGTCTTTTTGGGGAAAATATAATCTTCTTGGTTGAAAATTCAACTATTCGGCTGAAAATTGATGTATTTTGTTAAAAATTAGTATTTTTTGTTTAATTCAACTATTTTAGATTGTTTTAGTTCAAAATTCAACTCTTGTGTAGAAAATCTAACAATTTTGTTGAAAATTCGTTTTCTTTTTAAGTTGAAAATTAGTTTCTAACTGAACGTAATTCAATTGTAAAGAATTCTAAAGAAATCTAAAGCATTCGAGATATCCATTTTTTTTACTTTTTTTTAATTTACATAATTTGTTAATGTTCACTCCGAGAGGGGATTTTTTGCGAGAAAAATAAATCAAAGAAATGAAAAGTAGGACTAAAATTTTAATCCTACTTTCCTTAAAAAGCGTTAAATTTCAATGTCATTTTTTGAATTACGTACATTAAAAGTTTTAGCCGTTTCTTATTTTACAACGCTATAAGGAAAAACGGGTAAGAATAAATTAGATAAATTGGAAAATAATATTTGAAAGAAAATCATAAAAAATATTCTCACATATATTCTTAAGTTTAAAAATTAATACTTTACAAGAAAATAAGAGGATTTTTCATGAGAATAGGGGAATGAATTCTTTCAAATAAAATTAATGTAGGTACTATTTTGAATGCAATTTGTAACGCTTTGAATTCCTAAAGTTTCAAATAAAAAATTGTATTTTTAACAAAATAGATGAATTTTTAATCCAATTGGTCAATTTCCAATCAAGAGAATTAATTTTTTACCTTGAAAGATGGATTTTCAACCAGAGATGAATTTTCAGCTAAAATAAACCAACAAAGTTTTTCATTTTAAATCAAAAACATTTGAATTCAACCACAGAAGACGAATTTAAAAAAAAATGGTCAAGTCCTCGAACAAAACAGATTAAGTTTCAACCAAACAGTTGCATTTTCAACCAAAACAGGTGAAATTTCTACCAAAAAAAGATCATTTTTAACCTAAAAAGTCGAACTTTTAACAGAATAGATGAATTTTCAACGAAATAAAAAATAAATTTTCTACAAAATAGTTGAATTTTCAACCAAAAAAATGAATATTCAACCAACTAATTCAACCAAAAAAGGTTTTAGTTTGAAATAAAAAAAAAACAGTCTAATTTGAAAACAAAAGACGAACTTGAAAAAAATAGTTGAATTTTCAACCAAGAAAGACTTCTTACTCAAGAAGAACAAAATTTTTTTAACGAATTGTTGAATTTTCAACTCAAAAAGTCGAATTTTTTACAAAAAAGATGAATTTTGAACCCGAAAATATGAATTTTCAACAAAACATCATTTTCAACCAAATAGTTGGATTCTCTACCAAAATAGTTTATTTTTCCAAAAAAGAGTTGAATTTTCAACCAAGAAAGATTTTTCAATAAAGAGGAAAAAAATGTCAATCAAACTGTTGAATTTTGAGCCCCAAAAATAAAATAAAATATAATTGCTGAATTTTAAACTGAATAAGATCAATTTTTAATCAAAAATGGAATCATCAAATTTTCAGTCAAAACAATTATTTTTCAACTAAAAAATAACGATGTATCAACAAAACAGTTGAATTTTCTACAAAAGAGATGAATTTTGAACCCAAAAACACTTCGCAAGGCAGTTAAATTTTGAACCTGAAAATATGAATTTTCAACAAAAAAGATAATTTTCAACTAAATAGTTGTATTTTCACCTAAATATTGGAATTTTCTACCAAAGTGTTAAAATTTTAAGCCAAAAATACCAATTTTGTTCAAAACAGTGGAATTTTTAACCCGATAATATGAATTTTCAGCAAAAGCTCATTTCCAACTAAATAGTTGAATCCTCAACCAAAACATATGAACTTTCTAGCAAAAAGTTTCATTTTTAATCAAAAAAGATGAAATTTGTACCTAAATTGAAGTTTCAACAAAAACCGAAAAAAGAAACCAAGAAAGTTTTTTTAGTCAAGAAGAGAAAAATTTCAACCAAATTGTTGAATTTTTAGCCGTAAAGTCGAATTTTCTACAAACAGTTTTTCAACCCAAAAATATGAACTTTCAACAGAACAATTGAATTTTTAACCGAAAAGGATGACTTTTTCACAAAATTATTGAATTTTTAACTAAGAAATATCCCATTTCTACCAAAAATGTAATAACTAAATTTTCAGTTAAAAAAAATTTAATTTGAAAAAACGAAATATCTACAAAACAGTTGAATTTTCAACAAAAATGTTAATTTCAAAAAAATATTTGAATGTCCCACAAAAACAGTTGAATTTGGAACCCAGAAAGACGAATTCTCAGCAAAATAATATAATTTTGAACCAAAAAGGATGACTTTTCAACAAAATACATTAAATTTTCAACCAAAAATAGTTGGATTTTCTTATTGGGCTCTATTAATTCAGTTTGCATTAAAGTGGAAAAAAAGTGAAAAAGATGGGAATAGGGGGAAAACAGTGAAGCCTGATATAAATAAGTAGATATTTTGATAATTTATAGATTAAAGAGTAATAGGTTAAATAAACATCAAAGTTCATTTTTAATACTTTCAAAATATTAGCTTAAAAAACTGGACATTAGGCTTAAAAAATGAAGTTAATTTTCCACTGCACACTTTTTCACTTCGGACTACACCTTTAAATTCAGACTACATAAAATATGTCAGACTACGTAACATTTTCGGCCCGTTTTTTTTATTTTCTGTCACTTTAAATCTTTAAATTACAATTTCAAGAAAATACATTTTATCCATCTTTTATAACACAAAATTCGGCTTATCGCTTAAAGAAATAAGAAGAAATCATTGAAACATGAAGTCTTAAAAGTATTTCTTATTTGGCCACAATTAAAGAAAAACCATTAGACTTCACTCGAACAATATTTTTTTATATTAAAAAACAAAAAAATCCTATACTTCCAAAAACTCGGACAAAGTGAAAAACCCTGTAGGACAAAAGTCGCAAGCTTCAAAAAGAGGACATGTCGGGGAAAATCCGGACGGATGGTCACCCTACGCTACGATAACAATAAGGGTTATGTTTCTTTTTAAAGAATATGCATTGAAACCGATAAAAACTCGAGAGTCTCACGCGTATTCGAGACGAAGAACGAGTGCGATTAATTGAGAGGCAGTCTTGTCTCGATTCGAACTCTGACAAGGTAGCATTAGACCTCACCGGATATCTTTTGACGTGAACATTATACGATTCCTGAACATGCCCGCGGTCGACAGGTCGCTATTACAATATTAAATCGGCATACATAAGCCAGCTCGGTCGATTCGATTTGACCGATAGTCGGTAATCGGGCAGTCATAACCCATGGTTAAATCAATTTGCCACTCAGTTTCCTGTCTACTATGTATGCAGCCTATGCAGGTCCTACACGATCCCACGAGAAAGAAATAAACGCTAATTTTTCCTTTTTTAGCGACAGCATTTATGCGCGATTATACGCTGCTGAAATCGGTATGAATTTTTTGTAAGTTTTTAAATGCCCTTAAAAAAATTCTGATATGGGTTCGAATCATTCCGACTGTCAGAAAACTGCAATCAATAAAATCCCCTTGCACTCTCATCAGAGGCTAACACGAATGGAAAATCACGAATAAAGGATTTAATTATTAAGTGCGTTTCTCAGAGGATGTGGTTTCAAAAAGAAACATTTCTGTTCTGTTCGGTCTGGGTAGATAATGAGATATATTATTATCTATCATCTTATCTACATTATTATATTTATTATTAGTATACCATGAAGCCAAATCCCTTTCGGGGTAAGCGTCACTTTTCTTCTTATAAACAATTGCCCTTCATACATCTCTATCCTTCCATATATCTTTTGCTTCCTTTACATCCATAGGTTTCTTCATCAGTTTTATCGACTACTTTGCGCATGAATATCAAGCCTCTCTACAGTTTTGCATATAAACATGTAAAATTATTAATTGCTTGGTATCAATGAATAGAGTTGGTCCAAATTAACCAAGAACAATAGTTTTCTTTTCAAAAACAATCATAATTCGAAGATACATATCAGTAAAGATGCGAACACGTTTCGTTCAATATCTCTGTTCGACTCCAAATGTAGATAGAGCCTTTTTCAAAAGTAAGTCTGCATAAAAGCAGATGTTCTATTTCTCGGAATAATTTTTCAGAAATTAAATATAACCAGGATCTGATTACTCATAAAATTCCATCTCGGCCGTTGATCGTCTTACGATGCGCATGATTGTAAGCAGCTTCCGTTTAGTGACACGTAAACCATGAATAAGACTACCACAGGATGATGCTCAGCAGAAGGCCAATTTGTTATAGTCGGATGCTGCTGGTCCCTCCAACTGAGTACATGTAAAATGAGAAACTTTACCAACGTTAATCTACTGGGAATGCAGTGTTATGACGTATCATAAACACCCTAGCCTACATGATGAATCACGACCAGTTACTCCTGGAGACACATGCTAAATAAACATGCGTTATTAACTCTATAAACTTGCTTCTAATAACAAACACTAATGATGTTAGACAGTTACGTGGAACGATACTTACTCAAAATTTCTCGGCTTAAGAAATTAAACAACGATATCAAACAGATATCGTGCTGAGAAATTGAATTTCCAATGTAAAAGTCAGAAAAAGCATCCTATTTTCATACAGGGGAAATTGGATGGATGAGATCGGAGGAGCGGTCAAAAATATTACGGAATTTTCATAAAGATCGAAATGAAATGTATTTTCTCATGAAAATTTTTGTATATCACAACCGTAATACTTCCTCCATCAGTCTTCGTAATCAGTAATTCAGAATGACTTTTAAAAAAATTGTTCCTCAAAATTCCTCGTTTAATTCTTTTTCTAATAAGCTTTGTGGAACCCCATTATTCAAGAAATCATTTGATAAACCCATAAGTTTTGCTCTAAATTCTTCTACTTTATTATCTGGTAATTTTCAAATATACTTTTCTCCCTATATTTGTTACTGAAGCCCTCATCTAACCTTAAAATGTTGATTACCTTTTGTGGAATTTCTACGTTTGTAATATTTAAAAACCATGGGTCAGAATGGTCTTCAAATAGAGTAAAGTGAATATTCAGAGTCAATTTTTGTATATCACCTTGGATATTAAGAATGTTTTCAAATTTTTTGATGATGTAAAACGGTGCCTGTTTATTCAGTTTATCTAGAGTGTTCTTAATGTTCTCATTTAGATTGTGTATTTATGCTTGAAAATCTTTCATAACCAAATTCAAGACAGATGTCCTAAATTTGTTCGTGGTCTCATTAAAGGTTCCTTTGTTTCTTTTGTTGTGAAATCAAAGCAAACTTTCTTATCAATGTCATATATCTTTTTCTGGAAAAACGACATGAATCTTACACTTTATCAAAAATTCTTTCTGTAATGCAGACAATATCAGTTTTTCACTAATTGAATTCAATTCCTTAATATTTTTCACTGGTTCTCCAATAACATCGATCCCATTACCCCAATTTTTATCAATTTCATCGAAAGCCATCATCCCAAAACTGAAAAATCAGATTAGATAAAAAATTAACTTCCTGCGTAGAAAATCCAGAGATATTAGTCCAATGTCTTCTAGCAATGCGATTAGTAGAAAACCGAGAATGACTGCATTATAAAAAGAATTGTTCAGCAAATGTAAGTGATTTTTTTTAAATCGCTTATGCCATTGTATAATACTCCATTTTACCTTTCATTTCTACTTGGAATCATGCCGAACCGATTTTTTCTCCGAGATACGTCACATTAACCATTTTTTCGCTTTCTTTGCCTCCTTTGCCATTTTCAGCAATATTTGAAACAATATAACATGAGCAGCGAATCTTATTCTTAAAATCGCTTCCGACATCGTTTAGTACTCCTTTTTATCTTTCAATTGCTTTTTGGATCATGCCGAACCGACTTTGTTCTCCAAGATATGGAACATTAACCATTTCTTCGCTTTTTTTGCCTTCTTTGCCATTTTCAGCAATATTCAAAACAATGAAACACGAGCAGCCAATTTTGTTCTTAAAATTGCTTACGACGTCGTTTAGTACACCTTCTTATCTTTCATTTCCCTTTTGAATCATGCCGAACCGATTTTGTTCTCCGAGATATAGAACATTAACCATTTCTCCGCTTTCTTCGCCTCCTTTGCTATGTTCAGCCATCTTTGGAACAATGTAACACGAGCAGCGAATATTGATCTTAAAATCGTTTAGTACTCCTTTTTATATTTCATTTACCTTTTGGATCATGCCGAACCGATTTTGTTCCCCGAAATATAAAACATTAATCATTTCTTCGCTTCCTTTTCCTTCTTTGCTATTTTCAGCAATATCTGAAACAATACAACACGAGCAGTGAATGTTGTTCTTAAAATTGCTGAAGACATCGTTTAATACTGCCTTTTATCTTTCATTTCTCTTTCGAATCATGCCGAACCGATTTTGTTCTCCGAAATATGGAACATTAACCATTTCTTCGCCTTTTTTTCCATGTTCAGTCATATTTGAAACAATATAACACCAGCAGCGAATGTTGGTCTCAAAATTTCTTACGACGTCGTTTAAAACTCTTTTTTATCTTTCATTTCTTTTTTAAATCATGCCGAACCGATTTTGTTCTCCGAAATATCGAACATTTACGATTTATTCGCTTTTTTCGACTTCTTTGCAATGTTCAGCCATTTCTGAAACACTATAACACAAGCAGCCAAGGTTGTTCTCAAAAATGCTTACGACATCGTTTAGTACTCCTTTTTATCTCTAATTTCCCTTTTGAATCATGCTGAACCGATTTTGTTTTCCGAGATATGGAACATTAACCATTTCATCGCTTTCTTTTCCTCCTTTGCTACTTTCAGCAATATTTGAAACAATACAACACGAGCAGTGAATGTTGTTCTTAAAATTGCTTACGACATCGTTTAGTACTCCCTTTTATTTTTCATTTCCCTTTTGGATCAGGCCGAACCGATTTTGTTCTACAAAATATAGAACACTAACCATTTCTTCGCCTTTTTTCCCATATTCTGCAATATTTGAAACGATATAACACAAACAGCGAATTTTTTTATTTGAATCGCTCGCGCTATCGTTTAGTACTTATTTTGATCTTTCTTTTCCATTTTGGATCATCCCGAGTCGATTTTTTTTTCTCCGAGTCTTTGGGTAAAAAAGTGAATTTTTGTCAGCCTGGTTTATTAATTGTAAACATTGATTAAGTTTCACCATAGAATGAAGAAATAGACCAAAGAACATCTAATATTAATTCGTATGGTTTTATTTTCAGTTAATATTCATCCTAATTAATATAAATATAAAATAAATGTAAAATATAAATTTTAATAATAATTTTCTACTTTTATAAAATATGGTGAATAATTGATGATGACCGATGATAATAAGAGAAGAAGACCACAAAATTTCACAATTTAATATTTAGTACGAGGCTCCCATCCAAGTATAACCGAGCCGAGCGCTGCTTAACTTCGTTGATCAGACGAGAAGCCTTAAACAATTTGATCCGTCCAAGCAGACACACATATTAATTGAAGTTCTTCAATATTTTATTCGATAAACATAACAGGGAATTTATTTTTTTGCTGATGCAAAATCTTATAGCTTTTCAGTATGTTAAAAATATATCTAATCAATTTAAATGTCAGTTGATAATTAATAAAATTATAACACAATTTTAATTCACAATTTCGGAATTTTCATCTTATAGCTTGGAGTTTGAAATATTCAATCAAGATAATTTTCAAATTTCAAATTATGCAGTTTGGATGTCAAATTCTACAATGGATTAGTTTTTTACAAAATTTTTCATATTTTGAAAGCTTCCTACTGAAATTTTTTAAGTTTGACAGCGCTTCAGAATGAAAAATATCAATTATTGAGTTTTAAAGGATGTTAGTTCGAAAGTTATGAAAATTTAAAGCGACTTTTATTTGAAGATTGTATGATCTTGAAGGTTTCAAATAATAATTTTTTTAATTACCTTAAAACTGCTTAAGGTTCAATGTTTCCATTTTCAATTAAATGCTTCGAATTGAAAAGGGTTCCACTTTAAATTCAATTTGCAATATACTTTTTAATACTTCGAGTAACAAATTCATCAGCTTTGAAAACTTGATTTTTTAATTCAAATTTTAAAAAATCACACACAGAGTTAAACTGAAAAACTTAAGTGAACTATTCAGGCCTCGAACTTATTTAAGAAATTCAAAATAATGTTAATAGAAGTACAAATATTAAAAAATAGCAGTGAAATAGTGTCATGCACTTTTTAAATGGATTTTGAAGGATGTTCTTTACGTATAGTCCACTTCAAAATTGAGCAATTATTTTAATGACTTATAAAATTGAAAAAAATATTTCCGATGTTATCTGCGGCGAATTTTGAAGAAGAAATCTAAACGTGCTTTAGAAAAAAATGATTTGGATTGAAATTGTTTATTTAAAAAAAATTATAGGGATTTTTTTGATTCAGCTTCAATTTCAGGTGAAAGCTGCATAAAAGCTTTGAAATCCGTTGTAATGCTTTAAGAACCCCTGAAATCTGTTGAGACCCTCTGAAATCCCATGGAAAACTCGTCAATCTCTTTAAATCCCTAGAAATCTTCGAAAATTCTTTCAAATCCGTAGATATTCCTTGAAATCTTACAATTTTTTATGAAATCTCTAAAATCCGTAGAAACTTCTAGATGTCCCTTGAAATTTCTTTTTATTTCATTCATTCCCTAAAGTTCGCTAGAAATTTTCTGAAATCCTACAAACTTCCATGAAAACCCTTAAAGATGTGAAAATATCGTTAGATGTATTGGAATATTTTAAAACCCTAAACTATTCAAAATCCTTTGAAATCTCTTAAATCTTGTGAAATCCCTAGTGACACCACAAAATTCGAGTAAAATCCCGAAAATCATCTTAAAATCTGCAATATCTTTCAAAATTCCTTAAAAAATGATGAAATGTTTGAAATTCTATGAAGTACCGTAAAATCCCCAAAAATCTGATAAAGCCCTTTGAAATCCCTTGAAATCTTTGAAATGTACTGAAATCTATGAAAAACCGTTGAATTCTATTGAAATTCTTCGAAATCCCTGGAAAACTCCCCAATATTTTTAGATCCTTTGAAACCAAAAGAAATTACTTATGAACTTGTGGAATTTTTTCATTTCTTTGAAATCCAATGAATCCCTCAAACATTGTAAATTTCCTTGAAATCGCTGAAAATGTGAATACCTTAAACATTCCTTGAAGTCTTCGATATTTTTTAAATTGTCTGAAATCTTACGAAATCATTTGAAATTCCGTAGAGATATTTAAATCTCTTGGGATTTTGTATAATTGTACGAAATTCTTTGAAATCTCATAAAATTCCTCGAAATCTTTTGTTATACGTTATTTCATCAAAATTCTTTAAAATTTTTTCAATTCCTTTAATCTAGTTGTGAAATCCTGTCCATCATGAAATAATTTTTTATATCTTTTAAAATTCATCAAAAATGTTCAAATCTTAAAAATCCTCTGAGATCCCACAAAATACAACGAATTGCTTAGAAATCCCTCGAAATCCCTAGAAGTCTCTCAAAAATTTATTCCGTTACATTTACTCCCAAACGTTCTCTAGAAATTCTTAAAAATTCCGTAAAATCTCTTGGAATTTCTCGAATTCTTGTAAAAGATCCGAAAATCTTTCAAACCCTTTAATATCTATTGAAATTTTTTTAATCTTCAAAGTCCTTGCAGATTCTATAGAATCCCGTAGGTCTGGTAAAATATATACAAATCCCTTGAAATACTTTGAAACCCATATATTATCTTCCATTTTTTTCAAAAATTCTGAAAACTACGAAATCCTGTGAAATCAGATGAAACTTCTTAAAATCTATTAAAATACCTTGAAATCTTTTAAATTTTTCTGAAATTCCTTGAAATCTTCTGAAATTTCGACTTTTGAGATGGGGGATATGATATTTCAGCCAATTAGCGAAGAAGTTTGAAAAAAAATAGTTGCATTAGCGAGCAATTTGAGAAAATAGTAGCATCACTGTCATTTTTTCAAAATAGTAGCAAAATCATTTTAAAAAAGTGTCAAATAGTATCAATAGTGGCGTAAGTCCGACGGCAGATCATTTCTGATAATTTATCAATTTTAAATGTAGTTTTGATGTTTCTAACTTGCGCACAAGAAAATGCGGATATATTCTCCAAAAGATATAAAATATATTATTATTATTATTATACATTATATTATTATTAATATTAATTACATTTAGTTTCTACTCTAATTGTAAGATGTGGCTCTTGTCTTACGAAATTTGTTGTTTAAATTGCAAAAAGCTGAGGTGCTGGGGGGTAAAAATTAATATACATAAAAGTGTGGAGAAGATTAATATCTTAATGTTGGTCCTCAATTGGCTGAGTCGTTAGTTACGGTGGTGCGAAGGAAGCAACGGAAATAAGAGAATCGCGACACGTATGGTGAGCGTGCCTGAAAAGCATATTTTTCATTGCGTTCCAGGAAGTTATCGGTTATTAAGGTCCATGTCTGGGCCCGCGATGACACCAGACGCACCATCCTTTTCTTAGTATAAAGTTAAACGTGCAACGAATGGTGAGCCACGATGAGCTTAGAGGCAATAAATATTTTTTTAGATCCCAAAAGTTATCTGCTGCTGAAGGAAATACAAGAGGAAGTTGAAAGGACTCATCAATATCAAATCAAAGATATTACATTATTATATATTATATATATATTACATTATTATTATTATTATTATTATTATTATTATTATTATTATTATTATTTATGAAACTCTCCCTTATCTGGGTTTTGGTGTTTTGCTTAGTCCCTTTCCTCACTGCTAAAATATTGTTTAAGTCCTTTAGCATAAGTATCTTTATCGCCGGACAACTTCACTTCACCGAAGGACCCGTGATAATTTAACTTTACTAAAGTCGGCTTAGAATCACTGCAAGAATTTGATCACATACAGTGATAACCCGCGGCTGCATCCGACTTCATTAGAAGTACTCGCATTTGCCTAGATGTTTGGCCAGGAGAGAGGAAAACTGCAGAAAACCATTTTCCAGCGTACAGCCGGTATTTTGACTATCAAGTTTGAATGTAGACTCTCGATATCATCGAGTGTACCCAGTCATCCTCTCGATGTTAATTCAACGAAGTGAATACATGACCTAGGTGTTCATCATAAACGGTCCCCCATGCAAGTGCTAACTGCACTTGAAAAGGCTTGACGTTCGCGACTCGCCCGAGTCGAGATTCACCACGCCGTCGGTGGTATTAAATTAAAAAAACATACTTTCTAATCCGTCTGGAAAACAGCAAATGATTTTATTGCCTCACAGATGATTGATAAGGTCTCTAGGTGTTAGTTTTGCGCAAATTTATGTTGCTCAATTGGACTACGGTTCAATTATATTTAATAACAGTTAGCGACGATCCTTAATTGGTGGTGCAGCTCGTTATATTTTCCAGGATTTATATTTCTTATAAAATGCAGTAGAACCTCGCCGGAATGTAGTCCGGAGTCCATTTGCCAAGCGCAATAAACGCGTTTCCATTAAAGTTGGCACAATCGACTCTTTTATGGTATCTCGATTCTCGAGTCGCGGTTAACTGCGACGGAATCGGTCGATGAGCGCGTTGGCAAACATAAATCAATGATGGCGCACCTTACATGGATGGAATATAGGAGATCCGTGTTCCGGATATACTTCGGTGTATTATGATAGTTGCGGTGGGACCCCTTTCCTGTCACGTACCGCTGTATGTAACATTCCCACCAGAATGTCGGTTTTATGAGAACGGGAAGCAAAATATCGTGTGTCCATCCATCCATCCGGACCGATATGCGAGCTTTTTATTACGGTATCACTACACTTTATTGCGGCCAGAACCTTTCTTACAAAACCATCTTCCAACAACACTCCCCATATTCATAACATCTCTTTTGTCAGAAAATCTGCCGTAAAATCGAAAGGAGTGATAGTAGCAACTTGACCATCTTAGAGGGAAAACTTGATTTTACTTCTGTTGACGAAAAGCATGCCTTCGGATGAGTCTCGGGCGATGAATAGAGATTGGTGTTTGGAATGCTAGAGGCGTGAATGATCTTTAGAAAAAGGAATTGTGAGATACAATGCGCTCAAGGAAGCTAGATATTTTATATTTACTGGAAACAATAAAGAAGAGATGTGGGATAAGAAAGATAGACAATGGACTAGAACTTTGGTCAGGAGTAGGTAATGAATCATCTGGTAGCTAGGGAGTCGGTTTGATTATAGATGAGAGAGCAGAACAGCATGTCAAAAAGTATCAATGTGTATCTCTTAGATTATCATGAGTTAGAATGAAAGTGGGAATCAGAAGGCTAATTATTATAGCATGCTACGCTCTAGTTGATGGTGACAGTAGTGATGTAAAAGATACTTTCTGGGATTCGTTAAATGATATTATAGGTACTTGCAATCCTGGGAAAAGAATCATTCTACTTGTAGATGTGAGAAGCTTGGTTGGTGGGCAACACAAAGGTACCAACAGGGTACTTGGTCATTTCGGCGACGGATATTTGTTTGTGTGATTGAGAAAATTCATGAATGTGTGTGCTGAGAACGATGAAGTTCCACATGATTGGAAAAAGGCGATTATCATTCCACTCTACAAGGGAAAGGGCGATAAAATCTATGAAAAGAGATACTGGATTTGCTGAAACTCTTTCATTTTACGTGTTTAAATAAGATCCATGTGTTCAACATTGTGCGATTTCTTGTTATAAACTAAATACTGAAATTAAGTTATAAAATGGAGTTTTTTGGTGAATTCTCCAATTCAGAGTATTTAACGCCTAATTTAATCAGAACAGAACTTAAAGTGCATACAATTATCTGTAAATTTGAAAAAAATCGTTTTATCTTCAATAGTTCACAAGATATGACCTTCAGAAATTATTTTTCAGGCAAAAAATTTTATTTTTATTTTATTGTGAAATATCTCTTTTCATATGCATTTTAGGTGAAATTTGTCTGTATCTAGTTTAAAGGAGATGCAATTCCCAGCAAATTTAAGAAAAACGATGTTCTAACATTAATAAGTTCCAAGTTATGGCGTTCCAAAGGAAACACTTTTCATTGAACATTAAGCTTTTTTGAAATATTTTGTTTTCGTTGAATCCTACATTAAAATATAAATATAAATGTCTTATGTTTAGCCATTTCAATGCATTTTTCAAATGTTATACTATTAAAACATCGTACTATTAAAACATCGTTGTTTTTTGTAAATTTGTTGGGAATTGAGCTTACTTTAATCGAGATAGAAACAACTTTTGCCTAAAATGCATAGGAAAAGATATATTTTACAACAAATGAAACGAAAAATATATTTTTCCCTTAAAAACTTACTTCTGAAGGTCATATCCCGTGAACTATTGGAGATGAAATGCTCTTTTTTAATCTACAGATAATTTTATACACCTTAATTTCGGTTCTGACTACCTCAGAGTGTTGAATTCTGAATGTTCGCTGAATGTTAAAAAATAGAGAAATTACCAAAAACTCCACTTTTTCACTTAATTTCAGCATTTTCGAAGGTGTCGAGGTATCACACGATGTTGAACACATAGATCGTATTTCAAAATGGAAAATGAAAAAGTTTCAGCAAATACATTTTCTCTCTTTACAGAGTTTTATGAAAATATACTACAAAATTTGTCAAAAAATAAAATAAAAAAGGAGTTTCTTCAAAACGGGCACCAACAACTTTCTCATTTTAGGCTTGAAATACTAAGGAAGTATTCCCAAAACATAATCAGAGAGAAACCGAGATGTGCAACCCCTTTTGAGTGAAAATTGGTCTAGGCTGGGCATTTAAGGAAAGGATCTGGGAAGTCTAATGCAGATATATGCCAGGCAGATCATGTGTGAATCAGATATTTAGCTTGAGGCAGATCATAGAAAAAAGTTTGAGAGTAAACTAAAGAGTTTTCTGTGTATTTGTTGATCTGGAAAAAGCTTTCGATTAGGTGAATAGATCTAAACTTTGGGAAGTTTTGGAAGAGTATATAGTGAATGGTTGGCTTCTAATAGCGATTGGTTTGATATTAAGCAGGGCGTTAGATAAGGCTGCGTTATGTCCTCCTGGATGTTCAATATATACATAAACGAATGTCTAAGAATGACCCTCTTAGATGAAAGTTTTGATCTCGAGACAGTGAAAGTGCGTGGACTGGCGTTTGCAGATGATAAGATTGTTACGGCAGAATCAGTCGACGATTTGCAGAGAATGATACACAGACTGGATACCAGCATGAAGAGTATGGGTCATAAGATTAACGTGAACGAAACAAAAATTATCTTGTTTGAAAGAAGGGATGAGAAAACAGTATGCAACATTGCCTTAAACAAATTATACAACACTGCCTTCGTGAAGAGATTTGCTTGGTGGATTAGTATAATGTCTTTGTGAGGCTTTGGGACAAAGGTTTCGTTTGAACGAACAACACGCGATGACTTTTAGGTCGATCTTGAACCTCTCTCTTCTCCTACACATCCTTTACTTACCCTTACCATATAAATTCCCTGATCCCCGGTAGTATAACGAGGCTAGAACCGAAAGAGTTACGCTTACCCTGAAAGGGATTTGGCTTATGGTACAATAATAATAAAATTCTCTAACTTTGACCCTTCCTTTTTGAACACCACCCACGTAAGAGTTGGAGTGGGTTTGTGAAATGGTTAGTAAGACAGTTTCGCAATTGGATGAATTGAATCAGGATTAATTAGACAAATTGAGGGAAATGGTAAAATAGTAATATGTAACGAGTGGGATGGTCGATTGTGAAAAGGATCAACGCTTCCGCATGTGGGCTTTCACCTCTTGCAACGAGGTGTATGTATATAAGGAGGTTGGTGTAATGTAATGGCACCTGGAACAATGATGGCTCGGTTTGTAGTGCCGCGGAGTGGTTTCAGCCGCAAAGACGCACATGCATTAAGAATATATGTCAGATATAGTGAGAATTACCAAGCTCGTGGTAGACGAGAGGATCGGATTTGATCTTATCAGCCACACCACCCGCGGCTTCCCTTCCGTTCTAACCACTAGTTTAGCTAACCTAGTGCCTCCTCCTTCTCCTCAAACTCATCCCCATAACCAAACATAACGCGGCATACGCCCACACACAACCGCGGACGAAAGTCTTGATGGAGTACAAACTTGATTGCGAGACTGAACTAATTATTATGATATCATCGTGTAGTGTAGTTGTAGATCGGCAAAAATAAGCATTACTCCCTACTTCATAATTAGACTTATCATTTGCGCTCTAGTAAGTCTGACCAATACTACTGATTTGCATACAAATTAAAATTATTAGCCTGCTAAGGCTTATGTTATTTCTGTTACTTGTTCTGACATTGTTGTGTCAAGTTACCAAACTGTGTCTGACAATCTAGAGAATGAAAATAGATCAGTTTTGCCATGTGGATGTGACACTTTCCCTCTTTTTGTTGGAACGTGAGAAAGTCATTGATGCAGTTAAATAATCAAATATAATTTGATATTGAGTACAAATTGTCACATTCAATACGGGGGGTAATTTTAATTGTTTAAGTAGATACCAAGCTTTTGATAAATTTGTAAAAGAATGGTGTTGTTCTCTGGAAATATCAACATTGGAAATATTTTTCCAGAACGGATATGTGGGCGTAACGTGCAAGTTTCTTGAAGTTTGAACGCAAGATGCTTCGCATAATACTGACATTTATAACGTGGACATATCTACCCCTTACCTGTGTAACCATCATGGTAGCGAAGCTCGCGCGTCACGCTTATCGTGGCGTGAATGTATAATAAGTAGTAAGGCAGCACCAGCCCCCGTGAAACGTGCGTTCACATGTTTGATCTATGATCTTCCGCCGATCTTATCCGCGATGAACGCGAACCGCTCCAAACCATTCAAACTTAAACCTAAAATCAAGCCTCAAATTCAAATTAAAAAATTATGTATTTTTGTGTGTTTTAAATTTTACCAAAATTATATAATTACTCAAAGTCGCTTTTCTTAAGAAAAAAACACAGGCCTTGAACTCATTTGAAATTGAAAACAGTGTCAATATTAGAAAAATAGTGTCATGCAATTTTTTAAACATTACATCGAGGGGTTAACTATTTTTTAAAACTAGTATGCGATATACATCTCCCATAAAATTGTGTGGAATCCTTTCGAATCTTCTAAAATACACTGGATCCTGGATTTAACGGCCCTGGATACCGGCTTCTTAGAATTGCCGCTGGCTGAATTCGGTGATGAGGAGGTCCAAGGAGCCAAGAGAGAGGCGCTGTGAGCTCAGCGGAATTAATCAGTTCTGTAACCACAAAGCGGGCAGTTCGAATACTCGCATGCATATTTCGCATTTATTTTTAAATACACACGGAAAATACTCTTTTCATTAATTAGTCCTCATTATTAAAAAAGGTCTATCCTTTATTATGACAAAAATCTACGTTAAATTGATATCCTGGATACTTCTTAAAAATCCTTTCAAATTTTCTAAAACCCTGCGAGATTCTTTAAAAACCCTTAAAAATTATGAAACTGAAATCTGTAAGATCTTTGAAAATTTCTTCGAAAATGACGAAATCTATGAAATCCTCTGTAATCCCATAAAATCTAATAAATAAATCCCCTTAAATCTAGAAAAATTCCTTATAATCTTATGGAATCTAGCTACGAAATTTTTGGAAATTAAAAAAAAAACAAGAATCTAACGATCAAATTTGGACAACACATTCTTGAATGCCTTAGTTTAAATTTGAAAAAACTAAAATAAAAAGAGAGGAAAGAAAAAGAAAGCAACCTCCAAATTTCCTTCCTTCATGTTTTCTCTCGACTTTTCTTATTTTTGTTTAAATCTCAATCAAAAAATATTAACAAAAAATTTACCAACGTTCCGCTGCTCATTGATAGATTGTTTTAATTTTTTTATTGTGATTTAAAAAAATAAAAATAAAAAAGACGCGAGAAAGAAAAGGAAGTGGATTTGAAGGTAGCTTTATTCTTCTTTCCTGTCTTTTTATTATGGTGTTTTTAAATTGAATGAATGAAATCCTTTGAATTTTGTGAATACCGTAAAAACTCCTTGAAATCTTTGAAATCTCGCGAAATCATTTGAAATTCATTGAACGTTTTCTATTATCCTACAAAACTCTTTGAAATCTTACACAATTTTTTGGAAATTTTCAAATACACATTGAATACATTTTTTAAAAATCTTTTGAAATTTTTGAAATTCCTTAAATCTTGTCCAATCCTTCGAAATCTTTTGAAATCCCACACAACATCTAGAAATCTTGAATATCTTTTTAAATTTCTTTAAAAATGTATAAATCTTTCAAATTCTCAGAGATTCCATAAAATGCGTAGAAATCCCTAAAAGTCCCTAGAAGTCCCTTAAAATTTCAGTCAATTTAGTTTACTCCCTAAAATTTCTTGAAATCCTTTTAAACATTCTAAAAATCCTTGAAATTTTTGGAATCTCTTGAAATTTCTTGGAGTCTTGCAAAATACTTTAAAATATCTCAAATCATTTGAAATCTATTACAAATTTTTTAATCTTTAACGTCCTTGGAGATCTTATAACATAGCTTAGGTCTGGTAACATTTCTACAAATCCCTTGAAATACTTTGAAATCTCGTCAATTATCTTGAAAATGGTAACATCTATTAAAATTTCTGCAAAAATTTCGAAAAATTTGAAATCATCTGAATTCATATAAATCCTTTCGAAATCTCTTAAAATCCCTTGAAATCTTTGAAATTCTCTGAAAACCCTCAGAATATTTTTAAATACTCGAAAACATTTAAAACCCTATAAAATCCTTTCAAAATCTCTTGGAATCTCTTAAAATGTTTTGAAAATTTTCTAACTCCTTTGAAATTTTTTGAAATTTTTTGAAATTGCGATTTTTGAGATAGTGGATATGTTATTTTAGCCATTCAGCGAAGAAGTTTAAAAATATGTTTAAAGGCGAAATGAGAAAATAGTTGCATTAGCGAGCAAATAGAGGAAATAGTAGCATTAGTATCATTTTTTTTCAAAATAGTCGAAAAATAGTTGCATCGCTACAAAAAAAGCGTCAAAAAGTGTCAATAGTGCCGTGAGTCCGAGGCCGGAAATCTGTTATAGGGTGTCAAAAAATAAGAGCCTAACTCACAAAATAGAAATTGAGAAAGCTTAATACTTATAATAATTTGAAAATTTTTTTAATATAAAGTAAAATAAAACGAAAATTTCTAGACCCTAATGCTAATTAAAAACAAATCTTAACAATTTTATACTTTGGGTCAATTAAAACCGTTGTCTTCCGAAAAACCAGCAAAGATATCATTTAACAGAGAAAAAAAACACTCTCAAAATTTAAATTATGTCATTGAAAGAAAAGCAAAATACAAAAGATTAATCTCAAGAATTTCTTTCAAGAATTTGATGCCGTTTAAAAATTTTTTAGGTTTGAAGGTCTGGATTAATTAAATTTGGGTTTTCCTGTAATCTTGAATAATATCCATGAGTGCAACCGTTCAAACATAAAAGCGTTCCTTAGATTATAATTTCAGATCCTTATCTGTCTAGTGGCAGTTGTTATACTTTTTATTAAAAATCGTAGGCTATTCATGGCCGATGATTTATTTCAATTTTCTACCAAGTTGTTAAATTTTCAACCAAAAAGATAAATTTTCAACCAATAAGGATTTTTCAGTCACTAAAGAAGAAAAATTTTAACCAAATTGTTGATTTTTCAAGCCACAAAAACGAATTTTTCAGAAAACACATGAATTTTCACCAAAAAAGTTAATTTTCCATGACATACAGGTAGTTGAAGTTTTTATAGAAATTGAATTTCCAACACAAAAAGACGAATTTTCAAAAAAACAGTGGACATTTTAACCAAAAAGAATTAAGATTTCAACAAAAATAGTTGATAATTCTACCGAAAAGGTGAATTTTCAACTATGAAAATTAAGTTTCTACCAAAAAAAAAACAATTTTTCGACAAAATCGTTAATGTTTCAACTCAAGAGAAGAATCTTCATACAAAAAATGAATTCTGAATAAAGGAGTATCACTTTCAACCAAGTTGCTAAATTTTCAACGAAAAAAGATGCATTCTTAGCCGAAAATGTAGTGGTAGATATTTTAACCAAGGAAGATTTCAATTTTAAATCAAAAACAATTAGATTCAACCGTAACAGAAGAAATTTCATTAACATATTTGAATCCTCAACCAAAACGGATGAATTTTCATACAAATGATTGATTTTTAAAGAAAAAGAATATTCTTTTGCCAGCAAAGACAAATTTTCAACAAAATACATGAATTTTCAATCAGATATTTGAATTTTCAATCAAAAAGATAAATTTTTAACCGAAAAAAGATGAATTCTAAACAAAAACTATAATTGCAGACTTTTCAACCAAAAAAAATTAAAGAATTAACTTTCAAACAAATACAGTTGATTTTTCTAATTGAGTTCTATTAATTCAGTACGTATTCGAGTAGGAAAACGAGAAAAAGACGAATTTTCAACAAAATACACGAATTTTCAACTAAAAATATCAATTTTCGGCCAAAAGTGAAAAATTTAAATTTTCAGTAAAAAAAATTCATTCTCAACAAAAAGGAAAACTAATTTTCAACAGAAAAGTTCAATTTTCAACTAAAGAGATGAATCTTCAACTAAAAAAAATGAATTTTTGAGAAAGTAGTTCAAATTTTAAGCAGAGAGTTGAATTTTCTAATAAAAAACATCAATTCTTATTTAAAAATATCAATTTTCAAAAAAATGAACTAGTTACATTTTCAGTCAAAAATAATGAGTTCAAAAATAACGAATCTTCAAATAAAAAAGATGAATTCACAACGAAAAATGTAACAGTGGATATCTTAACCAAAAAACATAATAATTTTAAATAAAAAAAAGTTGAATTCAACAAAAAAAGTCGAACATTTGACAAAATAGTTGAATCCTCAACCAAAACAGATTAATTTTTAACCGGAAAAGATGACTTTTTGACAAAATAATTAAATTTTCAACTAAATAATAACATTTTTAATCAAAAGTGATGAATTCTTAATCAAAAATGTAATAGTACACTCTTCAACCGAAAATAATTGAAGAATTAAGTTTCAACCAAAAATAGTTTCATTTTCTTATTGGGTTCTATTAATTCAGTTCGCATTGAGGTTCGCATTCAAGTGGAAAAACGAGAGTAGGACGAATTTTCAATAAAATACATGTATTTTCAACTAAAAAAGAAAAATTTTCAAGTGAAAATGGAATAGTTGAATTCTCCGTCAAAAAATTAATTTCCAACAAAAAGAAAAACGAATTTTCAAAAAAGTAATTCAATTTTCAACCGAAGTGATAAACTTCTAACTCTTAATGAAATAGTTGAATCTTGAACCAAAAAAGATTTTAATTTTCAGTCAAAAGCAGTTAAATTGAACAAAAAAGACAAATTTTCAAGAAAATAGTTAAATCCTCAATCAAAAAAGGTGAAATCTCTGACACAATTGCTTAATTTTCAACAAGATAGTTATATTTTCAACCAAATAATAAAATTTTTATCCAAAAAAGATAAACTTCCAACAACAAAAAAAACAATATTCAAGTGTAAAAATTATTTTTCTTCTTTATAAAAGTGTTTCTATACTTCTGAAAGATTTATAATTTTCTAGGACCAACAAGGAATGTTCTTGAAAATTTTGAATTTTATGGTCGGACACTCGAAACTCATGAAAATTCATGACAGGCAATTGATCTTGAAAATTGGATCATTTTGATGCGCAATTTGCTGATCAAATAAAAAATTCATCATCTGTATAAAAGTGTTGCATATCATTTTGATCCAGGTTCGGGATCAAATCGATCAACTGGCATTTACTGTGAATATGATAGTTATTCCGGAAGTTATGATTTTTTTTGTGAATATTAAAAAAATGAGCATTTTTAAAATCTTGACAGCAAAAGCACAATTGGACGAATAACAAAATGAAAAGAAGGTCAACAGTTAGAGGTAAGGTGTAACAAGTTCATAAATGGATGCCCCACCTCATCCGCTTTAATGTTACTCTTCCAAAGACTCGGCGGAAACAGGCGATTTGCACTCTTTTACAAAATGTTTCGATGTCGAACGTGCGACTTCATAACGCGCTGTATATATCAACATTGACTATTTAGTGGCGTATTAAATCTAATTATGGGAAGATTCAATTCCAATAAAAGCATGCCCGCATTATCGCTCAATCCGTTGTGTAACTATCCAAATTAGGATTAATTCCCCGCAACAGACAATACCCAATATAGGCACCTAAATTATAGAAGCTTATCCTCGATAGTATATCTTCCAAGTGATGTACGAGGTCGAATTTAATTGGGGGAACAATACGCATTCGGAAAAAATTACTTTTTTTATTGCTTAAATGCTCATGTTTAAATTAACGTAACATAGTAAAAAATAATGTTCAAAATGATACGGGAATCAATATCATTTTGATATGCAACAAAAATGATACAGAAATCAAGAGCATTTTGATCGGCCGGAATTAATGATCGATTTTTGTGGTCATAATGATTTGATTCGGAGTCATGTATAATCAAGTCAAGGCAAGATGTCCGACGTTGTTGGAGTACTTTAGCTCATATGCGAGCTTTTTATGATTTCTGATCGTGCAGTGTATTTGAAAGGTTAAAAAATAACGAAACTTGATAACAGAATATATCTTCTGTTAAGTTTAGTTGTCACTTGCATGCATTTAAACAAAATATTCAAGTTATTACATCCACACAAAAGACTGGCTGCCATTTTGCTTATGCTGACAGATGACTCTGAAAGCAGATAAAAATGATCTGATTGAACAGATCATTATGATCTCGAGAATCAAATGATCGCTGGAGCAAAATGCTAACTAATAACAAAAATGATCCTTTTTTTTACGGTGAATATCGAAATATGCGACATTGACACAATTCACATAAATCTATATCTGGCCTATGCCTAGGTCAAAGCTCATAAAGCAGAATTTCCTTTGCGACCGGTTGTTCTGACAATTGGTTCACCCACGAGAAAATTAGAAGAACTTCTTAGTAAAGTTATCAAAGAATCAGTTGCTCTTTCAGCAAGATCAATTAAAAACAGTGCTGCCTTTCTAAAATTAATTGAGAATATTAAAATATCAATAAATTACATTTTTGTCTCCTTTGACGTAATAGCCATGTTTCGTAACATTCCATATAAAAGAGTTAAACCTGCTATTGAAAATAGATGGGATATGATCAAATTTCATACTAAGATGACGAAAAAACAATTTCTTGATGCTATTGAATATGTTTTCAATTCCGTTTTTTTTAATTCAATGGTACTTTACTATAAACAAAAATTTCGAACTCCGATAGGCTCAATCTTGTCCGCAATTATTGTTAAGATTGTGATGGGAGATTTGGAAAAAGAAGTTTTTAACAAACTTAATTTTGAATTGGATTTTTATGCAAGATATGTTGATGATTATCTACTTTCTTCACATGCACAAAATGTAGATACCCTACTTAATGTATATAACAGTGTACATCCAAGATTACAACAGTTTACTGTTGAAACTGAAAAAGAAGTAGATTGAATTTTCTTGATTTGACCTTAATAAAAACTGATGAAATGTACTGATTGGCACAGAAAAACTATTTGTTCAGGAAGGACACTAAATTTTGATTCATATCATTCCATTCAAATGGGCCACAATGTATAATGTTACTCGCAAGTTTGTACACAGAAGTCCTGCGTTTGGGAGTAATTCTTGTAAAATGCTTTTGAGCAAAATTAATATACTGCGTGGAATTTGTAGCATTGGTTGTTTGGAATAAGTTGGACGCTTTAACGAGTTAATTCTTGTTTTTCCGCAGCTGTAGAATCAAAATACTTAGACTATATTTCTGAGATTCAGCGAAGCTACTGCGATTTGAACATTTCAGTTAAATCTAAAATTCAAGTTGATTTTTGTCAAAAAATAGGAAAAGGCCTTGGATTTTTCGGCGAACAGGCCATGGAATTTGCACATTCGGATTTTGAAACATTGGCTTAAGTACAAAGTTTCAAGCACACATCTTCATTACGGTAGAATCACCTAACTTCGGTCATTGGTCCAAACCAATACCGATTTTTTTTTGCTTATATATGAACAAATAGTATAAAAAATAATAAAAACTTTGAGTCCAAAGTCAAAAATGGCGTGAGAAGCCCATTTTGTTTTCTAAAAATAAGTATAAATCCAAAAAAAATAGGTGTCTGAAGTTTGGGCCAGCGTCCGAAGTTAGGCGACTTTACGGTATTGGAATGAATTACTAAAAGCAGTACAAGAATACAATGCTCGATACCTGTGAAACTAATTTAATTTCTTGCTAACTCGTTGATTAGGACTGATATTATATTAAGTTACAACATTTCTATCAATCAAGTGAAAGAATTTCAAATTCATCTCATTATTCAAAAAAATAGATTTTTAAACCTTAAAAGATTGTTTTCAAAAATGAATCGGGGGATTTTGCTAAAATTTATTTTGCACACTATGTTTGAGATCATAAATCGAAATCAAGAAGAAAACTTAGAGTGCTATGTCCTTTCATTTAAAGTTGGTTCAGGCACACCGTGATGGAATTTCGAAAAAAGGGAACAAAAAGTCGCATTAAATTTTTAAGAATAATAGGCCTTGGACTCACAACAATATTGACACTCTTCGACAATTTTTTCTAATGATGCAGCTATTTTGCTACTATTGAAAAAAGATGACACTAATGCTAATATTTTCTCAAATTGTTTACTAATGCAACTATTTTTGCCCTTTGCCTTCAAAAATATTTTTGAACTTCTTTGCTGATCAACCAAAATAACATCCACCAATTCAAAAATCGAAATTTCAAACACCTCCAAATCCCCTTCTTTCTTTTTTCTCTCGTGTTTTTTTACATTTATCTTTTCTTTTAATCTCTATCAACAAAATAGATAAATTTTCAACCCGAAAATATGAATTTTTAACAAAAAAGATAAGTTTCAACCAAAATGTTGAATTTTCAACCCAGAAAAACTTTCTAGTCAAAATGAAAAAAAATGAACTAATTGTTGAATTTTGAATCCGAAAATATGAATCATCAACGAAAAAGATCATTTTTAAACCAATTTTATGAATTCTCTAGTTGAATTTTCAACCCGAAAATATGAATTTTCAGCGAAAAAAGATAAGTTTCAACCGCATAGTTGAAATCTTTACCAAAATAGTTGAATTTTCAACAAAAGAGTTGAATTTTTAACCAAGAAAGATTTTTCAGTCAAAATGAAAAAAAATTCGAATAAATTGTTGAATTTTCATTGAAGAAAATCTTTTTCAACGTAATAGTATAATTCTCTACCAAAATAGCTGAATTTTCAAAAAAAGAGTTTAATTTTCAACAAAAGAGTTTAATTTTCAACCATGAAGATTTTTCAGACAAGAAGAAAAAAATTCAACTAAATTGGTGAATTTTCAAGCCAAAAAGACGAAATCTCTACAAAACACTTGAATTTTTAGCCCAAAAATAAGAATTTTCAACAAAAAAAATAAATTTCAACCGAATAGTTGAAATCCCTACCAAAATAGTTAAATTTTCAACCAAGAAAGATTTTTCAGTGAAAATGAAGAAAAATCAACCGAATTGTTGAATTTTCAACGGGAAAAATCATTTTTAACGAAATAGTATTATTCTCTACCAAAATAATTGGATTTTCAACAAAAGAGTTAAATCTTCAATAATAAAGAAAAAAGTCACAAAGAGAAAAATTTTAACCAAATTGTTGGATTTTCAAAACAAAAAGACGAAATCTCTACAAAACACTTGAATTTTCAACCCGAAAATATGAATTTTCAACGAAAAAGATAAGTTTCAACCAAATAGTTGAAAATTAGTTGAATTTTTTGTTAAAGAGTAATTTTTTAACTGAAAATTGTAGTATTGCACTTTTGATTGAAAATTTATGTTTTTAGCATAAAATTGAACTATTTGGTTGAAACTTCATGTATTCTGCTGAAAAATCGTCTTTTGGTAAAAAATTCAACTATTTTGTTGAAAATTCATCTTTTTTTTTGAATTTGATCTTTTTGGTAGAAAAGCAACCTTTTCTGGTTAAGAAAACTATTATACAATATATTTCGACTTGAAATCTTGGGGAAAAATAGGTCAAAATTGGTAACGTAGTGTATGGTCGGCCCCTGAGGCTTACAATTTGAAAAAATTAAAACTTTGAATGAGAATTTACGTAATTAAAAATTGTTCAATTTCAAACGCTATTAATTCAGGATTGTCTAATTATATAGTTTCAATGAAAACTTATTTGATTTCTAATGTTCTCAGTTAAAATGGCACAATATTTTCTAGTTTTGAATTTCAATTTTATTATTATTAATTTATTACAAGCTAAATAAGGGTCATTCCATATTATTTCGCCGAAGTCGCTTGTGGCATAATTTCAAAACAAAATTAATACTTACTAATTAATCCTCAATGTTTTTTGAACTTATTTATCACATACTTGTAATAAATAACTTCACTTTTGTTTAGAAATTTAATTAATAAAATGCGAAGACACGGCAAAATGTCACAACATCTAAAACATAACCATTTTTCAGTACTTTCATAGCCTTATTAAAAACGTTATGTTTAATTTTTTTTAATTGAAACTTATCTCGTAAGCTTCATTTTGTGTCATATTTTTGATAGTTGTAGCCCTTTTTCAACATTTTATGCTGAAATTCGAAAATTTTCGTTTTGAAATTCGACACTGGAGGTTTTTCTTCATTTCCGCGGATAAATAACTTGTATGGAGAAAAATGGAAAAATTCAGGATCCACATTTAATGTAATTCAGATCCTCATTTTATTCCACAGTAAATTGAATTTATTTAATATTTAGCCAACTTCAACTTAGTCATTACCTCGTTTAATCAAACCTAAAATGAGCAATCTTTGGGCTATTTTTAAAATTGATATTTCGGTAGAAAAAGGCTCAGGATCTAAACGAAATTTTCAGAGGGATAAAATGTTAAACACCTGATTTACATATATACTTTAATTCCTGGCTTTTTTCATCTTTCTCTTTATCAGTTATTCATCCGCGATAATGAACAAAACCTCCAAAGTGTGGAATTTCGAAACACAAATTTTCATATTTTAGCATCAAAAGTTGAAAAAGGGCTACAACTATGAAAAGTCTGACCAAAAGTGAACCTTACAAGGTAAGTTTTAATTTTAAAAAACTAAACATAACGATTTTATTTTAGTTACCGGAATTTCAAAGTATTTCCGAATATTTTAAAAGATTTCAAAGGATTTTAAATTAGCATTTCACTCGTAATTTTTATCTTATGCAAAACATAAGCCGATGAATTCACGGGATGATTTGGAAAGATTTTAAGACATTTTAAAAGATCTCAAAGAATATCCACGTATTTTAGAGGATTTTGTAGGATTTCAAGTGATTTACGGGAATTTCAAAGTATTTCCGAATATTTTAAAAGATTTCAAAGGATTTTAAATTAGTATTTCACTCGTAATTTTTATCTTATGCAAAACATGAGCCGATGAATTCGCGGGATAATTTTAAACGATTGTATTTTACTTGTAATATTTTATCTTATGCAAAACATAAGATCTCCAAATGCCTTAAACTTGAAAGAGAACAGTTTCCCAAGTCATGAAGGAAATCATAAAAAAAGTTTCTTCGGTCAGTATAACTACGGTTTCAAATTTCAACTGCAGGACTCGCTCTAAAAGCAGTAGACAATATGCCGTGACAATGGATAGATCGTGTTTTTGAAGAGTTCATTTGAAAAATCTGTCTGTTATTTCGAAGCACGTATATTTCAATATTTTTGAGTG
>JAUMHM010000088.1:15144896-15157994 GCA_032362435.1 Melikaiella ostensackeni
ACATTTGGAGCCATTAAACGGCGTCCTATCTTCATTCGTTCTCAAGATAAAGTTTTTGTAAATAAATCACCGTGAAATGAAAACTATTGCATACTTCAGCATTTTGAAAAATGCATTGCATTTAGGAATGTTCGGAGAATATCTATAAATTTTTTTCAGATTTTTCCTAACGTCGCCCTCCTTCTGGGAACCGGTCAAAGTGGACTCTTGAAAAAGGAGGCCGAAAAGCCCTGTTTTTTTGGGACGTTTTACGAAGCGGATAATCGCATAATGTCTCGAAATTAATTATAACTCAGAACTATCATGTTTTATAAAGTTTCCATGCCAAGTATACTCAATTTGACATCGCATCGAAACGCATAATTTTATTTTTGTCGCATAATTTTGGATCTTTCGCATAATAGTGCATAATTTCATGTTTTTGCGAAATATATATGTAAAAAGTTGAAAAAACGTATTTAATAATATTTATATGTCAGAATTCGTTATTAAATATAAAATGTAATATTCTTGATAAATTTTTGAAAATAAAATCATAAAAAATTTTCATTTTGCACTTCGCGTAGTTTTTCCATTTATGTTTTAGGTAGTTTTTTTAAGAGGTACTTCTTTCGTGAGTCAAGATTTAAAATACGTGTATTAAGGCGGATCACAAATGCCTCGATTAAACGAATCATTTGAGTCGCGAGGAAAAGAAGTTGTGCCTTGGCATTCAAAAGAAGTACGTTTGATGTTTGAGATTGGTTAATTTGTTCTGTTTGTTTTTTGAATTTAAAAATTTTAAAATATTTTCCTGCGGGCAAAAACATTGAAGAGGAATTTTTTGTAGGCAGATTTTTTTGTGGGGAACTATAAAAAAATAGAAATAAAATTTTTTCAGAAAGTTATGATGTTTTAAAAATGTGAAAAAACATGTTTCAAACAAGAGTTAGTTAATTACAAATCTAAAGAAAAGGTGTACAAAAAAGGTGTGCGTAGGGAAAAAACTTTTCGTTGTATTTAAAGCGTTGAAATTGTTTAAAAAAGACAAAATTCACGATATGGAAACGCTTTAAGAAGTACGAAATATTTTTGTACCAACAAAATACATGTTTTTTCGATTCAAATTGAAGAAATTTCAAATTCGACGTGTACAACTTTTATTTAAAAAGGTGCAATTAACTAAATTAAAAAAAACGTGTTTTTTCTAAGTTTTCAAAAAATTGTTCGGAGCAAAGTAAATTTTTTCAATTTCTTATTTGTTATTGTTCAGCACTCAAAACTGTAGCCAGAAATAGTTGGTTATCATTTTTTAGACCATTGGTAAAATTTTACGAATTCTTGATTTATTTCCCCATTATTAATCCACTAACTCGTGATTCTTTTCGTTTTGAATATTGATATTTTAAAACTTTCCTTAGTTGAAAAGTGCGTCTTACGCATTAAAATTTTTCTTAATCTTCACCACGCATAATACGATTTTTCTTCGCATAATTTTGCATAATAATCAGTTTTTTCGAGCATAATCTAGACATTTTCAACGTCAAAAAATACTGTCCTCATTGATTAATATCAATCTTTTTTCAGAAAAACCTCATGAATCTTACTTTTTATTTTTTAACTGGTCCCCCGATCATATCCATCCCATTTCCCAAAATATTAATATCACTGAGCTCCATAATACCAAAGAGAATAATCAGAGTAGATAAAAATTATCTTTATACGTAGAAAATTTGAAAATTATAATTAATTATTTTCACAATTCACCACAACATTAGTTGAACATAAGGTTAAGGCTCCGGTTCGTAACCCCGAGCAGTTCGTAACCCAGCAAGCGTATAAATGGATTTCTTATATAATACAATAGAAACTGTGTCAAAGGATGAAATAGATAGTCTGGAATTCATTCACAAAGTTATATTACAATAGTTATATTCTCGTCTAGATTTAATTATTAAAATTCGAAACATAAAACATTGAGAAAATAATCCCCTTTTTTAAATATTCCGATTTGTGAGGAAAAGATAAAAACGAATTCACGACAAAACTGTATTTTAACAGACGAAATTCTCCATCAATACGGAACAGTAGAGACTTTATAAATAATAGTGTTTTTTAATGAGAAAAATTAGTTCAGTGAATTACTTTATTGAATAATTGTTCCATTTGATAGAAAATAAATTGATAGTGTAGAAAAATAAAAAAAAACATTTGGTTGGCCTGTAATATAATAATTTATTATTGTTATTTCGGCACACTTATGTTTATTACTTAAAGACAATAATAGGCCCGCCAATTTTTTTCTTATTCTTTTACACTATCAGTTTATTTTTCATCAAACAAACAAGTTTTTGAAGAAACTAATTCCTTGAACTAATTCCTTTTATCATTCAAACTCATGGAATAATTATTGTGAACAACTTTCTTCAAGAATCTAGTAAAAAATCAGTATGACTTAGTCGACGATAGGTATCTGTCTCCATAATTTGGAAATTGTTAATTTTTGTCATATAAATTTTTGCAGCATTATTATGCACAAAAAAAATTATTTTCATAAAGTTTGTCAATTCTGACTTTTCTCATCATGGTTGAGTTAGGTGTTATTTCGGAGTGGCAAATTCTTTAATGTTTCAGAGAATTTACGTGTTTCAAATATGAAACTTTCACAAAATATTTAAAAAAGTATGAGACTTTAGCAAATTGATAAGGTTTTACCAAACTTAAGCTAGTTGCAAAATGCGGAAGTTGTGAAAAATAGCGTTCTTCGTCCGAACTTCAAACTGCACACAATCTTTAAATTGTTTTTCGAATCATATTTCCTCTTATTTTTTCACTCAATTATACAAATATTTGTTTAAAAAGTCCTTTTATCACTAGTGTTCCTAATTTGAAGAGCATTCTTTACGAATTTTGTAACTTGTAATCGAAATTCGTAACAAATAAAAATTTTCACGGATTGAAGTTTTCAATTTTAAATAAAATGAATGTAAATAATAGCCTTTTGTGCAATTATTCATTTTAAAAAGTAAGAATGACTAAGGTTTGAAAACAAAACAACCTTCAGTAAATTTAAATCTGTTTTACTCTAGCTACACACATTTGGAACAAGCTAATCAGGGACGATTCAAGACGATAGCAAAGAACTTGAAATTTAATTACAGATACTTCATATGAATAATTGATGTAATAGGCAGTAGAAAAAAACTATCATTTGAAATTTTTTACCAATCAGTATAAAATTATAAAATATGGTAATAAAGATTTATAAAACATGAAAATATAAGATTTTTCACATTTCAATTTCATCACAAATATTTTGCATGAAATTATTTTTCATTTACACTCAGTTAATAAATAGTTTATTATTAGTTAGTATTTAGTAGTATATTCACATTAAAATTGCATTAGCTTATTTTTTTCGTGAATTTTCAGCGAGAAACACGCAGGGATCATACAAAAGAAATTAATTTTTGATTGAAATTGCATTTTTTTTTTAAATTGTTCCTAAAACCCGACCCAAATTTGGTTCTCTTGCTTTATTCATGAATGCGCATTTCAGTATGAGTATGAAAAGCTCAACTTGAGATAGCATTTAAACTTGATCAAATTTATAGTCTTTTGAACATGAAACTTTTTACAAATTATTACTTTTATGAAGAATTTGTTACTTCAGATTCAAAAATAAAATTGTGGTAACAGTAAAAAATAAATAAAAAACAGAGTGATCGCTGGATCGAGAAAATGGGACACGATCGGGAATTTTTTAAAGACCGTTGACCTGGGAAACTCGTGGAATGACAGTAAATTTATGGTTTCACCGGGAATTTGAAAAATTTATAATAGAAAAATCTTTTCAATGCTTGAATGATTAAATAATTGTAACTCTTCGGATGGAAGCTTTATAAATTATTTTCAGTTTCAAAATGATTTCAGATTTGTAGATTCATAACTAGCAGAAAGCGGACGAGCCCAGTCTGAAGTTGTGCACCGAGTCTAGGCTCGGCTCCCTCGTTGCGGAAAACCGTCGCATGGGGGGATGTGGTGGGAGAGCGCGCGCGAGCATTTGACTGTCAGTGACTGTGATTAGCGGACAGCACTGAGTAGAAGGAAAAGAAAATGGAGCTCAGACTGGGCTCGTCCTCTCTCTGTTAATTAGATTACATTGACAAATTGAAAACGTTTAATGTTGAAGAATTTCCAATTGAAGGCTTCGAGATTTTTTCCAATTTTGACAATATTCACCTGTTCAATTAGAATGAATTTCAAAATGAAGTTTTAAATGAAGTATTTAAATCGAAATGAAACTATTTCAGATTGAAGCATTCAAAATTGTATAGTTTGAAATTGTTCAACATTGAAATATTTCAAATTGGATGACCCAATATTCAAATGATTTAATCAGTAATTGTGACATAAGAAGAATTTTCGAATGCTAAATTTAAAATTTTGAACCTTACAGTTTCAATTATTCCACTGTGTACATCTCTCATTTGGAACTGAAATAGTTGAATTTTAAAAAGTATATATTACATAATTTGACAGTTATTAATTGTAAACGATTTAAATTTGAATCATTCAAACTTAAGGGATTCCAGTATAAAAAAATGTTTTTAATCTACAACTTTATTCGGAAATTGTTTAATTTTAAACGAAATTTAGCAAGTTTAGCCTCGGTGGAGCTCAAGCGAAAGGTACCCGGCATTTCTTATTTTCTTGTTTATGTTTCTGGTATGTATCACGACTACTTTAGGACCAGAAAGAAAAAAATCTCTAGACCCATTTTTCAGAAAAATCGATTTTCTTCTTTTTTTCCATTTATATTTTCATTTGTGTCCCACTAATCATACTTTAACGTTCTGTTCTATTGTTTGTTTGTTTCCAGAATATGCTGAGACTGTTTTGAAGGCGAAGAAAAAAAAGCATGATCATTCGAAAAAAAATAGTTTTATGATATTATTGTAATATTTTGTGATATGCTTTTCAAGCTTCTTAATATTAAAGTTGTTCCACTCTCAATGCTTTAATATGCAGTTTATTTTGTCTTGAAAATCCCATTTTTCGCGAAAAAAAACTCATAAAAATGATTTTTTGTAGGATCAAGCATTTTTTCCTTTGGTTTTAAAATAGCCTTAGAAAATTCGGGAAACAAAGAAAAAATAAACCGAACATTAAGGTATTTTTTATTGGACTCAAAGCAAGGTGCAAATCGGGAAAATAAGAAAAGTCGATTTATCTGAAAAATGGGTCTATAAATTTTTTTTCTGGTCTCAAAATAGTCGTACACTCATAAAAATGATTCTTTAATTCAATGAAAATTCTTTTCATTCATATTCATTGGCTCTCAGTCAAATAGAAGTTTCTCTGATTCAAAGAAATTTCTTTTGATTCAATGAAATTTCCTCGACTCGAAGAAATGTTTTTTTGTCGCAATGAAAATTTTCCTTCAATTTAAAATGATTTCATTCATTTCAAACTTATTTTCGGTTAAATGAAAAAAATATGTTAAGTTGAAGGAACGGTTTCCCTAATTAAATTTGAAATTCTTCAATTTTTAACAATGAAAATGACAGTATGCATTTATTTATTGACCGGAAATCTGATAAATTCTTATCTTTTAAAGTTTGTCCAATCACTTTCCAAGACCTCAGATAAAAAATTATTCAATTTTTAAAGCTTGAATTTTGAGAACATTAATTTTTATGTCTCGTAATTCCTAATCTTTAATTTTGAACGTATTCAAATGCACAGTTTTCAATACTTGTGACCAGAATTGTTAAAATGTGACGGCATATTATTTAAAACTGTTCAATTTTTCAGGTTAACAATTTCAAATTGATGAATATTAAAGATCTCTAATTTGATATTTTACCATTGTGCTCAAAAGCTTGATTTCTTTTATTTAAGGCAGAAACCTCAAAATGACTCCGAATTTTTTTTCTTTTTAAGTGTCCACTCTCCAAAAATCCAAACTTGCTTGGCAGCAGATGTTACCCATGTCCTCAATCCAGTAAACCTGTGATTTATTTTCGATATCGCGAAGGTGTTCGGCAGTCAGGTTAAACAACGTGTTCGAAGCGTATCAATGATCAGAACTGAATGTTGTGACGTCGAGTGCGGAATTCGGAAATGCCGATGGCAGATACGACGAGAATTAATTAACTAAGTGTCTCTGGACCGAAGTGACGGCTATACAGTTTATACGTAGGTAACATACCAGTAGTTGACTTTAATGGTCGTGCTTAAGGGATGAGATGGACGAACGGGTCATTTCGCGAGGACATTTATAAATGACATACCAGCGCCGCAACACTATAACTGGTTGACTATAGGTACGGCCCTTCTACCTATTCTGCAGAGAGCGAGAGAGCAAAAGAGGGACAGAGAGAGTGAGATAGAGAAAGCAAAAAGGGGTGGAGAGACCGAAGGGGTGGATCTGGATCAGGGGTAGGTGGGCAACTCTGAGGATAGTGGTTTCAAGCACCTGTATATGTAAACGTACACATGCATAGAAACACTATCATGCACATTCGGGGGTTGCTTGGTAATGGCTTCGGTTTATTAATGACCGGTCAGCTGGGTTAGCAACCGACGTGTATTCCACGCGAGACTATACTTCTACTCGTAAGTATATATCTATATAATTTTCCTAACACAAGTACCTTTCTATAATTTCAGCATACATGTACATACATGTACAATTTGTTTGTATGACTGATCGATTTTATGAATATGTGTGCTGAGATTGCGAATGTTCCAAATGATTGGAGAAAGGCGATTATCGTTCCACTCTACAAGGAAAAGGGTGATAAAGGTGGATGCACTAATTATAGAGCGACTGGCCTACTGAGTGTCGTGGCCAAAATATTCACCAAAATACTTATTGGTCAGGTCATGGGAATCACAAAATTTTTGACAGGGACATCATGTGCAGATCAGACATTTAGCTTGAGACATCATAGTATTGGGAAATGGAATACAGAAGAATAAATTCATTAGGAATTGCATCAAACCAATTTTCGAGTTGTTCACAAAGGATGATAAATATTGAATGCTTCTTAGTGTTAATGATTTTTCCTCATCAGTTTTATGTTTGAGATTTGAAAAACGTGTGAAGCTTGTAGCTACTTTTTGTCGCAGCATAGTCACGTAGACAAAATACTGTTGTACGGGTTCTCGGTGTTGGGTGGCAGCAGGATTCTTTTGCTCTGTGTGATTAATGATTATGAGCGAGGTATATTAGATCTTCGGTCCGTAACTTTCGCGAACATGAAAGCTATACCCCAGTCCCTTTACCACTGCAAATTACCCCCCAGCTCTTAATTGTATCATGACAAATGGTATTTTTATTACCTGCCACTTTTTTCTACTCCACACATGGTTAGGAAATTGTTTTATGTGATCTGTTCAAAAGAGACTATAGTTTCGAATTATTTATGAACATAAGTTTACTGCTTTTAGGGTTGGGGGGTGTCAATCATTTTTTTTTATGAGCCCTCAATATATTTGAAAAGAAAGCTGAAAAGCAATACTTTAGAAGTAAATAAAACACAAAACCTCCTTTACCGGAGTTTTATGGATTAATCGACAAGCAGGTTGAAATTCGTTTAACGAGATAGCGGCTGATCAGAGTCTGAAGATCAGAAACTTGCTCATTTAGGGAGACGTCGAGGAAGGAAGCAGAAGATTGCATACTAAATCAGCAAGAAATAAAAAAAGGGAGAAAAAAACAAATATATGTAGATATAGAAGGTAGAAGACATACACGGGCACAACTTCACGCATCCCCTTTTCCGACGAAGCTGAATCCAATCTCGGAGATTTCTATCTAACGATAATAATGACATCGCAACGAGAATTTAAGATGAATAACCTTGCATTGTGATGGCACAATGACACGATGGCTGTTTGCGAACGAAGCCCTACCGTTATGCCGTCCTTCTGCGTCCCGCATATCAATCGCTCGGCTCTCCAGCGTTTACGAGTCCGTTCCTTGTACGCGTCCTTAACGATTCCCCCGAAAAGCTCGTCGATTATTTGCATAAACTTGTACAATTGGACCTAACAAATGTACCCTCCGTTTTAAGAATCTCTTATATCTTCCAAGATTATTGAATCTTTCTTGAGGCTATTGAAAAATTAAGATTGCGACAATATCTTGGTCTCCTAGGTTCAGAAGTTTATGGAGGAATATATCTAATAATTAGAATCATATCTTGATCTTTCAAAACATCATGATGTTCATAGGTCCAGGCTTGTTGAAGAATGGTTGTATTGATAATCTTCCATTTTTTTACCACCATTTTTTTTATCACCATTAGGTGATGTTGAGTCCAGAGTATTCTTTCCAGAAGTTGCAATCATTTTGTGCATATCAAAACCTGTCAGTGTTGTAGCACCTTCATGATCAATGAAATAATTCCTTGACCGTCTTCAGTTCCACATTTAAAGGAAAAGCATTAATTGATAGATGATCACATAACCGTCTCTTACCAACCACAACTTTCTAGCACTATCGTCGATTATGAACACTATTCTGGAGAAGGAAAACCAGAAGAAAATAGCGAAAAGCTGATTACAATGTAAAAAACGATTTAACGATTGGTACCATACATAAAGGTGTTGCTGGCGCTGGCCAGTGCATGTCATTTGCATAAACTTGTAAAATTGGACCTAACAAATGTAGATTGTTGAATCTCTCTTGGGGTTATTGGAAAATTAAAATTTAATATCTTAATCTCATAGACCCAGAAACAAACTGAGCCCTGTAAAACTGAATTGATATTCCCAATTGATCATACAAAGCATAAATTAGATAACGATATGATTCACTCATTTTCGCATTAGTCTCGGCATTTCCCAATTACCTAGCTTTTTATAGTCTGCGTCATAAATTTTATGGTGTAACTACAAAATTCACCATCAGTGAAGGAGGAAATTAGTTGAGAGAAGAGGAGGTGGCAATGCAGGAATGGAATAAGAAGGAGAAGCTTCAGAGGACCTGGAAGGAGAGAAGGTGGTAGGTTGGGTAGGAGGCAAGAGCTAAGAGCAGAGCGAGAGCAGTAATTCCTATAACAGCATTAAAACAGAGCACTTTAATTTACCGCACTGTAGATTTCATTTCATTCCTTGGGTGCGGATCCTTTGTCTCGCCTCCGACCTTTATTTATATTATACCGAGCCAGTATATATTATACGGCTTCAAGCTTACGCAAATGTCTACTAAATCCAAGTTAAGACTGTTCCGCCTTACCTAATCTCGCTTATTTCACAAAAAATATTTTTTATGAAAAAAATTATGTTCAAAAATTGATTTAATGTGTCTTGATGATTAACCTGCATTACAAACATGGCAGCTAAGAAGTGCATTCTCTATAAGTTTTAAGGTAGAACATAAATAAATCGAAATGTAAGGGCAAGACGTAGGCAGAAACGAGGCAGATACTGCTGAGGGGAATGGGGCAGGATAGAGTGTATAATTATCGTTGTGCAAGTTAGCGTAGTTCTGCTCAGTTTGGTTCCAGTCTGCGGGTTTGAATTATAAGTTGCAAAGGAAGACACGAATTAGGCTCTTGACTCGAGCCTCTAGCCCCTGGATATATCTACATATGTATATAGAAGTCCATGGGGAATAAGCGATTGTCCGCAATCCCATCATCAATTTTCTTATAACTCAACGAGTCGCACGACTCGTCCAAATCCGAATCGCTGCCAGTATTTATCGACATACGCATCAACTAAGTTGTGCACGATCTATAAAGTAAAGTAGCAGACGAAGCAAGGCCGTGAACGCGGATTGAATTTAAAAGAGCTTTCATTCTTCACACGGATCCAAAACGGAAAATAATTTCATCATTGACATAAAAAAAGAGATACTGAAAGTAACTAAAAGCGGGATAAAAATACAGAAATATGATATAAAGGACAAGTTTTGTTTGTATGAATTTGTTGGATTTTGGTGAGAAAAATCTGGGGCGCTAAGGGTTAGCGAAGGCTGAACGCCTCGGGTAACTAATTAATCGGCGATAGGCTTTCGCCGCTGAGTTATTAATGTTCATGAAACTAATACACGCGCGTGGCAAGACCACCATTAAAATGCCAGGGGAGAATTTACAAGTCGCAGGGAACGATGTTTACGACGTAGTGCCACAGCGATACGCTAGGCTGGTGGTACGAACGTCTGGTCTGGTCTGGTTCGCACTTGTCCGCTTCGCTGGGGCGTTGGCAGCGATCCTTAGCGACTTGACACAACTTGGCATGGTCAATGCATCCGACCTGCCGTCCCCACATTTTTATTCCCGAGCTGTGCGCAATGGCGTTAAGCGACCTTTAACGACACCACGAGTCCCAAGAATCAACGAGATACGTGACTGGGAACAACTTTTTACGCATACTACCTATAAGTGCATATATAGCAATAACTGACATTTTCACTCTTTTTGCATAAACTTCCTACCAGATTTCTGCAAATGACATGTACAGTTAGGAAGGAAGAGCAAAAAAGTTGATCTGGACGGTTTAAGGAAAATAAATTTATTCAAATGGGTATGAGAGTGAATAAATGTGATCAGGTTCCTTGATTTGCTTTGTAAGTTGATGTAATGCTTTTTGAGTGTTTTTGAATTGAAGTTTGTGACTTTAAACATTACTGGCTTCAAGTTTGGAAAGACTGATTCAAAACCAACAAGCTTTGTTTTCAAATGATTAACAAATCGGAGGTTTCCAATGTCGGAGAATATGGTTAACCCTAAAATTGGAAGCATGCAAATTCCAAAATGAAAGACTGAAAGTTTAAAATGTGAACAATTTCACGAAGGTGCAAGAAATATCGATTCCTTTGAATTCAAAGGCTCGGCCAGTCCTCTTCGATATGTCGATTATCGTTATTCAGAGGAAGAGAGATTGGTAGTGGTACAGTAGTTGGAAACATTGCTCGGCAAACATTGAAACTCGCCAAACATTTTCGCTTTTGCACGGGAGCATAAGGTATGTAAGTATGCGCGGGACGTGGCTAAGGCTAGCTTGGAATGCTCGCACGCTCTAAGAAAAATAAGGTGAAGTGGGAGAGAAGAAGAGCCGCAGAAGGAAGAAAAGGTGAAAGGAAGAGTGAGAACGAGCGAGATCAAGAACGACCGGTTAAAAAGAGTGAGAAAAAGAGCGACACGACAATAACTAAAACGAATTCGAGAGGTTACAGTAGTGTCTTCGAGAAAAGATAAAGCAAAAACAATGCCCAAGAAGAAAAAGGACATGATTAAAATTAGATTCCATTTCAAGTATTCTTACTTCCAGTTACCATAAGTTGTGCCCCTTTTATTGAAAGTCGCTTTCGAGACAAAAAGTGATCAAAAAGTTGATTGATGATATTCCACCATTGGAAGATGTGTGTATTTTTGTGTTGGAAGGTTTACTGTAGAAAGGTATCCAGTAAAAGCTTCTGTAGATCATGGCCTTCCAGAAGCTCATAGTACTGCTGACTTGTATTCATTTTCTTTCATAACATAATGATATTCTTTGTTTGATATGTTTTGCTTTTAAAGTTGTGAGAGATTTGTGGTTGTTGAAGAATGGTTTTGATGATTTTCTGTGAAGTACTGGCATTGTCAATTTAAAAATTGATGCTCCAGGATAGCTGTATTGATGTTGCTGTTGTTAGCTCTATAGTGTTAGCCGTTAAAGAATTGATTGATGATGTTTTGAACACGTTGTAATGAGATTTGTCTTGTTCGAAGAATGTATCTAATAATGAGAATCATATATTGATCTTTCAAAAAATCATGATGTTTGTAGTTCCAGGCTTGTTGAAGAATGTTTGTGTTAATGATCTTTTTTTTTTGTTGATGATGTTCAATAAGCTAATGGTGATGTTGGCTCCAGAGTTGTTGTAGTTTTCAAAGAATGGTTGCGATCATGTTGTGTACATCAAAATCTGTCAATGCTGAAGTACCTTCATGATTGATAACATATATGACGCACTCCGAAAAAGCACCTAAGCGTCCAAAAATCATTTTTCTGATTATGATCGTTTTAGATTAAATTAACGTCCCTCTTTCAGATTACTCAGTCTGAATGAATTTTTATGCAGTCGTTTTTATACAGTAAGCGTTTTTAATCGGCGGTTCGGAGTACGTCTAATCGGCTCCTCGCCTCTTCTTTTTCTTCTCCTATAAAATCTACTCCAGGACGCTTGGCAACGCTTGGGTGCTTTTTCCGTCACAAATAATGACGTTTCCTCAATTCCAACTGCAGAAATTTGACAAGTGCAATATTTTTTAAATTTTGCAATCAACTAAATTTTAAAAAAAACATGTTTTTTACACACTTTTAAAACATTAAAAACTTTCTAAAAAATTTGGGTTTAAATTTTTTATTATTGTTCACCACAAAAAACGTACGTCAAAAAAATTTACCACAATGTTTTTTATCAATATAGGGAAATCTTTTCCAATTCTCAAATTCAAAAACAGAACCGAAGACATTCACCGATTTCAGCAACTTTGGCTGTTCTTCTTTTGAATGCCAAAGCACAACTTTTTTTCTCGGCAGTTCAAAAATTTATATTTAATATTTACTGACGAATTTCGACACGTATATATTTAAAAATAAATTTTTTGCAAGTTGTTACTCATATTTCGTAAAATATGAAATTTTGCGCTATTAAGCGAAAATTCCAAAATTATGCGATGAAAATAAAATTATGCGTTTTGATGCGATATTTAATTGAATATATTTGGCATGGAAACTTTATATAACATGAAAGTTCTGAGTTATACTTAATTCTGAGATACTATATGATTATGCACTTCGCATAAACTAAATGTCCTTAGAGGCCACCGGGCCGTTCATAAACCTTGTTACGCAAATTACTCGAAAAAATAGCCCCCCTCCACCCCTTGTGACACTCCATGACAAATCGATGAACCCCACCTCCATGGCACGTGATAAGTGATTGACCCCCCCCCTTCACCTCTCAAAAAATGAAAATCGCAGTTTTGTTCTTCAACTTTATATTTTTCTCTAATTCACACCATGGTACAAAATAGATAACCAAGGAATAATTTCAAAATTTAAATTTGTATCCACGGAGTGCTCAAATGATTTTTCATCGTTATCAAGGGAGCC
>JAUMHM010000088.1:15182748-15198533 GCA_032362435.1 Melikaiella ostensackeni
CGATGGGGAGTACTTTGAAGGGGACAATATCGATTATGATGAATAAACTTGTATTTTTGAATTTAAAAATAAAGTCCTAAAACTTTTTGATGAAGGTGGTATGCTTTTTTTTATATGGAAACAACTGCTTTAGACCAATTCGGACCTACTCTTTTCATTCGTGCAAAAAATTGCAAATTTTGATTGCTTATATACGAAACTGTAGATACGTCGCTCTCTCAAACGTGAAATCTCTGAAAAAAACCTTTTCAAAAGCCGTATCTACGCAGATACGGTATTTAAACAGAACGGAGGCGCTGAGAACGCCGAGTCTCCTTGGAAAGAACGAGGGTGTCTACAAATTTTTATTTCAATAAATTAATGAAAGTGAAAATGGGATACGACCTTCACGTATCATTTTTATATTAATGGATTAAATCTCTAATTAATTAAAAAGTCGAATGTGGTTATTTAAGAAGCAATGATTTCTTTACTGTTATTATAATAAAGGTAGTTGAAAATTGTTATACCGACAAAAAGGAAATCAAATGACCAATAAAACAATGAAAATTCGAAAGTGAATTCAAAAACAAACATGAAGTGAGAAATTTTTCAGAGATGTTTTCATTTTTCAAAGTTCATTTCAACAGCGTAACAATTTGGTAGAATTTTCGACAAAATTGTCGGAAAATTGGTAAACCATTGAAATTTGAATTCTTTGGAAGAATTAGTCTAGATATTCGTTGAACAATACCGATTTTTCGAAGAATCCGAGAGAAAAAAATTCGTTCCACGTTAATCAACTTTGATCAAGTTTCATTGAACTTTATTTTTCCTGGATAATCAGTTTTTATTGATAAATCTGATTGAATGGGGCTTTTAATATCGATCGATATTTCGATAATTTCTTCTTCGAATTTCACAGTTTATCCAATAAAACAATTTACTTACATCAAATTTAAAGTCTCTCTAATTAAACATTATTTTTTAAGCATGTATAGTATGTTTATATGATATATTCATAATTTATAATGTGTTTATATATGATTCAAACGAAATCGATGGCAGCAAAAAAGTTGATCAACTTTGATCAAGCTCATTTCTCCTGGGAATACAAATTTGAGAAAGAAGAAATTATCAAACAAATGCACATCTTGATATCACTATCAATTAATGCGACTCTTACTTATTATTCTGCTTCATAACCTGAGTAGGTTTTCATTTTCATAAAAGCTACTTTATGAGCAAGATATGATGTCAGTAATATCGTGAAAGGCGTGGAATGAACTTTTATCGCATTATGTACTTCTATCTCAGAGGAATTAAAATGTGCCACCGAATGAAAGGGGTTAATTAATTAATAAGTAAACCGACCGCAGTGGCTGGGTCGTGATTCTCGAATCGTCGAGATCTTGAATGTTGAGCACGGACGGCGCGGTTAACGCTCGGATGGGTGACCGTTCGGGATTCTCGTTTATTCATGTTTTTACTGATTTATCTACTGTTCAGTGAGAGGTTTGATGCCTAAGATGAACTTCTACATCCCAACTCGTCTGTCGGTAACCTGCTGCGCTCGGGAGTTTTGGTTTTCTGCAGTTTTTCACTCCCCTGACCAAATGTTCAGGCGAATGCGAGCGCTTCTAATAAAAATCTGCTTGCAGACGGTAGGTGATTTCAGAGATTGAAAAAAACACAGGATTGAGTACGTCAGGCATTGCTTGGAGGCTTATTCTGAGAGTTGATGTAATTGGGGTTTTTAGAACGGGATTTGAGATAAAAGGTTTAATGATTGACGATATCCTGTGGGAAGGGGGGATTTTAGATATGCAAGAACTCGAAAATGGTATACATGAAGTAAAAATCAAGTCTAATCTAATTAATAAAGATATTTGTTTGGGTGACCTTTCGTCCGGATTTTCCCGGGCATGTCCTCTTTTTGAAGCAGGCGACTTTTGTCCTACAGGAATTTTCACTTTTCCGGGTTTCTGTCCAGATTTCTGGAAGTATAGAATTTTTTAGTTTTTTAATAGAAAAAAATATGTGGATTTCTCAAAAATTGTTGACAAATAAAAAATATTTTTATGATTCAATTTTTTAATGATTTCCTATTATTTCTGCAAGTGGTGAGCCGAATTTTGTGTTATTTTATTTTCTAAGCAAAATTTCCAATTTTCAAAGCTAATATTTTAAAAGTATTGAGAATCGACTTCAATGTTTTTCTAAACTATTATCCTTCAATCTATAAATTATAAAAATTTCTATTCATTTATGGTAGGCTTCACAGTCTTTTCCCTATTCCCATCTTTTACACTTTTTTTCGTTTTTCCACTTAAGTGCGAACTGAATAAATAGAGTCCTAAAAGAAAATTCAAATATTTTTTGTTGAAAGTTCATTCTTTTTGGTTGAAAAGTCTACTATTATATTTTTGATTGACAATTCGTCTTTTTTGGTTGAAAATTTAATTATCTTGTTGAAAATTCAACAGTTCTGTTAAAAAGTTATCATTTATGTTTAAAAATAAAATGGCAGGAAATTCAAATATTTGGTTTAAAATGAACTTTTTTTTATTGAAAATTCAACTATTTTATGACAATTTTAGACAATTCGCCTTTTTGGCATGACAATTCGACAGTTTGGTTGAAGCTCATTATTCTACTTGACTTAAAAACTTTTCTTGTTGAGAATTCGACAATTTTTTTGAAAATGTCTTTTTAGGTTGACTTTAAGTGTTTTTTGATTTAAATTCGAAAATTTTTCTGGTTGAAATATCAACTATTATATTTTTCGTTAAAAATTGATCTTATTTGGTTGAAAATTCAACTTGGTTGAAAGTTAAATTACTTTCTCAGAAATTAATTTTTTTTATTAAAGATTCATCTCTTTGGTTAAAAATTCAACTATTTTGTTGATACTTCATTTTGTTAGCTGAAAATTAATTTTTTTTTTCACTAAAAATTGAATTATTCTATTTTGGGTCAAAAACTAATCTTTTTTAGTTTAAAACTCAACAATTTTGTTGAAAAATCATCAATTTTGTTAAAAAATCATCTTTTTTGGTTGAAAAGTCTATTATTATATTTTGAGTTGAGCATTCGTCTTTTTTGGTTCAAAAATTAATTATCTTGTTGTTGATTTCACAATTTTGTTAAGAAGTCATACTTTTTGGTCAAAAATTAAATTGTTTTGTTGAACATTCGTCTTTCTGGGAACCAATTCAGCTATTTTGGCGGGAAATTCAAATATTTGATTCAAATTGAACTTTTTTATTGAAAATTGAATTATTTCATGACAATTTTAGACAATTCGCCTTTTTGGTTTAAAATTTTGACAGTTTGGTTGGAGCCTATTTTTCTTCATGACTGAAAAACCTTTCTTGGTTGAGAATTTGTCCATTTTTTTGGGAAATTGGTCTTATTTGGTTGATTTCAACTGGTTTTGAATTAAAGTTAAAAACCTTCATGGTTGAAATATCAACTATTAGATTTTTCGTTGAGAATTCATCTAATTTGGTTGGAAATTCCTCTACTTAGTTGAAAGTTAAACTACTTTCTCAAAAATCATTTTTTTTTGAAGATCTATGTCATCGGTTGAAAATTTAACTATTTTGTTGATACTTCGTTTTTTCAGCTGAAAATTAATTTTTTCAAGTGAAAATGTAATTATTCCATTTTTGGTCAGAACTTAATCTCTTTTACTTCAAAATTCAACAATTTTGTTAAACAGTCATCCCTTTTGGTTGAAAATTTAATTGTTCTTTGAACATTCATATTTTTGGGTTGAAAATTTAACTTTTCAGCAGAGAACACGTCTTCTTGGCTAAAAAATCCAACAGTTCGGTTGAATTTTTCTCTTCCTGCCTGAAAAATCTGTCTTGGTTTAAAATTCAATTATTTTGTTGATACTTTGTTTTTTTTTTTAATTGGAAATTATTGTTTTTACTGAAAATTTAATCATTCCATTGTGATTAAAAATTAATTCGTTTTACTTGAAAATTCAACTCTTTTGTTGAAGTATCTACTATTTTAGTGGAGACTTCAAGTATTCGGTTGAAAATGATATTTTCTATCGAAAATTTATATTTTCGGGTTCAAAATTCAACTGTTTTATAATGAATTCGTCTTTTTTATTTGAAAATTTAACGAATTTGTTCCAATTCTTTTCTTCTTGACTGAAAAATCTTTCTCGGTTGAAATATTAACTGTAAAACTTTTCGTCGAGAATTAATCTTTTTTGATTGAAAATTCAACTACTTGGTTGATCGAACTACATTGTTAAAAATTCATTTTTTTGTTGTTGAAGATTCATCTCTTTCTTTGAAAATTTAACTATTTTGCTAAAAAATCGCTTTTTGGTTGAAGAATCATCTCTTTGGTTAAAAATTTTAATATTTTGTTTGAAAGTTCGTCGCTTTGTTGATAATTAATTTTTGTCACTGTAAATTTAATTACACCATTCAACTGTTTTTGATTTAAAATTCAAAACCATTTTCGGCTGACATATCTACTATTAAATTTTTCGTTGCGAATTTTTTTTTGGTTAAAAATTCAATCACTTGGTTGAAATTTGAACTACTTTTTTTTTAAATTCATCTTTTTGTTTGAACATTCATAATTTTTTTGCTCATTCTTCTCTTTGGTTGAAAATTTAAGTATTTTTTTCATCTGTTTTGTTGAAAATGCAATTTTTTACTTGAAATTATAGGACTTCAAAGCGTTTCAAATTGCATTTAATAAAGTGTCTAGATTACTTTTATTTCTTGTAAGTAGAGGGGGGGGGGACATACAAAAGGTGAGTGGTCACAAGTTTGAAACATTGTAGTCCCTGTAAAATATTAATTCTTAAACTTTGGTATATATGTGAGGATAGTTTTTATATATTTTTTCAAATCTCGTTGTTCAATGTATCTTATTTATTTTTACCCTTATTTTTTTCTTATAGCGTTGTAAAATTACAAAGTTCAAAAACTTGTTATTGTCTCTATTTCAAAAAATGATGTTTGGATTAAATGTTTTTAAATAAAGTGGGATTGAAATTTTATTCCTACTTTCTCTCTCTTTTATCAAAACCTATGTCCTACTTTATCCTCTTTTTTGAAGACCGGTTGTTCTACATTCCGAAAATCAGTTCTGGTCTCTAATATTGTGGTTATTAGTTTTGTATGCTTTCTGGGTGGTTTCTGCAGTAATTGAGTTGGGGAGGGATGGATTTTTGTACTGTTTTATTGAAAATTATATAAAAAGTTTATTATCATCCCTTGAGGAAATAGAGGACGTCATATCATTCGGACGACATGACCAGCCACTATCCATTATTCTTTATTTGGCTGAGATATAAAAGCGTATTCCTCTCGGACATTTCTACCATTTTTCTCATAAACGTTTTTGATGGAGCGTGAAATCCCCCTTTCAATTTAATCCAATACATCTTTTTATTATATTGGAGACATAACCAAATCCAAAATTTTGATATTTTTTTCATCACTCAACGAACTGCCGATAAATTTTATAAGGAATTTTATTTTTTAATTTTATAATTAGGTTTTTACGATATTTTGTAGCGGAAATCCTGCTGCAGTAACTTTCAAAATATTGAAATTGATGTCTTTTTTTACTTGGGTTAAATGTCACCGGATTTGAAAGATTGAAAAGGGAAGTCACATTTCCTTCATTTAAGTTTATGGTTGTTAACGATGAAACATGTTGATCTAATGTAGAAACCATGTTCCATCTTTACTAGGGATTGTCCCTCTTGACCCCGTTAATACTAGACTTGCTATACCGTAATTCTTGTCCATATCTACTCAAGTATACATATATATTATCTAAACAATCTTATCAAATATTGTTGAATTTCAAATTACTCAGTATAATTTATAACAATGCAGGAATTTAATTCATTTTACCTGATAATCTCCTCTATCAACTAATAAAAATGATAAGAATTCGTTTCATTTGTTTCTTTTAGTCAAAATTAAATTCACTGAAACTAGAGGCTACCTTTCTTTGAGTAAAACAAATTTTAACCGATAAATAATACTTCTTTTATATCTTTTTTTCTGCTATTATTTTTGTCGACTTGAATATACGTTTTTTTAATCCTGATAGAAATCACTTTAAGGAATATTTTTTTAAAGTCCTGTTTATAACCCCAAAACCGAACATGGTTCATCAGTTCAAGTATTGAATTGTTTTTCAATTTAATTTTTTAAAAATTGAACTTTAGTGAAAAAGGTGGAGAAATGTGGACATAATGATAAACTAAGTGGATATGCGAACTTTAAGTATTTTTTCTTCAAAATCGAAATGAAATGTACTTTCTCATGAAAATTTTTTATGTACTAAAAAAGAACACCCAAAAAGTCTACACATAAAAAATAGACTTCGAAACTACCAACTTTTGCGGTTTACTGGAGACAAATGTGCAATAAATGTACAACAAAAAGAAAAAAGAGGGAGAAAATGAAAGAGTCAATCAAATCAACCTCTCACTATTTTTATTCTCTGTCTTTTTCACACTACTGGGGACCAATTGGCTTCGAAACCAATTTAGACTTCCTCATCAGAGATAATTTATAGGAAGACTACAGTTATAAATAATGAAACCTATATTAATTCAATTATTACCTGAAAATGAAAAAAAATTAATATCCGATGTTCTTTGGTACTTTTTTCCATTTTCTTATTAATATATTAATACCAGAGAGGAACAATCAGAGTAGACCAAAATTATCTTCTTACTAGACGTGTGCGAAAAAATTCGATTCGATTTTAAGCCGACAACACACGCGCTCCGAATATCGAAAAACCGACATTCGACGCGTGCTACCTTCGGATCGGTTTGTCCAACGCGATCGGCCGTCGTGTTTCGAAAAACCGACATTCGGTGAAGATTCATCTCTTCGTTTAAAAATTTAACTATTTTGCTAAAGAATCGATTTTTTGGTTGAAGATTCATATCCTTGATTAAAAATTTTAATATTTTGTTTGAAATTTTTTTGTTGTGAAAAATTAGTTTTTGTAACTGTAAATGTAATAAATCCAGTTTTGGTTGAAAATTCATCTTCTTTACTTGGAAATTTATCTTTTTGGTTTGAAGGTTAAACGTTTTTGGTTAAAAATGTAACTGATTCAACCATTTTTTTTATTTGTGAAGTTGAAAATTCAGAAGAGTTCAGCTTTGGTTGCCTTAGTTTTTGGTTTAGTTTTGATTACTTCAAATAAGAAAATCTTAAGCTTTAACAGTTTGAACTTTTGAATTTCAACTCGAATTTCAATGACCGCGAAAAATTTTTGTGGACGTGAAAAAAACCGTGAAATGACCGAATTTTTTTTTGGTGATGAAAGTGGCCAACCCTGGCTATTATAACCGTATTTTTAAATTCCATTTTAAACATAATTTAAAATTTTGAAACTCGAAAGTTTAAATGGACTCTGGATATATGTCGGGTTTCGGGTATAGCTTGCAATGGCCGTGAGGCTCTTCCAAGCATATCTTCGACATATATGCAAATTTCAATTCAATACTATAAGAATTAAAATTAAAAATTAAATTAATTAATAACGCCAATATTGGGCTACCCTTCAGTAGTGGGCCTTCCCCTTCAATTCTGGCTTTAGAGTATCAAATAAGAAAATTAATATTATAAACCTGTAAAGTCTGTAAAAAAATATTTTACAAATCTTAAGCTGAACAGCATCTAAGCAAATATTATTACTAATTATTATGCAATCGTAAAACGTATTTTAATTAAGAAAGTAAAAACTAACGACAGGTTTTTTTGTTGTTGTTCAGATTCAGGTTCAGATTTTTAGAATTAGAATGATAATTTATAAACATTTAGGGCCGTATGAACCATTTCCAGTAAGAATACATAATATTAATTGACTGTATTTTGTACGAATGTAGATTTTTGTCATCATAAAGGATGCACCTTTTTTAATAATGAAGACTAATTAATAAAAAGAGAATTTTCCGCGTGTATTTGAAGAAAAATGCGAAATATCCATTCGAGTATTCGAAGTGCCCGCTCTGTGGTTACGGATTTGCTCAACTTCGCTGCGCTCACTCGACCTCTCTCTCGGCTCCTTGGACCCCCTCATCAACGAATGCGAGTCGGCGAAAATTCTAGGAACGACTTAAATCCAGATGACTTCAATTGAGAGTTGAGTGTAATTGGGTTTTGTGCTAATTCTAAAATTTCAACATATATTTTTCAAATTCTCTGAATGATATTCCTGAAATCAGTGAAATTTTTCGTAAATATCTTTGTTACGATGGACAGTTTGGAGGATGCATTCGTGAAATTCGACTTTGTCAAATTTTAATGATTAAATCTAGATGAAAATAAAACTTTCGTAATCCAACTTTCTGTATGAATTCCTGATTATCTATTTCGTGTTTTGACAAAATTGAAATGTACAGCCACCTGTCGATTTTGTGCCGTCCGATTTAATTCCGCGTCGCCTCATTTCGTTTTTCAGGGTTTTCCCACTTACGGCTCCGTACCGAGGTGCGTCGGTTTATTCAAGATCAGCCGATTTAGTTTTGCTACCGAATATACTCTCTATTGCCCGATTTAATTCCGCTAATGAATGTATTCATACTGAAGTGTGAAAAAATTGTTCATTGCAATTTGAGACAGCAATTTATTATGTATATATGGAGAAATGAGAATGACAACTTGATAAAGACTAAAAATGAAATTTTACAGTATGAAAAAGAAAGTTTTCTACAGTAAACTTCAAAATATAAAATTTCAATAAAATTATGGAAGTATGTGCCTCTCAAGAACTATACGCTAAAGATGCAAAAAGATGGATAAACTTTTTTGTGTGTGGGGGGTGGAAAAACGAAATGGCGTGTATCCAGTTTTCCATCTAATAAAATTAAAAACTTTGTATTTCCTGAGAAAACCCTGAAAATGTAGAAAAGCCTTTTTTCAGCCTCTAAAATATATGCGACATATATATTCTTTGATATGCCAAAATGTGGAAAAACGTCTGTACTGGAACATAAGAATTTGTAAAATTATGAGAATGACAACTAGATATAATGAAGTTCAAATTTAAATTTTTATCTAAACTATTAACTAAGTGATAGAAAGTTTGGGCAAAAAGGTAAATGTACGTGGTTATTATTCACAATGTTTTATGGAGGTGAAACATAAAAATTCAGAGCCACAACTGATCACGGAATTAAATCGGACGACCGATCATAACCTTTAACAACCTTACTCTTGCTCGAAGTGGTGCGCGAGTGGGGATTCCTCTTCTCTTGGAAATTTATTCCCCTAGACCACCATACGTGGAATTAAATCGAGAGATAGCTGTAGGGCAGAGACCCTCGTTCGTAACCTGCTAAGAAGCTCGAAAGAATAAAATCCTACTCGAATGCCTCAAGCATTATTTGAATGCAATAAACTTTCTTCCTACGTAGAGAATAATCCATTTTCAATCGAAAATGTCGTTGAAAGCAAGTTTAAGGAAGCATTAATCAAATAATTAAAAATTTGAACGAAAATACCCGATGTGCCGGTTCGTGACCCGCGAAAGTCCCCTTTGAGCCAGTTCGTAACCCAATAATGAGCCGGTTCGTAACCGGCAATGGAAAACATTTCAAAAGTTTCCGTGACTATTTTTATAGACTATATTCAATCAATTTCACAATTTTTTAGCTTTTTTTTTGAAGGAGTTGATTTTTTGAGACTCGTCAAGAGTGACACTAACTGGCGTCAATAGCAAATTATGCCAAGTGCATCAGTTTGTATACCAACCTCACATTCGATTCGAAGACTGTCAATTTCTAAATGAAGCATTCATTCTTTGCTTTTGATCAAAGGTAAAAGTTAATATAGATATTTGAAGAATATGAATTAAAGTAAAGATTCGCCTCAGCATCTTAACGATATGTGTCATATTTTAATTTTCATAAGAGTTTTTGCCAGAGGGGATACTGATGCGTCACTGCTGATATTTCGGTGCCCGTTCGTAACCAACTCAGAAATTATTGTATTTCGACATGCAAAGCTACTTACTCAACTGATTGCACTCGAAACAAGACGAACCTTATTACTGTCCACTGGATACATTTTTTTTTACTCACAACACGCCGAGATGTCAAGTTTCGTGAAGACATTTCAGTGCTGATCTTATAGTCAGCTGGTCACGGTGACGGACCAGAGCGCGACGTTTTTATTTTTTTTTTCGAATTGATAAACACGAAATAATTCCTGTCATCTCATGTCAGTTATGTACATTTTCATTTTTACTTTAAAAAGAAATTCACATCAGCCAACAGTTTCTATTGTGTTATATAAGAAATCAATTTATATGCTTGCTGGGTTACGAACTGGTCGGGGGTTACGAACCGGGGCCTTCATCTTATGCTCAACAAATATTGTGGTGAACTGTGAAAAATAATTAATTATAATTTTTAAATTTTCTGCGTAGGAAGATAATTTTTTTCTACTCTGATTGTTCCTTTTTGGTATTATGGAGTTCAGCGACATTGAGATAAATTTGGGTAATGGGATAGATGCGATTTGGGGGACCGGTCAAAAATAAAAAGTAAGATTTATGAAGTGTTTCTCAAAAAAGATCGATATAAATAAGAAAATAGAAAAATGGACCAAAGAATATTTCATATTAATTTCTTTTCTTCCTTTTTCAGGTAATAATTGAATTTAAGTAACATAGGTTTTATTATTTATAACTGTAGTTTTTCTGTAAATTACCCCTGATAAGAAAGTGCAAATTGGCTTCGAAACATGTTGATCCACAGAAGTATAAAAAAGTCAGAGAAACCCATCTCGTTTGCTACACTTCGTTTTTCTTTTGAGTTTTCTTCCCGTTGAAGAATTTTTCTCATAATTTAGAAAATTTATATTGAAAGAGTGGATCAGTGTTTCTATCTTCAAGAATAAAAATAAAATCAACAAAGTTTTGAGAAAAATTGCAAAATAATTGAAATTTTTGTTCAATTAGTGTTGTGATGAAGTGTGTGATAGAAGGAATAATTGATAGAATGCAAGTTTCATGGGGTTTTTTCGTAAAAGATATTTCGTATTAACAAGGAAATATGTTTCTACTTCAACAAAAAAAAAAAAGATAACAAAGAAACTTTTAATGAGAATGTCAATGAAATTAATAAATCTTTTTGAATTTAGTTAAAAAAGGCTGCGATGCACAGGTGGACGGAAATTTATAATGTTTTCTATTTTAGAATAATAAAAAAGGATTTTAAAAATATTCATAATTAAATAAATTTTACATTGATCTTAAAGATTTTTGATTTTAATAAGAAAATGGGAAGATTGATCAAACAACATTCCATAATTAAAAATGTTTTATTTATACTTTCAGAAAATATTTAAATTTAATTAATATATGTTTTATTGTATATAACTGTAGTTATCCCATAAATTACTCCTGATAAGGAAGTCTCAATTGGCTTCGAAACATGGTGGCCCCCAGTAGTATAAAAAAGACGGAAAAAAGGAATAATGTGAGGTTGGTTTTGGTTGACTTTCTTCCTTTTCCCCCCTCTTTTTTCTTTTTTTTGATACATCTATTGTACATTTGTCTCTATGAGCCGGAAAAGCGGGTAGTCTGGAAGCCTAATTTTGATTTGTGAAGTTTTTGAGCGTTCCTTTTTTAGTACACAAAAAATTTTCATGAAATATAAGATTTCATTTCGATCTTTAAGAACGAAAACTATCCTCACAATCTTTCTTTTCTCCGCCTTTTTATACTACTGGGGACCAACATTTTTCGAAGCTAATTTAGACATCCTCATCACGGTAAATTTACAGGGTAACTACAGTTATGGATAATGAAACATATATTAATTGTGTACATATACATGGCAGCTTTTCTTTTTAACCAAATTCCAATATATTTATTAAATTCATTGATATTCTCATTTAGATTTACTTTGTTATCTCTTTTTGTTGAAGTCAAAACATATTTTTTGTCAATATGAAACATTTTTTTTGAAAAACCATGAAACTTGCATTCTACCGATAATTCCTTCTGTAATGCATCCAATCTAATTTTTCACTAACTGAAAAAATTCATGTATTACTCCTATACCGGACTTTTAGTAATATCTTTCATAAAATCATATTTTGCCAAATATTTTATCAATTACTCTGAAAATTATATTAACAAAAACATGAAAATAAGAAATGATAAAATAATTCTCGAATGTAACTTCCTGTGTATAATATGCAGAATTTTGTAAATCCAAAGTTCGGCAAACACTTCACCACAACACTAATTGAACAAAAATTTGAATTTTTTTCCATAAATGTTTGTAAATTTTGTTAATTTGCTTTTTCTTTTCAGAGATAGAAGCATAAGTTAACTTTTTCAATATACAATTTTTTACTTCATCAAATTATGATAAGAAAATTCTTCACCGGGAAGAAATTCAGCGGAAACACGAACTGCACGAAACGATAGTATTTCTGCGACTGACTGGTCTATATAGCCACTTACGGCCGATTCCACCAACCTCGGTCAAAAAGTTAATCCTTGGTTAAACCACGTTAACCCGTGGTGATCGACAGGTTAACGGAGGTTATCGATGGATTAACTCTTTAACCGAGGTTAGTGAAATCAGCTCTTAGACAAACAAAAACGTTTTACCTCTTTTTTGAGAGAGAGAATAACCAGTCTCAAACCCTCGTAAAAATCATTTGTTCAAAGAATGCCAATAGATTTCAGAAAATTATATAGAAAGTCTTAGTCCCGAATATCAAGATTCAGAATTTATTCCAAAAAGACAATAATAAGGTAGTAAAATATCTGAACATTGAAACATGAAATTTTATTTTAATTGAAAAACGAATACTATATCTCAAATTATGTACAACCTTCTGGCAACCTTATTATATTTATAATAAGTACCAGGATGACATTGTAATCGTATTAACAGTATACTTAGAAAAATTCACAAATATAGTAGACTAAAAGTATATTAAATATATTTGAAGTCAAAAATACCTGTAAAAATCATAAGATAAGAGAAAATGTAAATAAAGTACTCATTGGTATAAAATATGCACATATTATTAGTTGTGAGGTTGGTATGGTTGACTCTCTCTTTTTCTTCCTCTTTTTTCTTTTTGTTGTACATTTATTGTACATTTGTTTCTAATGAGCCGAAAAAGTGGGTAGTGTTGAAGCTTATTTTTGATCTGTGAACTTTTTCCATCCATGAGGTATAAAATGTCAAGGTGTTAGAAAAAGTCAAAATGATGTACACAACTCAAAAATAAATTTTTTCATAACCTCATGCGTAAACGAACTGAGGTTTACATTAATTTAAAAACTACATTTTCGGTGAGCATAGTGAAAAACAAAACGTTTTTGAAGTACGGATAATAATCAATCAGCTGATTGATCAAACACACTCTATGCCACACTCTATACACAAAAACACTTTATGCCTTAATCACTGTTTCTGTGTTTGATCAATCAAAATGATCAATGATTATTATTGTCTGTCGTTAATTACTCCAAAAACGTTTCGTTTTTCACTATCTTCACCAAGAATGTAGTTTTTAAATAAATCTTAACCTCCGTTCGTTTACGCATGAGATTATTAAAAAAATTATTTTTAGGTTCAGTACATCATTTAGACTTTTTCTAGCATCTTGACATTTTATACCTCTTGGATTTTATATTTTTAAAACTCTACGTAAACGGTCTTGAGAAAGACACAAAGAGGTGTCGAAACATCGGCCTTTTTTCTCTGTATAGACACTTTTATTAAATATTGATTAATAAAAGTGGAAAAATTTTAAAATGTCAAAAATGTGTTCTTGTTTTGGATTATTGCGTTTTTTCTATTTTCAAAAATGGAAAAATCTGAATAGATTAGTTCTAAATCAACCTACGAACTTTGAGGTTGCTTGAACAAGTCGAGTTGGACTCGCGGGTCGATGGGTTTTACTTCCCGTAAAAACATTTCTTCCCGAACTCGTCGGAAATCACTGGTCGCATTACAGGAAAAGGAAAAAGGTGAGGATATGTCAAGTAAGTGAATAGTGCTGTTGCGCCATTCTTACATCGCAACTTACTCGCTTATTCTACCTGATTATTAATTAGCCAGGCTTTTTAAACCTCTATTTCGAAAGGCATCACCGTGAAATACGCTGCATCCGGAAATTAGGCGCTTACACTTCTGCGCTTTCCTGCAATATCTATATGTATATGTATATGTGTACACCTCCTCTTTTTTTGAGCTTTAGACCGTGCAAATCCGGCACTCATTTTACGAATTGCATTCACGCCAACGATTTTTCGAAATCTTCCGTTTTCACTTCCCGCGCGAATTAAAGTGACTCGTTGGAGTTATATTTTAGGTTTTATGTAATATTAATTAAGGCATAGGCAACCCTGCAGATTGAAACAAATCCTTGCTTAATGTCATCCTTGATGTTTTTTAGTCGCTCATTCATTAAAGTTTGAAATTAAAAAATTGTTCAATTGCGACAGATCTTGAACGCTAATCTTAAATTTTTGAAAACTAGTTATCATCGATTTAGTTATGAACTTAGAAATTGTCATTCCATGAAGTCCAAGTTCAAACATTTAAAAAATTGTAGCTGCCTTAAACATAATCCTATTATAAATGAATATGAGTTTTAAATAACATAATGAGCTGAGGTTTGAATTGGACCGCCGGATTTTTGAAATTTTATCTAAGATATAAATACCCTAAAATTAGCTTAAAGTGCTTTCATTCGGAATTGCCGAGAAAGTAATACGGCTAATTTTTTAAAGAACTCTGGGTCTTTGAGATTACAATCCTGATTCCACCTGCTCATCGAACTTTTAATTCACACATTACGGCCAAGGCAGTCGGCCGACGTTATTTGTCTTCGGCGACACCTGAGATATGATAGCCCACCGAGGACAAAATGTGGTAACCAACACAGGTGCGCTACGCCGGAATACATATCTGCAGTACACAGTTTTGCCAATCTCTGAGATAAAGCCTTTAATGAAGGAGTATATATTTTTCAGTCAGTGATTTAAAGAATTAAAGAACGATTTACTTATCTTTGCATTGGTGCAATATTAGTGAGTAATGTTACATTACACAGGCCGACAAAATTTGTACCCAAAGACTGGACTAGGTGACCCCGAAGGATTTTGGTGTCCTAAAAACGAATCCGTTGTCTAAATTTTTTCTATATGTCAGGATTTCAAGATATTCTAACCAAGGGTGGAAAAATTAGTATTTCTTTTTATCTTTCATTTCCATTTTTGATCTTCCCGAAACGAGTTCTTTTCTCCGAGATATTATGGCACATTAACCATTTCAATTATCTGAAGGTTTTTGAGTTTTCTGAATCCAAATTTGAGCTTAGATTTGCAAAGTTCAAGATGGTGGATTCAATATGACGGACTAAAATTTTTAAAAATACTTGGTTTTGTACAACACTCAGTGTCTTAATGTTTTTGAGATATTAGACACATATTTTAGTATTTATAAGCAACATGACTATTTATTGAGTCACCAGTCAATAAAGCACATGGGAACCGTGAGAGTGATGGAATATGAGTGAAATATTATTTTGTTTTGCATTTTGGCTTAATGCTATGGTACAAAACAAAACACGATGTAGAGCTAATGGTCAACTGTTTCCGTATGCTTCATTGTCTGACGTCTTTACTCGATAAATAGAGTTGTGGTGCTTGAAAATTCTGAGATATTTGTGTAATTATTAAATGACATCTTTGCTGGTTTTTTGAAAGACATCGTTTTTTATTGACCCAAAGTATATAAAATTGTA
>JAUMHM010000088.1:15210721-15240801 GCA_032362435.1 Melikaiella ostensackeni
TAAAAAACTATGAAGCTTGGAAGAACTCTGGAAGTAAGAAGTCAGATGCAAAACTGTACCAAAATTGTATTCATTCATCAATCTGTGCTTTAGACGAGGATAAAGAAATTATAGACATCATTCTTCCGTCTGAATTGCATCTAATGTTAGGTGTAGTTAATCATTGATTCAAACATATGTCAAATGAATTTGAGAAAGAAAGTTTTTAGTGGGCCAAAAAGTGTAACGTTTCTCAAGATATTTACAATGGTAGCCCATCTTTTGCAGGAAACGCTTGTAAAACTCTCTTATATAAAGTTGATATCTTGCGATCCAACAATAATGTAAGGTGTGCAAAATATGTTTAGTGTTTTCAAGACTTTCGCGATGTTGTTAATTCGTGTTTTACCGTTACACTGAATCCTAAATTCAACATTTATATTACAAAATTTAATAGAAGTTTTCTAGATTTAGGAATCAGTGTCACACCAAAAGTGCTTGCGGTAATCTATCATGTAGCATATTTTTGCAAAAAGAAACAGCGAGGTCTTGAATACTACAGCAAACAGTCAATGGAATCGGTATATTCAGATTTAAACAAAAAACGTGGAACAAATACAAGGTTAAAAAAAGTAATGATAATTTTTCCCATAATTTATGAGAGGCTGTACAAGAATATAATAGTCAACATGTTTAGTTTTCATTTTTTTGAGCATATTACTTCTAAACTTCATTTCTTTATAATTTTTGTTGAAAGTTTGTTTTTATACATTGGTATAAAGTTATGTACATTAAAAATTATGTAAAAATATACTTATTATATAAGATTTATATTAAAAAGAATAATTAATATTATTTTTGTACTTCAAACATAACTTATTTCGAAAATAAATTCTTTTTTTTAATTACTTGAAAAATTGACATTAAAGAAAGCAAAAATAAAGAAACGGCTCTAAGAATGATTTCAATTATTCTTGAAAAATGTTTCTGACACTTTTTAGAACGAAACCTAATTATAATATAAGACCTCTTTTGTCACTTCCATTTAAAGTTCGTTCAGACACACCGTGAAGTGCAAGATATCACTCGGTCCTTCCAAAACATAGACTTACACATGGGCATGACTTTCATTGGGATGATGTTAAAATTTTCTATCATGGGAGAAATAAAAAAAAAGAGTTCATGGAAATTCTTTTTATAAAGAGAGAAGGTAACAAAGCTATTAATTTAAAAAAAGATATTGCTAGATACAACAGAATTTGGGATGGAATCATTAATTGGATACAATGACTTTCGTTTTGTATCATAATGTGAAATTCATGTAAATTAATTTCCAATTAAAGAATAAAATAATCTGAATTTGGGATTGATTCAAAATGTTTCACCTATGTCAAAATCTCAATTTTCAATAAATGAATGAAATATGTACCAAGTCTCAAATCACTATCAATCATATCTGTTTTTACTTTCAGGTAATAATGTTTTTCTAATCTAACAATTTTTTCAATTCTATACCTGTTGTTTTTCTATAAATTACCCCTGATGAAGAAGTCTAAATTGGCTTCGAAACATGTTGGTCCCCAGTAGTATACAAAAGACGGAGAAAAGAAAGAGTGTGAGGTTGGTCCTTTTTCTCAGGATGTACTGTGTTATTAGCTACATCTTTTGGTTTTATTTTTCTGTTCTACAAGGGGAGACCGTGAATTGTTTTTTTTTTTTAATGAATTTATCATTTTTGTAATGGAAAGTCATTATTGCAATATAGATTACGAATCGCTGACCCAGGTTGGAAACTGAACAAAAATGAAATCGGAATCAATTTCAGTTTTGTAAAGTTAGATCAAGAACCCTTGTGCAAAAACGAAGTCGTGAGGGTAACTGTTGCGACGGAAAGTTTCGAGTTTAATTTCCCGTAAAATTATTGACGGAAGTCTGAGCGAGGACAAATCATAACGCTCCGTGAATCCGTCCTACTCCTACTATCACGGGTGATCCATTTCCGTCTACCACTCTTCGCCGAACTTGTAACTGGCTCTCACGAAGAGCGTTCGATCTTTTTACATCGACCAAATGACCCTGTGTGCTTCAAGCTTGAAGAAATTTAAAATGTGAGTGTTGTTGCTGTATGTGAGGGGAAAGAGTGTGCGTAAACGACCTCACATTTACAATCCGCGCTCTTTACTCGCGGATTCGTGCTGGATTATCTCCCGTGAAATTGCCTGATTAACCTTGCATTTTCTGTGGGACATTTCACTGTTGATTTATTCTTTTTCTCATCAGACGATAAGTGTCATTTCTTTTAAAGACTAGTTATAATAATTATGAATTTGGGTTATATCTTCCATTTTTATAGCAAAAGCTCTAAATTTAGAAGCTGATCAATTTCGGATCCCAAATGATAATTTAGGATGGAATGTGATAAGAAAGTGTCCATAAACTACCTCACCAATTTTGGGCAATTTTGACCCCCGCCGTCGTTAATAACCATAGTTTAGTCTTCAAAACCTCCCCCCCCTGAAAATAACGTAGCCGTTGGCTAAATACGGATTTTACGTTTATTCTGCGTTTTTTCGCATTGCTAGTGACTTCAGTTTATGAAGCGCTTCAAATTTCTAAGATTTCAAGTCGAAATATATTGTGATTTCAACAAAAGACTTGAATTTCAAACCAAAAAAGACTTATTGTTTACCAAAAGAGATAACTTTTTTACCAAAAAAGACGAGTTCTCACCCAAGAGAGGTGACTTTTTTACCATAAATCCAAAAAGAAGAACTTTTAACAAAAAAATTGAATTTTCGACTCAAAAATAAGGCTTCAACAAAATAGTTGAAATTTCAACAAAATAATGAAATTTTCAACAAAATAGCTGAATTTTTGAGCTACAAAAATGAATCTTCAACCAGTTGAATTCAACGAAAAAAGACGACTTTTTGACAAAATAGAGGAATTTTCATCAAACAAGACTAATTTTCTACACAAAAAAGACTAATTTTCTACGCAAAATCACTAATTTTCAACAAAACAGTTTAGTTTTTAAGCTAAGAAGTCGAATTTCTTAGAAAACAGTTTACTTTTGAACCGGAAAAGATGAATTTTTAATAACAAAGTTCATGAAACAAAAATCGATTCGTTACATTTTCAGCTTAAAAAATTAATTTTCAACAAAGGAGAAACAAATTTTGTACCAGTTGGTTTCAACCAAAAAAGATGAATGTTCAACAAAATAGTCAAATTTTTAGCGAAGGAGGTGAAACTTGAGAAAAAATGAATTTTTAACAAAGTCATTCAATGTTACACCAAGTGGTTGAGTTTCAAAACAAGAATGATGAATTTTCAACCAATCAGTCAAATTTCCAACCTAGAAAATAAATTCTCTGCCAAGAAGATTGATGTTCCACCAAAAAAAGTCAATTTCTCAACAAAATACATCAATTTTCAACAAAATTGTTAAATTTTGAAGCCAAAAAGACGAATTATCTACAAAAGAGTTGAATCTTCAACCCAAAAATATGATTTTTCAACGAAAAAGTTAATTTTCTACCAAACATTTGAATTTTCAAATGAATAGTTTACTTTTCCAGTAAATAGTTGAATTTTCTACTATAATAGTTGGATTTTCAAATTATTTCCTGTTACAAGGGAGTCCAGCCAGCGACTGACCTGCCTCCAACTATTTGCTGATCAGCCATTTACTAGTAGCTGACCAGCCAATAACTATCGGCTCATCAGCCCTTTACTAGTGGCTGACGCTAATACGCGCCTCACCCATTAACTAATGACTGACCAGCCAATAATGAGCGTCTCATTAGCCATTTACTAGTGACTGACTGGCCAATAATGAGCGCCTTATCAGCTATTGATTATTGACTGACCAGCCAATAATAAGGAGCTTATCAGCCAATAACTAGTGGCTGACCAGTCAATAATGAGCAGCTCATCAGCCATCAACTAGTGGCTGACCAGCCAATAATGAGCAAATAATCAGTCATTCACTAGTGTCTGACTAGCCAATAATTAGTGTCTCATCACCTATCAACTAGTGGCTGACCAGCTAATAATGAGCGGCTCATCAGTCAATGAGCAGTGGCTGACTAGCTAATAATGAGCCGCTCATCAGTCAATAAGTAGTGGCTGATCAGCTGATAATTAGAGGCTCATCAGCCAATAACTAGTGGCTGACCAGCCAATAATTAGCGGCTCATAAGCCATTAACTAGTGGCTGACTAGCCAATAATGAGGAGCTCATCAGCCAATAACTAGTAACTGACCAGCCAATAATTAGCGGCTCATCAGTCATTAACTAGTGACTGACCAGCTGATAATAAGTGGCTCATCAGCCAATAACTAGTGGCTGACCAGCCAATAATTAGCGGTTCATCAGCCATAAACTAGTGGCTGACCAGCCAATAATTAGTGTCTTATCAGCAAGTAACTAGTGGCTGACCAGCCAATAATGAGCAAATCATCAGTCATTCACTAGTGTCTGACTAGCCAATAATTAGTGCCTCATCACCTATCAACTAGCGGCTGACCAGCTGATAATAAGTGGCTTATCAGTCAATAAGTAGTGGCTGACCAGCTAATAATGAGCGGCTCATCAGTCATTAACTAGTGGCTGACCAGCCAATAACTAGCGGCTCTTCAGACGGTCTGGCCTGGCGCTAGGCAAAAAAAAATCGTTACACATTTGGCCAGGCTCAAGCCAGACCGTCTGGTCTGGACCGGGCCATTGCCAGAAGAATTTTCCACACGGGCCTTACCATTTTCTTTCCGCCAAGTATAATTTTTGATTTAAGAAAGAATGGAGCGAGGAGTAGTGACAAATTGTAATTTTGTACGTGCTTTGCAAAAGTGATGAGTTAATGACGACGATCATAAATCATAAGTTTGTAACGAGCGGAACTGGGGAAAGAGTAATTTGTGCGTCCGGGCTTCTCCGGGTATGGTGAGTCGAGACTGCACTTTAACTCTACTAAATCCGGCCACGTGCATTGTTTCTACTGCTAATTTTAGCGGTCCCTGTCGCTTTGTCTACTCTCTCTCAGCATATCTTCTCTCTATTCAAATGCCAGATCATCGGCGTACGATGCATGTCCGTTTCGAGATTCTGATAGCCGAGACTGTGCCTTATTTCAAGACGAACTACTCTTCAGTAGAAATGGGTTTTAAAGAGAATCCAATTCGAAATAGACCGTTTTATCCAAATGTTAAATTTCGAGAAAAGCTGAAACAGGAAAATTTGAGCAAATCAAAGAACTTTATTGATGGATCTTAAAGTCATGGAATATTGAAAATAGTATTCTGCAGCACTATTCTTGGTTCACCTGTTTGCTGTACAAACTAGCTTAATAACTAATTTATACTAAGATTTTTTTATTTTTTAAACAAAATCAGTTATGTGGGCTGATTTAGAACCAATTTATTCATTCTATATCATTTTTTTAAAGAAAAAGGTGATAGTCCAAATCATTAACACATTTCTAAAAATTGCTAACTTCCTCAACTTTGTAAACTATATTTAGGCAAAATAGATATCTTTTGGTAAATTGAGTTTATCATTAACACATCAATTAAAAGAACTCAGGCTATTTTTCATAGGTAACCCTGCAGATTGGAACAAATCTTTGCTTAATGTCTCTCTTTTAAAATTTCTCAAAGATCGAAATGAAATCTGCTTTCTTATGAAAATTTTTTGTGTGCTGAAAAAGGAACAACCAAAAAGTTCACAAATCAAAATAAGACTTCGAGACTACCCACTTTTCTTGCTCATTAGAGACAAATGCATAATCAATGTACAAACGAAAAAAAAGAAAGAGGGAGAAAAAGAAAAAAAGAGTCAACCAAAACCAATCTCACACTTTTTTTTCTGTCTTCTTTATACTAGTGGGGACCAATATGTTTCAAAACCAATTTAGACTTCCTCGTTAGAGGTAATCTATAAGAAAAATACTAAAAAGAATAAAAAAGATAAATAAATAAATAAAAATAAAAAAATACTAAATTTTTATCAATCACAATGAAAACCATAATATCAAGTTATTTATCATGAATTTACTTATTAAAATTCGCTGAAGTGCATCGCCGCACAGTTGGGCAAAAAAAACGTCCGTGGACAAATTGTTTTCCTGAAGACAATTCTTATCCGAATTGAACTTTTTTTTAATGAAAGCTAATGAAATTCCGAATCGAACTTTCATGGCGGATATTTGAAGAAATTTTCTTTTTATATTCATTAACAAAAATGAAAAAAAAAATTTGACCTTTGAAATGTACTAGTTTTTAACAAATATTTTGATTAATTCAAAAATACGTGGAAAACATTAAGCAACTATCCAAAAAAGACGTCCAATAGCAAAACAAATTTTTTAACATTTACTGAATTTGTTATGAAATAAGTGGATGAAAAAGTATATAAATGAGTGAAAAATAAGTGCATAAGTGAAAAATAAGTGCACAAGTGAAAAAAATGAAAAGTGAAAAAAATGAAAAAAAGTAAATGAAAGAAATAAAATAAGTGAATGAAAATGGTTTTTTTTGGATTGGCAACAATTTGTCATTTAATTCGCACTAAATTTGAACAATTTATGGACAAAAAGAGTTTTTTAGTTGAATTAACGAATGTTCATAAATTATTTTTGATTTTATAAGCAAGTTTTACAAACAATCATCCATAACAGGTATTTATGATGAAATAAAGTTTTTTCCACGAAATTGATCACATATTACCTAAAAATGAAATCCAAGTGTCATATTTGGTCACCCAATAAAAATAGGTAATTTTTTACGCAAAAATGATTAACAAATACATTATTTGGGTATTTTCCAGCATTCAGACTTTGTTCTTTTAGCGTAATCAACTGTTAATATCAAATTTTTAAACCTTTCTTAGATACTTCGATGACGATCCACTATTTTTATTGTTACTAATAATTAAATTATCGTGGCCTTTTACCGTATATATCTATATTTATTTTTTGGGATGTAAATATGTTACATGCAGTATAGACGATATCAGTAAAACAGAAAGTTTTTTATTAGAATTGGTTTGATTTTCATAATATCTCCACCAGGGTGACCCTTATTTTTCACTTTTAGAATTTCTTTACTCTCAACCCCCAGTTTTGTTCGAATACCTAAAACAATAATCTATTGCAAATTTTATCCAAATTGGTTAATATTAACCCGTGCCTCAAACACCATAAAGTTTAACATATGTTTCTTATGGGGAAAAAGCAGTTTTTTGTTAATCTAAGATTTCAAAACCATAAAATCTTGCAAATTATTCCGCCTTGCAATATGTTGTTCAGAATTCTTCAAAGAATCAATATCAGTCATAAATTTTAAAGTTAAGTTATTTCATGGTACTCTTATGGGTCCCCAAGGAATACCTCATAAATGCCAAACACGAATTAGACCTAATATTGAGGTTTATTAACGCCTTTAAAATTTTTTTTCCATAAATCATTACGAGTCGATAATCTGACATTAACCAGTAATTTTTTAAGCAATTTGTGATTGTTTAAACAATTTTTGTTTGTTTGAACATCTGATTTATGTATATGAGTCGAGAATGTCATGGATTTTCTAGACAAATGTCAATTTTTGTGAGGACTAATTTGTTGTTAATACTACTCTTAATTGTTTAAAGAAACTTAAATTGTTTAAACAAACCTAAATTGCTTAAACAATTTCATATTTTCTAAATATTTAATTTTCGCCATTCTTTTGCAGATGTGTCCATTTGTAGGTACTAATTTGTTTTTGGACAATACTCTATAATGTTTAAGCAAATTGGAATTGTTTAAACGATTTTTATTTGTGCAAACATCTGATTTATTCATATGAGTCGAGAATGTAATGGATTTTTTAGACAAATGTCAATTTTTGTGAGTAATAATTTGTTTTTTATACTACTCTTAATTGTTTAAGCAAACTTTAATTGTTTAAACAATTTCATATTCTCTAAATATTTAATTTTCGCAATTCTTCTGCAGTTGTGAAAATTTGTGGGTACTAATTTGTTTTTGGACAATACTCTATAATGTTTAAACAAATTGGAATTGTTTAAACAATTTTTATCTGTTTAAACATTTTAGAGTATCGTTCAAAAACAAATTAGTACCTACAAATATTCACATCTGCAGAAAAATGACGAAAATTAAATATTTAGAAAATTTTTAATATTTTAAACAATTTCAGTTTTTTTAAACAATTAAGAGTAGTAATAAAAACAAATTAGTACTCACAAAATTTGAAATTTGTCTAGAAAACCATTACATTCCCGACTCATATGAATAAATCAAATATTAAGACAAATAAGAATTGTTTAAACAATTTAAATTTCTCTAAACATTCTAGAGTATTGTTCAGAAACAAATTAGTACCTACAAATATTTACATCTGCAGAAAAACGGCGAAAATTAAATATTTGGAAAATATGAAATTGTCTAAACAATTTTAGTTTGCTTGAACAATTTTTGTTTCTTTAAACAATTAAGATTGATAATAAAAACAAATTAGTACTCACAAAAATTGACGTTTGTCTAGAAAGTCCAATCTAATCTATCTATCATCGACTAATACTGATTTTTTACCAGATTCTTGGCAAAAATATTGTTCACAATAATTACTCTATAAGTTTGAATGATATTAATTGAAAATTGAAGAAATCCGTTGTCTCCAAAATTTAAAAAAAGTGCTTAAGAAAAAGTGGACTGTAAATTACAAATTTTTTCCAGAGTTGTCAGAGAAACTAATTACTGTATGTAGTTTTCTTTATTATTGCGAACAAAACAAATCAAATCCCACGAAAAACACTACGTGTGAAAAAATTCCGCCATGTACATGAATATTAATAGTTTATTTATTTATATTATAGGTAATCAAAGTTGTGAAATCAAAAAATAAAGCCAAGTACCAATATTAGAAAATCTGTAAATAGAAGTGTTTTTAAATAAAAGGAATTAGTTCAATGAAGTAATTTATTAAATTTTTGTTTGTTTGCTTAAAAGATAAATTGATAGTGTGAAGGAATAAAAAAAGCCTATTATTGTCTTTATATACACTACACTACAGTACATTATTCTACATCATTGACATATTTTTTTATCAGACAAAACAATTATTTAATAAATTACTTCATTGAACTAATTCCTTTCATTAAAAAATACTTCTGTTTATAAATTTTCTACTATTGGTATTTGGCTTTATTTTTTGATTTTACAACTTTGATTACGTCCAACATAAATAAATAAATTATTAATAGTCGTGTACTAGGCGGAATTTTTTCACACGTAGTGTCTTTGGTGAGATATGATATTTTTAAAACTTAATCGAAGGAACAATATTAGAAAGACTGTTTCTATTAATAACGAAAATTCGGTATGTACAGCCGATTCAACGGTCTGGGCTATTCATCACGAAATTTCGGTATAAATAGCCGATTCAACGATTCTGAACTATTTATTCCGAAATTTTGGGATGAATGGATCGGAGTTTCAACCTAGCTATTAATACGGAAAATGTCATTCTCTATAAAAAAATTTATTTTCATGAATTCATATTAAAGTTAAAACATAGCATATTCTAGATCGAATAAATTTGAGTGAAAAATTAACAATGTCTGACAAAAGGAACACAAAATGTTCATAAGGAAAAACGCAACATAAAAACTATAGATTTTGTTGTTTTATTATTTTATTATGAATTATTGTTTTCGTAAGACTTGCTATACTTGCAATCTATATATTGACATCTAAGTGACAGCTGAGGTTAGGAGTGTGAATTAAAGTATTTGAAGGGTTGTACGCCACAAGGGGCAAGTGCCAATATTTTGAACATGAGATTTTTGACAAAAACGTGATTCAAGAAAGTACTTTTGTGACGATTCACAAGGGTGTCTTTCCGCCTCCCGCGAAAAATTGGAAAGGGGTGAAAATGTGAGTATTTCTGTGACCATTCAACTGGTGCCTTCCCACCCCCGCGAAAAATTGTTAAAAAATTTTAGTAAACTCACAGATCTGACAGCACTTCTGAAAACCTTATCATTTTAAATGCCAACATCTGAATCACTTATTTCTCTTTGCTGTCATATTTTTAAAATCATCCAGAACCTTCATATTATTAATGCGTAATGATATTTCTGTCAGCGTTTTAACTCAGTGGTACTTATCGTAACCGGACTCGTTTAGATAACGAGGTGAGTTAAACACATAGTAATAAGAAATTATGTGTATAGTAAACGATATGACACTCTATATCTCACCTGACGTTCTGATAGTTTCTAGAATATAGCGAAACAGAACTCGTAACTAATTTATATCACCTTGTTGATCAGATTCTACGTACTTGGATTTAATGAACCCAAGACAGGTAACATGACGAGGTGGAAACGGCGTGCTTATAATAACCGTGATACCGAGACGTATCATTTCGAGCAGCTTGCCAAGCCGGTATTAAATGTATTTAACACACCTAAGAGTTAAAAAGATTGGTGGAAATTGTCGTAAATTCAAATATGCACAATTCTTAAACGTGATGTTAAATTTAATTCGCACTAGTGTGAAATTTATAGAAGCGTTTGTAATGGTACACTTATCAGTTAAGGAATGCAGTTTCAGTTTTTTCTTTCATAAAGAATTTGAAGTTATGCTAGAATTATAAATACTGCAATAAGATTATTATAAGTTATAAGAGGTACGTTAATTTGCATAAGGGGTCAAGTTTGGTACGGGTATTTCATGCAAAGTACATATTTTGGTTTAAATACATATTATTTAAAATAATCTTTTCCTCCTCGGTTTAATATAAGTTTTTAATCAGACTTATTTGAGATTTCTGATTAATCAGCTCGTCCATGCCTACTTTAGAATTCGATTCGTTGATTGCCTCTAAATACTCTCAATTATTTAAAGACACTTAGGATGCTTAGCTTTTTGGCAAGAATGTTCCATTTGCATGGCATTAATCGTGCGCATGGCGGCGCGTTGGAACAGGTGTTGAACTTAGATTGTCTGGGACACGAGGAACAACGTATTCTTCATAAATTGTTTCGTAGTACGCAAACTGTTCGAATTTTCGTTCACCCAAAACGAAATACGATCGTCTTTTGCCTCAAAAAAATGATCCGAATTTAGATTCACATCAAAATAATTAATCTTATTTTTGTTTCAGAAATCCCTTTCCACTATTCTCATCAAGCAGAGAGGTAAGTCACCAAAATTGATATTCACAACAACTTTAACCAAGATATCTTACCGCGAAAAGAAAAAGTCAAACACCTAGAATCGTTCTCCTTGATCCAATATGCCCCCCTCACAAATCCGTAAGCCTATTTTTCCCTGATTCATGGTAATCCGCGCCCGATGCATACTCGAGCGAACTCGAATCTACGCATATGCCGCAATAAATATTTTACGGGTGCCGGGTCCGATTCGGTGTTAGCGGTTTTTTATATATACGGGGGTCACACCCCCTCTATATCTTCGGGTCTTTCAGGGGTGAGTTTTTTTCTATTATACCGTGATTGTTTATTGACGAAGTGGACTCTCTGGGCCGGGCGTTACATTCTCTTCGGGACATCTATTACTTTGTTGTTTGCTTCTTTCCAATATGGGCTGCTTTCCTCTTCTTATATTGAGTTTTGGATGTGTTGACACGCACACAGCCACCGGGAATCTCTCTGCCGTGACCAGTCCAAGTAACCCCTCCGAGGGTTGGGAAACTTAGAAAGAAGTGGGCAAAGTGAGAGATCCAAGAATGAGGAAGAAGGAGCTCGTTGGCGAGTCGTGAACAGGAAAAGAGGGGGTCAGTTTTGTCCCAAGTGTGCAATGGTCAGAGCCATAGATCACGCAATATCAGTTGTCAGGCCAGTCGAACGGATCGGCTTCCTAGGGGTGGTGCATGTGGAGGACTGGACACTGACTATCCCCGAAGTGCGAGTGATGACCCCCTCGAGACTTTGTCCCATGCAAAAACACAGCTCGTACGCTAAAACACACATTTATAGAAATACACATATATAGAAATACACATACGTAGACGATACCCCATACATCCCTAACCATCACTTCGCTTTTACCTTTCCTATTTATGGTGGAGGACACATAAAAAGGAATATGTAACGAGCCGCGATAATTCAGTCCTTTCCGTGGCATGGGGAAAAAGTTCCTTTTTTATCGGCCGAGTCCTCGGACATCTCGGTGTATGAAGTAAGAAGAAGTAAGTGAGCGAGATGAAAATAGTAAAAAGAGGGTTCGATATTGTTTGACGGGGTCCGGCGAAATACGCTTCTCAAGCGCGTTTTCCCTGCAGACCGTGAATGCGAAATTGCCCGGCCACTCGGCGTGATTCTCGATTCCGCTCCTGACTTATTTATGTGATTGCCTGTAGTCGATGTGAAACAATGTTCCCGTCGTGTATATAAGGGATTGAGGTGAATTTTTCTTGCTTCTTTCAATACGAAAATAACCGCGGGAATTGATATGAACTTCTAACGGGCTTGTCAGCAGCTAGGGCAGTATAGTTTGTATTAATCTATAGGTGAGAAATTATGCTTTCCTTTTGATTTTTACGGAATTCTCAAAGATGCTGGTTACAATTTATTTTAGTTTTGAACCCTGAAAATTCAATATCTTTTTAGAGTTTCCAGCTGTTTCAGTGGTACGTGTAATCAAGGATTAGTAATATTCGCGAAGAATAAAAGAAAAAAAGGGAAGATAGGAAGAGCATAAAAAAAAGGTGCGTGTTCGAGTTCGGTAACATCGCGATTGTATTGAAAGCAGAATTTATGTTGAAAAAGGACGTAAGATACCACGAATTTGTGAGCTGTCTCGCATATTCCCTGGTCATGCCAGACACCTGCACGATAGAATCTATGTGACTACACCATGGTACACACCATATTGCATTCGAGAAGATCCGCTGCTTTGGCATATGTAAATCCCAATTTACCTCTCTAATTTAGCAACTTACACTTCTCCCTGTAACCTATCTAAATATACAAATAGCCTAATCGCAAATCAACCATTACTACTTTTTTACTTCATTTATATTCTCTCTTTTTTACGGCTTTAAGAGTTTTTACACAACTATTACATGTTTTCTTATCGACAATCCTTATATAATACCTTACTAACTATTTCTTACATATCTTCTTAACCACTGTTCTTACTCTAAGAAGCTTGCGACCTTGCCCTGGGCTTCCGTTTCCTCTTACCTAAATATTAAAATTGTAGCTCTATTTTGCAACACTACTTCATCATTATCCTGCTTTAGGAATCATTTTTTGGCTTTTCCCTGCTCCGTGCAGCCAGCTCTCTCTCTCTCTCTCTCTCTTGACTCTTCCAGCTTCTTCTTCCACTCCTTACCCTGACCATTTCCATTCAAAAACCACTTTAATCTCTTCCATACTCTCGCCTTTTCCTTCATCACTTGAACATCTATCAAACACGTGCAACTTTTCACTCTCTTGAATGTCTCCATTCAAATTGAAAAAAATAATAATAAAAGAGGAAAGGAAGAGAATGAATCCTCAAAGTGCCCTTTCTCCATCTTTCTCTCTTCTTTTTTTATTTCTTACTTTTTAAAAATTAAATCACAATAGGAAAGCATTTACAAAAATCTATCAACGTCATTTTTTAACATATCAAAACCCATGCAGGATGACTTGTCGAAAAATTTGTTTTTATTGCCTTGAGAAGAGTGTTGAATGAATACAGATACGTTAGTAGATTTTTGTAAATTTTTTTTTTTTATTGTGATTTAATGTAAAAAAGGTATTGTTTTTACGCCCAGACTGCTCGGGCGTTCAGACTTGGCCAAAAAATTACATAAAGCCTATGTGGTTCACCATTTTTTTATGGCCCCAATCGATGACGTCGTAAAAATAAACAATTAAATGGTGTAGAATTTATATTCATACTACATATATAACAAATTGATTTGAGGAAAAAATTTTTCAATACATGGTCATTACAACATATAAAAGTGCTGTAAACAATGTTACACTACATAAGACACCGACAAAAAATCCTAGGGTATGAGGAATCGAACCCTCGACAAGTATGGTTTAATATGGATTTATAAGCAACGCCGGAGTCCACACGACCAGTCTGTCGCCCATTAATCCTGATTTATATTAAATAGAAGTTTCTTCTAAAATCGAAAACATAAAATTTTACTTATAAGGGTAATTCAAAAGGAAACGTATCGTAAAGTTTTTCAAAACTTATAACCAATATTGGATTTTAGGATCAGCTTGTTGATATTAAAGCGATCTTTTGTTTATTTATATTGCCTATAGTAATTTATTCAGTAGCTGGGAAATATACTCTTTCCGGAAAATTGTTACAATTATTAAGTGGCGTAACTACTGTAGAGAGAAACCCCGCATTGCGGGGGGAGGGCTCCTGCGAGGGGACTCTTGAGCTGAGCAGCTAAAATCTATTTAAGGGATCATCCATAAATTATGTAAGAAGATTTGAGGACGATCTGTTAGACCAAAAGTGAATTTCCTCTCGAAAAAAATGCGTAATTTATTGCAATATAAGTTTTTTAATAATTTTGAAAAATTTAACTTGAAACGCTTTAGATCCTTGAAATTTCAAGTACAAGTATTGCATTTGCAACAAAATAGATGAAATTTTATCCAAATAAATGGATTTTCGATTTAAAAAATGATTTTTCAACAAAATACATGTATTTTCAACCAAATAATTGTTAGTTTGCATTTTTAACCGAAAACATGGAAATCGTACCAAAAGAGATGAATTTTTAAACCAAACAGACAAATTGTCAACAAAACCTAATCTTCAACAAAATACATGAATTTTTAACCAAGAAGATTAATGTTCGACCCAAAAAGACAAATTATCAATAAAATACATAAATTTTTTCACCAAATAGTTCAATTTTCAACTATAAAAGATTAATTTTTAATCATGAACATAAAACTTCGACCAAAAGAGTTAAATTTTGAAATCAAAAAGATAAATTTTTAACAGAAGAGTTCAATTCGTAACCAAAAAAGATTTTTTAGTCAAAAAAGAAGAAAAATTTCATCCAAAATGTTCAATTTATGAACCAAAAAGACGAATTTTCTACAAAACAGTTGTATTTCCAGCCCGAACTTATGAATGACCTAGAAGATTAATTTTCTATCAAAAAAGATGAATTTTAGCAAAATACATAAATTTTTTGCCAAAGAGTTAAATTTTCAAATAGATGCACAGTTTCAAATAGATGAATTCTGAAACAAAAAGACAGTTTTTAACATAAGAGTTGAATTTTTAATCAAAAAAGATTTTCAAGTCGAAAGAGAAGAAAAAATTTAACCAAAATGTTTAATTTTTGAGCCAAAAAGACTAATTTTCTACAAAACAGTTGTATTTTCTGTCCGAAAATATAAATATTCATCCAAGAAGATTAATTTTCAACCCAAAAAGATGAATTATCAACAAAATATCTAAAAAAATGACCAAAGAGTTAAATTTTCAACGGACGAATTTAAATTTTAAAAAAATGAATTTTAACAAAATAGTTCAACTTTCAACGAAGTAGTTGAATTTTTAAGCGAAATAGATGTATTCTCAATGAAATATGTAATAGTTGATAATTCAACCAAAAAAGATTTTAATTTTAAATCATAAAAAGTTGAATTCAACCAAAAGAGACAAATTTTCAACGGAATAGGTGAAACCGTAACTACAACAGTTTAATTTACAACATAACATTTGCATTTTTGATTGCAAAGATGAATTTTGTACCGAAAGAGAGGAATTTTCAACAAAATACATCAATTTTGAACCAAATAGTTAAATTTTCAACCAAGGAGAATGTATTTCTACCAAAAAAACGAGTTTTCAACAAAATAGTTGAATCCAAACCTAGAACAGATTAATTTACAACAAAAGAGTTGCATTTTTAACTACAAAGATGAATTTTCTACCGAAAAAGAGGAATTTTCAATCAAATACATAAATTTTGAACCAAATAGTTGAATTTTCGACCAAGAAGATTGTATTCCTGCCAAAATGGTGAATTTTCAACAAGAAACATAAATTTACAATTAAATAATTGAATTCTCCACTAAAAAATATATTTTTTCAACCAAAGAAATGAACTTTCAATCAAAATGATGAATCTTCAACCAAAAAAATAAATTTTCAAAAAAATTCTTCAACTTTCAACCAAGTACTTAAATTTTTAACAAAGAGAGATTAATTTACAACGAAAAATGTAATAGTTGAAAATTCTACCAAAATAGATAAATTTTTTCTATTGCGTTCTATTAATTCAGTTCTCATTTAAGTTAAAATCAAGAAAAATGGCAAAACAGGGAAATAGGGGAGACGCTGTGAATCCTGCGATAAGTACAATTAAGAATTTTGATCATTTAGAGGCTAAAAATGGGACGATACTTTGTATTATATGAACTGCTCTTTTTTTCACGGCGACTCCTAAAAAAATTTTCAGGGGGGCCTCCACGTTTCTAATTACGCCACTGCAATTATTAAATGCATCCTATTATTGATATTTATAGAAACATTAATAAAAGAATGTCAAATTCGCGTCTCGTGAATGATCGTTCGAGAAGATAGAGACATAGTGGTTTCGAGCTGAAATATTAAAGACTTTCTGAGAGAGTCGCTCCCTAGACACCAGTTTGCTCTTTCTGCTCCTTTTCGCACATATTTCAGAAACGCTTTCTTAGTGGAAACCCAGCTGACACTAGTGTTGAAATAAATATATCAATTATGCAGTCAAAATCCACTTCACGAAAAAAAAAGAGAGTGAAATAGAAATATTAAACTATATTCAATTTGCTTCTCATGTTGAGAGAATGATCAAGCACGTTTAACGAATCAAGTATATTTAGATCAAGTGAGTGGTAGCGTACCCAGAGGTAGGCCGAAGAAAGAATGGTTGGAATGTGTGAATAAGGCTCTGAGGCGGAGGAACATAAGGAGCCGCAAAAACACAAGAGCGTGCACGAAACGATACAGGTATATGGATGTAACGGAATTAAAAGATGTATGCAAGGATAGGGATGTATGAAGAACAATTGTTTATAAAAAGAAGAGTGTTGCCTGAAGCGAAAGATTTTGGATATTATTGGACCCGCGTGAAGAGATTCTCTTAGTGGATTAGTACGATGGTTTTATGAAGCTCTCCACCTGGGGTGATTGCTAGAGAGATTGATCAGTGACCTGGAATGCTACAGTCCGAAAAGAGTGCATAGTTAGACAAAAGCCCGGGAAAACTGGCCAAATGTTGAAAAATAATCAATTTATATAAAACTCATTATCCAGGGTTTTTGGAAATCACTCAATCTAAATTTTGTGTCAAAAACTTATAAAAAATCATCCGATTTGTAAAAAACCCATTTTGTAGTGGCTTTTTGAATCACACATTACAAAATTACATTGCAAAGAAGTCAAAATTCAAAATTTCCGATTCAATATGGCGAACAAAACTTATGAAAAAATATCCAATTTGTATAAAACTTATTTTCTAGGGATTTTTCATGTCGTGGATTACACATTACAAGTTGCCAGTTAACACAAAAAGTATTTTCATTAAAACTGTTGTCTCCTCTTGATTTAATAGTAAACAGGATCCTATTTGTTTCCAAATAATTTCCTTGCAATAAACTTCACTTAATATCTCACGATACTTTTGTTTCAAGAAAAATTTCCCCTGCGTCTTACAAAACCCATTGAAAGTCAATTTTAAATTTTGTATACAATACTTGGACTATGTAAATGTATAAACCGATGTGAAGTGAATTTGATGAATATCGAATTATTTAAATAAAATCTTCGTCGCCATTTTGTACCCACTGTTTAACATTTTTGAATTTTTGATACAATATTTGGAATCTGTAACTGGAGAGAACCCTATAAAATGAGCTTCATATAAATCGGATAATTTTTTATAAATTTTGGTCGCCATTTTGGATCGGTGAATTTGAATTCTGAATTTTTGACTAAAAATTTGCAATCTATGACTCGAAAAACCCCTGGATATTGAGTTTCATACAAATCGGGTGATTTTTTTATAAATTTTGGTCATCGTATTAGTTCTACCATTATGAATTTCAACCTTTGGACTTGAACTTTGTAATCTGTGACTCGAAAACCCCCTACAAAATGAGTTTTATACAAGTCGGATGATTTTTTTTAAATTTTAGTGGCCATATTAGATCGGTCATTTTGAATTATAACTTTTCAACTAAAAGTTTGGAATCGGTGACTCGAAAAACCCCTTTTTTTAATAAAAAAATTGATATTGATATATATATATATTCTCGTTATATATATATATTCTCGTTTTTTATTCTCTGGATATATATATTCTCGTTCGTTTTATACAAATCAGATGATTTTTTGCTTAATTTTGGTCGCCATTATTAATTTCAACTTTTTGACCCAAACTTTGTAATCTGTGACTCGAAAATCCCCTACAAAATGAGTTTTATACAAATTAGATGATTTTTTAAAAATTTTGGTCGCCATTTTGGATCGGCAATTTTTAACTCTAACTTTTCAACTAAAAGTTTGGAATCTGTAACTCGAAAAACCCCTGGATAATGAGTCTTATATAAATCAGATGATTTTTTTCTCAACTTTGGTCTTCATTTTGGGTCAGCGAATTTGATTTCTAACTTTTTGACTAAAACTTTGAAGTCTGTGACCCGACAAATTCCTGGATAATGAGTTTTATACAAATCAGATAATTTTTAAATGAATTTTGGTCGTTATTTCGGATTCGTGAATTTGAATTCTAACTTTTTGACTGAAAATTTGAAATCTGTGGTTCGACAAACCCCTGTTTAAAGAGCTTTATACAAATCGGATAGTTTTTTCACAAATTTTGGTTGCTATTTCGAAACGGAAATTTTGAATTTTAATTTTTTAATATAATATTTGAAATCTGCAACTTCATAAACTAGTGAAAAATGATAATAGCTCCCGTGTAAAAATATTTCGTCTTGGATTTGTCTTCAAGACGTCCCATTTTGTCTTCAAGACATTGAAGTCTAGCTCTGTCGCATAAGCCAGGATTTTTGTTATGTGTTGGCTAAAGGCCAATGAAAAGGGACCAGATAATATGGACTTAAATTTGAAAATTAATTTTTTGTTTAGTTCTTAAAATAGCTATTACAAGTAAAAAAATCAGAATTCATAGGTCTTCACGACTTTAGCCATCTAAAATTTGCTTCAAAAAGATTTATGTTGTAGTTTTCTATAAGAATCTTCTAAACCGCAAGAAACAGAGAAAAACGGACAACATTTTCGGAATTTTTGCCAAACAAGTGTCATAGAAACAACAAATGGAATAAAATGGATTCATTTGATGTGCATATTGTATAATAAATTGAAAAAAATTGTTCTAATATAAATAAGGATTAGCGTTTATGACGGTTTAAGGATGACCCTTTTCGCCAGGACAGGTAGGCATTGGAAACCTTTTTCCTGGCTCAAATAAAGTCTGTCTCCGTCTCATAAGCCAGACTTTCAAAACGCCCTCAACAAGCCTTGAAAATGTCTTGATTGCCTGTAATCAAGACAAAACCCAAGGCGGAATATTCTTACACGGGACGATAATTTGTGGAATTTTTGCAGTTGTTTCCGTGCATGCATCTCTTGGTGAACTCCTTAGTGCCAGGACTCATGCATCCGCCTAATATTATGTTTTTTACAGCATTAAATTTAAAAAAAAACGCAAAAATGGGCACTCGCAGGACATAGTGAACATATTAGGCTGCAAATACCTGCTTTCCTTTTTCCGATTAGAAGTGGCGCCCTGGAGAGCCCGGACTCAGCAGTAGATGTAATTTCGTTTTCTGTAAAAATGTGACATTACAATTCATATTCTCACAACAACTTTTGAAAATTAGAACACGATTTTTCGAAGACTAATTAATGAATCAATGCAAAACTTTATTATCAGCTACTTCAATGTGTTTAGATACCGAAAAAATACCGGATTTATTATTCTGAATTTTCAACTTTTAGCCAGTTTTAGATGATGTTTTTAGATGTTGACCAGGTTATTGAGTTTGATAAGAAGGTGTTGAATTTTGTTGGTCTACTGGTCTATATATATTCATAGAAAATGTTCAACGTTTCGGCCTTCGACGAAGGGGCTCTCCAAACGTACAACAATTTAAAACCTAAATACAGAAAAGACATAAAAATAATTGTCACACTTTGTCTCCGAAAACAATTTTTATGAGCAGTTCTCTTACCATATTGTCCCAATGGGTAAAATCTCATGTTATTAATGAAGTAAGTCAGTCATTTTTGTTAGTCAAAGATCGTAAAAGCTGTACAATTTTCCATATTCCTAGTCGTTAGTTGAAAAACATTGTTTCGAAGTACCATAATATGTGTTAAGAAAAATATATAAATCAAAACGACTTCCACATAGTATTTGCATCATTAGGATTTTTAGTATAAAAACATTGGTGGGCCATCACATAATCCTTCAGATACCATGAGAAAGTGACATTTCGTAAATATGGAAAATTGATATCGTACTCGTATATACAAAGTGGTTATTAAAATAAGTTGAGTTACTGTGTCTAGTTTTGTCGGGCTTTTGTCTCACTAAGGATTGCTAAAAATTCGAGAGTGTTATTAATTGGAGGTTAAGGATCTTTTAATCGGCGGCAACGTCCTCCGCAAATTGTTAATCCATAGCAGGTGGCTGCATGCAATTTCACCGTTCATTGACGGATATTGAATTCGAAATCCCATGATTGTCGCGTCGCGAACAGTGCTCTATTTGTAATACCATCTGAGAGCAAGGCACGTAATCCAGCAAGTTTAGCGAATCCTGTGTTGAAATATGTCATTGATACTAACGTGAAGGTACGTGGCGAGTGCGTCGCATATGTAATTCCTACTTAGAGTCACCATTACGGTAATATATGGCACATTAAACAAGTGTCTACCTTCGATACGGGAGTCAACTCCCTCTCGTCTCTTTCTTTCTTTCCTCTTTATCGCGAATGCTCTTTCTCTTTCCCCAAGTCTCCCGTATGGTGGTTCACACATACACTTTAGTTGAAGAAGCTTCTATGCACATGTTCCACTGCTCGTTCGTTCAGGTGCTTCCAGGGCTCTTACCGGATGCGTCGTTAGATCCGTTAAATGGAAAAGGTTAGTCTTGTAAGTTGAGTCCACTGTCTTATACCCACATGGGGAGTGAATTGGTCACTTTTTGATGTGTAAATGCTATAGGCAAAGTATATAATCCAGCATTATACATAACTGGGAATGAAAACATCCACCGCGCCAAAAAGGGGCGCTGCATTGCCATACAAACATAGCCGCGGAAGCCATATAGATAATATGGAGTAGCAATAATTTAATTAAAAAGTGTGTTTAAGTTTAAAAAATGGTATTTTTGGACTTAGATAGTTTGTGTAGTTACGCAACAGCTACACCTGCATCTAGAAATATGATCGAAGGCCAAAATATTCTTAGTTCTGGTATGATTTTAATGTCCGGAGCTACCATAAAAACTCGCGAAAAAGTTGAAATATATTCATTGTGCCTTCAAATCAGTGCTTTAACTTCAGAACCACACAAAATGACAGGAAGGTCATTAATTAATAGTGGCGATGAGAATTGCAAAATTTCATTAAAACGCAAGGAGCAGACAAGTAAATTCTCAAACTTATAATCTTTCACATTTAAAATTTGTAACCGTTCATTGTGTTTATCTGCAACTTCAATTTTTCCAAATAAGTTTCGCCTTTTTATTTTAACACTTCCAAGCCTTGGCGCTCTATGAAACCTTAAATTGAGGTTTTTATATTCTTTGGAGTCGCAACTACTGACGCAACAACCTCCGAAATTTGTTTATTTTCGATATTGACGTGCAAATTCCATCATTGGATTAATTATTTAATTTCATTATTAACAGCTCAAAAGTATTTTGCTCATCAGAGCTACTTATGACAGCACTTAATTATTCAGTTGGACGATCATTACAGTTAAACGCTATGTTTTTGCTGGTTTTCGTGATGTTTTACGCGTACTTAATATGTCATCCGCGGCCATATTGGTTAGTTCGCGTAGGGGCCGACAGTGTCGCATAGCATGTTTAAATCTCCAATCCCTAAGCATTATATCGCAGTAAATCCTGTTTGATCAACTTGATCCCGAAATTGGATGAATATGAGATGCACCGCTTCAATAGCGGTTTCAGAATTTTTTGTTTGACCCGCAAATTGTGTATTAAGATGATCCGATTTTCGAGATCGCAAACCTGTCAAAACTTATAAATTTCATATATGACACATGTTTTGTCAATGACTTATATCTTTTATCACCCTTGTACTTGAGTGTCATAACTATTTGACAGGGTTTTGACAAGGAAATATCCAAGCGGACCGAACCTTAATAAACAACCAGCTGGAGTAGTGAAACTACACAAAGATCTTGCGTAGAGGTCTGTGGCGTTCAGAATTACTTACCTTTGAAAGTTAGTAAAAAAAATATCAACTTCTGAGTTTACCATTTAGAGCAGAGTAATTTCGCTTATCCTATTTGAAAACTTGCGTATTATTTCTAGACAGGAAAATGTACGAGAATTCAAAAAAAATTGAATGAGGAAATCCGCGTGGTTTTCCAGATACTGGTCGTAAAGGAAAGTCTGCTTCATGAGCTTTGACCAGGCCATAGGCCAAAGATAGATTTGTATGAATTTTGTCAATATCTCACCTCTCAATTTTGTTTCCCAAACATTTTCGACGCCTTAATCTCTCTAGAATTTCAAACGTACCTTTTTGAATCATTCTTATAGGATCATTTGGAATAACTGCAAAACTATCTTTTCTTTTATTAGGTTTTTTTAACGTCGCATCCACATGAAGGTCATTAACGATGAGAGATAAAACCAATTAGTTCAACAAAGAATGGACTTTGCTGATGGAAATAAAATAAGTTTCAAAATTAAAAAGTATTAAAAGAAAATAATGGAATATAATGTTACCCTCAATTGATTTGCTAAAATTGGCAAAACAAGTTCGTTTCTTGAAGATATTTTATTGTTTTTTCAAACTGTGTGGGTTGTCCAAGAATTTTTTGGAGTGAATTAAGTGATATTAATTTAGGTCGGATATCATTGAACTTAGTACACTCAATAATAATGTGTTTAACATTGATTGGAACATTGCACTGATCACAAAACGGGGGTTCCGTTTTTTCGATGAGGTGTTTATGTGTCAACTTGGTGTGTCCGATTCAAAGTCTTGTGAGCCAGCTTGTTCTCTTCGGTTGAGGGTTTTCCATGTCGGGTGATCCAAACTCATTCTGGAGATTGGGAAGTCGTTATTTTGTTTATTTCCTTGAGGTATGTTTCGATGCTGAACAACTATTCGCTTGCTGAGGGTTTTAGCATCAGCCAACGGTAGTTTAGTGTTTTCTTCTTTGATTGGTAGGGATGTAGCGTGTTTGGCTAATAAGTCTGCTTGTTCATTTCCTCTGATATTTTTCTGGGATGGAATCCAGATTGCTATTATTTTATTGATGGTTTGAAGACATTCATTGTAAGTTTTTTGGATAATTGAATTCTGCTGTCGTATGAGTTTCTTTTTTGAATCGCTTGGAGGCTGCTTAGAGAATCACTAAAAACTATGAATTTATTTTCCGTTGACTTTTTGAAAAAATCGTACGCTTTAATTAGTGCGAACATGTCGGCTGAAAAGACACTGTATTGTTTTGGGATGCCGAAGAAGAGTTCGCGTGAGGATGAGTAAATGGAGCAACCTACTCCTGTCCTTGGTTTTCTTTTGAGTTTAGATTAAAGTTTATCACTTCCATTTCGTTTAATCTAGAGTGACTTGAATCGCAGTGTTTAGAAAGGTGACCATCTTGTTCACAAATGAAACAGGTCGAGTTCTCTGCGGTTATGAATATAAGTTAGGATGTATCATCGAAAAAGACTATCATTGATTCAGGTAATTTTTCAAAATCTTCTGGATGGATGAATATCTGTCGGCTGAAAGTCAGAACATGGGAAAAGCCTTCTTCTGAGATACCTGCCCTTAGGAAACTTATTCTGGAAGCTATTTTTAATCTTTTCCTGAGAAATTCTTCTTCTAAGGTTTCGTGGAGAATGACAGGCGATACGTTAGATAAGATTATTCTTTTGAGTGGATTAATAAGGGGTCGATGTCTAAGTTGATGTTGTCCGATGGTAACTGTGTTGTGTTTGTCGGTCTAATATAAAAAATATGCATCATTTTTTGATTATGAAATTCTTTTAATATTGAAACCGTAATACTTCCTTCATCAACCTTAGTAATCAGTAATTCAGGATGACATTTAAAAAAATTTTGTATCAAAAAATCTTTCGTTTAATTCTTTTCCTTGTATTTTGTAATTCTTTCACTTTGTTTTCTGGTAATTTTGATATATTAGCCTCAATGTCTGTAATGATCGCAAGAAATTCAATATACTTTCTTTCACTATATTTATTACTAAAGCCTTCACCCAGCCTTAAAATGTTGATTACCTGATATGAAATTTCTATGTTTGAAATATCTAAAAATCATGGTTCAGATTGGTCTTGAAAAAGAGTTAAGTGAATATTCAGAGTCAATTTTTGTATGTTATTTTGGATATTGAGAATGATTTCAAATTTTTCGTATATGTTTTTTTAATTATTTTCAAAGGCTTTTTTATTTAATTCAGTTTCACTTACAAGGCATTCTTTGATGATGTAATCCGGTACTAGAATTTTAAACCGAACAGCTGAATTTTTAACCTACAAAGGTGAATTTCGGGCCAAGAAGATTAATTTTCTTCCCAAAGGCGAATTTTCAACAAATACAGGAATTTTCAACAAAATATTTAAATTTTTAAATAAAAAGCTTAAGTTTTGAACCAAAAATGGAACAATTTAATTTTCAATTTCAAAAATTACTTTTCAAGAAAAAGAAACAAATTTTCAACCAGTTGAATTCAACGAAAAAAAGGAATTTTTAACAAACTTGCTCAATTCTCAACCAGGTAGATGAATTTCAACAAAGAAAATTAATTTCCTACCAAAAGATGAATATTCAACGAAATACATGAAGTTTCTACTAAATAGTTGAATTTTCAACTAAAAAACGTAAGTTTTCAACCAAAAATGGAATAGTTAAATTTTGAATTTAGAAGACTACTTTTCAAGAAACAAAAGAACGAATTTTCAATTATTTGAATTCAAGGAAAAAAGGCGAATTTATAACAAAATAGTTCAATCCTCAACCAAATAGATGAATTTCCTACAAGGAAACTTAATTTTCTATCTCAAAAAACGAATTTTCCACAAAATACACAGATTTTCTAACTAACAGTTGAATTTTCAGGTAAAGAGGTGAATCTTTAATGAAAATGAATCTTCAACAAAGTAGTTCAACTTTTAACCAAATAGTTAAATTTTCAACCAAAAAGATGAATTTTTTACCACGAAGCATAATGTTCTACCAAAAAGACGAATAATCTACGAAGCAGTTGAAATTTTCAATATCCGAAAATATGACTTTTCAATTTTAAAAGATAATTTCCGACCAGGTAGCTAAATTTTCAAAAAATAGTTTATTTTTCAACCAAATATTCGAATTTTCTACCAGAATAATTTAATTTTCTGCAAAAAGTATGAGCTTCCAACAAAAACGTTAATTTTCAACCAATAGTGGAATTTTTAACCAAAATCATGAATCTTCGACCAAAAAAATTAAATTTTTTACAGAGTAGTTCAACTTCGAACCTAGTAGTTGATTTTTCAACCAAAAAAAAGGATTCTCAACGAAACATGTAATAGTTGATATTTCAACCCAAAAAGATTTTAATTTGAATTCAGAAACAGTTTAAGCAAACCAAAAAAGAAGAATTTTTAACAAAATAGTTGTATTCTCAAGCAAAATTGATTCATTTTTAAACAAAAAGTTCCATTTTAACGATAAATTTTCAACCAAACAGACATATCTTCAACAAAATACATGTATTTTCAAATAAAAAAAGAGAAATATCCAACCAAGTAGTTGAATCTTTGACTAAACCATATAAATTTTAAACCAAAAATGGAATAATTAAATTTTCATTTAAAAACATGAATGTTTCACAAAAAAAATGTTGACAAAACAGTTAAGTTTTCAACGAAAGAGATGAATTTTCTACTAAAATACATGCATTTTTTTCAATTAAAAAAAATTATTTTCAACGGAAAAAGATGAATTCTCAACAAAAAATGTGATAGTATATATTTCAACCAAAAAATATTTCTATTTTTAATTGAAAACAGTTACATTTAACCAAAAAAACAATTTTTTAACAAAATAGGTCAATTTGCAATCAAGACATAGAAAAGCATCAACCAGATTGTTGAAGCTTCAAGCCAAAAAGACAAATTTTCAACAAAAATGTTGATTTTCAACCAAATAATAAAATTTCTATCCAAAAAAGTTCAATTCTCAATGAAAAATGTAATATTTTAAATTTTAACCAAAATAGACGGATTTTCAACAAAATAGTTAAATTCGAAACCAAAGAGATAAATTTTCAACCAAGAACATAATTCTTTACAAGAAAGAGACGAATTTTAAACAAAATACATGAATTTTCAACTAAAAAAGATCAATTTTCAACGAAAAATGGGAGTCGAATTTTTAATTGAGAAGCTTAATTTTTAGCGGACAAAGATGAATCCTCAACAAAAAATGTAATAGTTGATATTTCAACCAAAAAACAGTTTAATTTGATATCAAAAACAGTTATATTCAACCAAAAAAACATTTTCATCAAAATAGTCAAATTTTCAGTCAAGTGAGAAATAAAATCAACCAGATTGTTAAAATTTCAAGCGAAAAAGCGACTTTTCAACAAAAGAGTTGATTTTCAACCAAATAATAAACTTTTTATCCAAAGAGATAAATTCTCAATAAAAAATGTGATAGATGAAATTTCAACCAAAAATTACGAATTTTCGAAAAGATTGTTTGATTTGAAGCCAAAGAGATGAATTTCTAACAAAATATATGATTTTTCAGCTACAAAAGTTCAATTTTCGACAAAATAGTGCAATTTGCAACAAAAGAGATGAATTTTCAACCAAAAAGATTAATTTTTTTACAAAAAAAGACGTATTTTAAACAAAATACATGAATTTTCAACTAAAAGAGATCAATTTCCAACCAAAAATCTCATAGTTAAATTTTCAATTGAAAAAATTAATTTTCAATGAAAAAAGATGAATCCTAAACTAAAAGTATAATAGTTCATATATTTTAACCAAAAAAAATCAATTTGAAATCAAATAATAAAATTTTTAACCAAAGAAGATGAATTTTCAACTAGAATAATAAATAAAATGACTGGAATAATTAAATTTCTTTTTAAAATAATTCATTATCAACCAAAGAGAAATGAATATTCAACTCTGAAATTATTTTTGATTTATTTCTAAGTGTAATTATAGATTTCGGAAAATTTTGAATTCCAGGGTGGGAGAAAAATGTCAATTTTCCTATATTGGGCTATAAATCTATATTGCTATCTACCGCTACAATTTGAATAGTGAAAATAAAAAAAATAGTACGAAAAGCAATGAAATTGATTGATTGTCGTAAAAAAGACTTGTGAACTACATTCCGAAAGTAACTAGAAAAGTAACGCTTTTTATAGTTATGGTTACTGAGAAAAATTCAACTAGTTACCAATTCGTAACTTACTTACAAAAGTAATTTCGTTACCACTATCGTTACCAAAAAAAGTAACCAGTTACAGTAACTAGTTAAGAGGAACTAGTTACTTCCCATCACTGCAAAATTCCCTGACAATTCCAGGTTTTCCAGGTTAGTAGACACCCTGTTATCGTCCAAGAATGCAGGCCCGACGGAACAGATCTTGTCTGTCTCTTTCGCTCATTAACAGGTGTGAATATAAACAAATGAGAGTGAGCGAGACACTCAGATGGGGAGAACCTTCATTTGTTTTACCCATGTGAGTGTCTCGCTCATTCTCATTCATTTAAGTTCACACCTGTTAATGAGCGAATGAGACAGACAAGATCTGTTTCGCCGGGCCTGTCCTTCAGTATCGCACTCTTTCATCTTCGAAAGATCGACGTAATGGATTCCACTCCCTTTTAACTCTTTTCTGTGTATGTTCTCTCTTCAATGTCCAAAAAAAGTCTGCCATCATGTTTACATCCCACCTTCCTTGGTAGCGCCGTTCTATCTCTATAATATTTTGATGGAATCTTTCTCCACGCTCTTCACTCTAATCACCCAAATTCATTGGAAAATAGTCAATATGAGAATTTAATACATGTAACTTTAAGCTCATATTACATCCCACTTTACCGAAGTTCTGTATCATATTTCTCACAACTCTTTTGTAATCATCACTCTTGTGGTTCCCCAAAAAGTTTTCATTAACTTTCTTGAGGCTTAACCAAGCTGCTTTTTGTACTTTGTTCATAGTTGTGACGAAATTCCGACCCCTACACATTTTCCGGATTTGAGGTCCATCGAATATTCCTGCTTTCAGTTTTGCATCCGATAGTTCTGGAAATTGTCCTTGAAGATATATAAAACAGCAATCTTCTTCTTCTAATGCTGATACAAACTGCTTCACCATGCCCAGTTTTATATGCAGAAGTGGCATTAAAACTCTCACCGGATCCACTAGTCGGAGGTTGGTAATGTTCTCTGACCCTGGATCTGAAGTTTCTCTGACTGATCAGTCAATCTCTTCACAATGATTAGATCTGTCTCTACTATCCCATAAGCATAGGAAACATGGATGTTTAACGTTACCTGATTGCTGACCCATAATTATTCCCAATATTTCGAAATCGCCACAAATCCGCCAATTGTGTTCTGAATATTTCAATTTATCCAATACCAATTTGATACTTTCGTGATTCTCTTTTTCTCATTCTCGATGGCTCTGTAAATCCCTGGTTTCAATTTATCGATCAATCCATTTATAACGTGACAGTCAACTAATGAAAGCTTATTTTTCTCTTGTGAAATATTTCCTGAAATGTCTTTCTCTATTCCTATAGTCAGTTGCTTTCACATTTTTTCTCACCAAGTTTTTCTTTCTGTGTATAGAAACCAAGAATTCCCTTGTTTCTTTGAATAGTCCTAAATCTCTGATGAGATCGCTCAATTCCTCTTTCGAAGAAAGTTGTGGTTTTTTTCTTCACTTCCTAAATATTCTTCGTCAATGTCAGTTTCACTGGGGCATTCTTCTTCGCTAGCGTCTTCTTAGATCTCTAATCTTTCCAGAGAAGAAATACGTCCGATTCTTTCAATACCTTGCTCATCTGTATTCCACATCTTGATGGGTCTTATTACTGTCGGAACATCGACGTAAGTAATGCTTCATTTATTTTATTTTTGTTGAATTCAGTTACACCGTTCTTGCACAAATAGCAATCCTCTTCACGAGTGGGTTCTGCCCATAAAGTTAGACTCTTTAAATTTAGATCTTCAATAGTTTTACTTTTATGTCAACCAGTCAATTGTGATCTACAATAGTCGCATATTTTATGTGGCACCCATTCTTTAACCTGACCAGCAATTGCAAGATCATAACAATTTTCGTAAATCGTTCTGATCTGCTTAGGAATTCTCCTAAGGGTTTTGGGGGATAGAATTCACTGCATACGTAGCCGAATGAATCAGGGTCTCTTTTGCAATGATGTTTTGAGGTGGTAGCTTCAAGACCAACTCGTGATTTACTAGTACCTTTAGATTGTTGAGTTGAGGATTTTTTGGTTTTATTCATAAATTCCATAAGTGCATGATAGACCCACACATTGAGAATCCTGTTCCGATCGCAGGTGAGTCTGCCATATTGGGGGGTGATAACCCTTATACCTCCCCCGGGCTAAGTATGAGGGCTTTCCGACTTTGTCGAGGACAAATTCAACTCGTCGTCGAACACGCTACGGCTCCATCCTCACACCCTAATGCCCTTCTGCAAGGCAGTACGCTCCAACTGGCTTCGTTACTCCAACAGATAGTGATACGAATTATTATACACATCCCTTTTTAGGGCAGTTGTTATCGTTCACAGAATCTGTCGGAG
>JAUMHM010000088.1:15240901-15270022 GCA_032362435.1 Melikaiella ostensackeni
CCCCCCCCCCCCCCCCGAGAGTAATGTAGCCCTTGGCGAAATAATTAAATTTATAAGCCACAAGGACGAAATCTTTTAAAGACAGTTGAAATTTCAACAACAAAGTTCATTTTCAACCATGAAAGATGAATTTGCAACGAAGAAAGATGACTTTTCTGCCATAAAAGATTTAATTTTTAATCCAAAAGGACGAATTTTCAACGAAAAAGTTGTATTTTCGACCAAGAAAGATGAATTTTAGAAAATAGTTACATTTTCAACAAAATAGTTAAGCTTTAAACCCAATAGCTGAATTTTTAACTTAAAAAGATGAGTTTTCCACCAAAAAGGTTAATTTTCTAACAAAAGACGAATTTTCAACAAATGCATGAATTTTTAACCAAATACTTAAATTTTCAAAAAAGAATTTCAAATTCTTTACATAAGCCTTAAATTAAAAATGAAATAGTTAAATTTTAGTTTAAAAAATCACTTTTCAACAAAGAAAAAAAGAATTTTCAACAAGTTGAATTAAACGAAAAAACAAATTTTCAACAAAGAAGATTAAGTTTCCAAACAGACGAATTTTCAACCAAAGAGTTAAGTTATTAAGATGAAAAGTCGAATGTTTTAGAAATCAGTGGACTTTTGAAACGACAAAAATGAATTTTCGAGAAAAAATTTTATTTTCCCTCAAGAAAGAAAGATTTTCAACCAAATAATTAAATTCAACCAAAAAGATGAATTTTTAACCAACTAGTGGAAACATCAACAAAAAATATGAATTTTCAACAAACAAAATTAATTTTCTACCAAAAAAGACGAATTTTCAACAAAACACATGAATTTTGCTCCAAATAGTTGAATTTTCAACTTATAAATGATAAATTTTCGACCAAGAATATAAAATTAAAATCTTCAGATAAAAAATTGATTTTGAACCAAATAAACAACGAATTTTCAACAAAATAGTCCAATTTTCAACCAAAGAGGTGCATCTTAAAAAAAATGAATTTTTAGCGGAGTAGTTCAACTTTCAACCAAGTAGTTGAATTTTGATGAATTAGATCAATTTTTAAGCCAATAAATAAATTTTCAAACAAAAAAAAAGAATTTTCTATCAAGAAGATTAACGTTCCACCAAAAAGACGATTTTTCATTAATATACATTAATTTTCAACAAAATTGTTAAATTTTGAAGCCGAAAAGACGAATTATTATCTATAAAACAGTTGAATTTTCAACCCAAAAATATAATTTTTCAACAAAAAAATTAAGCTTCAACCAAATATTTTAATTTTCTACCATATTGTTCAATTTATGAACCAAAGAGGTGGATATTCTACAACCAAATAGTTGCATTTTAACTAAAATTACGAATGTTCCACCAAAAAAAAATTAATTTTTTACAAAGTTGTTCAATTGGAAACCAAGTAGTTGTTTTTTCAACCAAAAAAGATGAATTCTCAAAGAAACATTATAAGTTTTAACAAAATAGTGAAATTTTTAACCAAAAAAGTGAATTATCTACTAAATAGTTGAATTTTAAAATAAATAGTTTAATTTTTAACCAAATAGTTCAATTTTCTATCAAAATAGTTGAATTTTTAACCAAATAGTTTGAATTTCTACCAAATTGTTGAATTTTAAAGATAAAAAGACGAATATTCCACAGCTAAATACTTGAATTTACAACTAAAATGACGAATATTCAATTTTTAAAAATGAATTTTTCACAAAGTATGTAGTTCAACTTGAAACCAAGTAGTTATTTCATCAACCAAAAAAGATGAATTCTCAACGAAACATGGCTAGTTTTAACCAGATAGTTAAATTTTGACGAAAGAATGCATTTTCTATCAAATAATTAAATTTTCACCCGAATAGCTTAATTTTCTACCAAGCTGATGAATTTTCAAGTTAAAAAGACGAATATTCTACAACAAAATAGTTGAATTCGCAAGTAAAATGACGAATCTTCATAAGAAAAAAGAATTTTCTACAAAGTAGTTGCACTTGAAATCAAGTAGTTATTTTTCAACTAAAAAAGATGAATTCTCAACGAAACATGATAAGTTTTAACCGAATAACTAAACTTTTAAACAAAAAATGAATTTTCTACCAAATAGTCAAATTTTCAGCAAAAGCGTTAATTTTCAACCAGATTGTTGAATATGCACGCCAAACAGGACGAATTTAGAACAAAATGCCAGATTTTTCAACTAGAAAAGATCATTTTTCAATTGAAAATATTTATTTTCAATCAAAAATGGGATATTTGTATTTTCAGTTAAAAAAATTAATTCCTTACAGAAAAGAACAGATTTGCAACAAAATATTCAAATTTTCAACCAAACTGAAGAAGTTTCAACTAAAAAAGATTAATTTTCAACTAAAATGGGAAATTTAAATTTTCGATCGAGAAGATTAATTTTTAACCAAAAATGAAACAAATTTTCAACACAGTAGTTAAATTTTCAACCAAAGAGATGAATCTTGACCAAAAAAATTATTTTTTAACAAAGTAGTTCAACTTTCAACCAAGTACTTGAATTTTAGACCAAAAAAGATGACTTTATGAAAAATAGTTGCATTTTCAACCAAACGGTAGGATTCTTAACCAAACGAGATGAATCTCAAACCAAAAATATAATAGTAGACTTTTTAACCAAGAAAATTAACTTTTAACGAAAAATAACTGGATTTTTTCTATTGGGTTCTATTAATTCAGTTCGAATTTAAGCGAAAAAAAAAAACAGAAAAAGGAGAAATTTCTTAAAAACAGGGGAAAAAGAAGAATTCTTTGAAAGGAGAGAAAAGAGGGGAATAGGGGAAAGTGTGTGAAGTCTGAAATATGAAAGTGATTTTGAAACTTATTAAGTTATTATTGAACCATTGCAGGGCCATCTTTCACAAAATTCGCAAACTGTGTTAAAATTATCATCAGAAAACGTATTAAACATAATCAAAGCTCCTAAAGTTACTTCCAATGACCCCTTCTCCTCCCCCTGTTACCAACCGTTGTTTTTTGTGCGACCCCCTCCCCTCTCAAATTGGTAACGTAGTTTATGGATGGCCCCTGAGAAGCGCCATACAAAATCCAATTTTTTATTCAATAACAATCTCAGGAAGAAGCTGTTAAAGTGAAATTGATTAAAAGAATGGATCAAAGATAGATATTTTATTGTAGCAATTCCCTAGATGCAGAGAATGTCTCGAATAATTACTATTTCCATTACACGAAACCTATTTTCATTAAAGTAATCTTCCAAATTCGCAAGGGTTGCAGATGAGCACGAATGGCTGAATCGTCAAGTACATACGCGTGGCTGACTCGATACAGCTTTAATATGAAGATTGGTCGATTTACTATAAGGACTGCGAGGGAAAAGGGAGATAAAGAGGTAGAACCAAATAAATACCATTTCAATCTTAAACCATTCTAAATTTAACATTATGGAAGGTAAATTGATACAATTTTCAAATTACTGTAAACTGAAAAGAAGGTAGCAGCGTATGCTACCACATACCGTATTTTTTAAAAATTATTTTGTGACCATTTCTGCATATTTACAGTCAAGGTATTAACGAAAAAATTTTTTTTTAAGTTTATGAAAAAAAGCACGAGGAGGCGAACGCATGACGGCAGACTCTCTAGCCTAGAACCTAGACCATTGCTCTATCACATTTACTCGAGCACTCTACAATTAGACCGGTAGTTAATCAGCACCGATTTCTTTTAACCCTTTTTCCTCGTTAACCGCTTTTTATCCAAGCAAATGGTTTGAGGTTTTTTCATTTCATATTAGGCCCTCTTCGCCCACAATAGATTATTAAAATCCGTGTCCCCCATTACGCGCACTTCCTTGTAAATATTCATGGCGTAACCTCAGCACAAAGCAAACTTTATTACAGAATTGGGTCAATATCCTCTCTCTTTTTCTGTCTTTCGGTGTCTTTTCTAAAACTGTACGCATCCGAGTCGAGTATTCCAGCCAGAAAGCACAATACACCGCGAACTTAGTAACTTAATAGATTACTCGACCAACTCCTTTAGGGTTAAGGTCTCATTCGACATCACGTAGTTAGGTGTACAGAGAGACACTCGCACGTACTCTTGGAGTGGCTTTGTTCCCTTATAGCGCGAGGTAATAACGTTTCATGAGAAAATGGCAGAGTGCATGAAGACAGTAGAGTGCAGAATCACATATCGTCGTTGGCAGAGTAGTGCTCCGCATTATTCTTCTACGTGTCGCGTGTCCACGAATCTTGAGCTTCCTACCATAAACCATCAAGTAGCGATACTCTGTACATGTATAGATGTCTAGAGTATATATACTGCCAAGAGAGAAAGAGGATAAGGATGAGGAAGAGGATGGTTGAGAAAGGTTGGAGGAAAAAGGGAGAAATGGAAGTATATGAAGAGGAGGAAAAGGTGAAAAAGGAATAGGATGTGAAATAGAGTGTAGAGAGCACACAACATCGACTACGAGGCTGGGCCACACGTCGACAATAAACACGCGCCACTCATGTTTTTCTTCCATTTGCTTCTCCATAAACCTCGCATAAAAGTACGAGATAAACAAACTAGACGAAGTCTAGCTTCATTGTCTTGTACTCAGAGCTTCTGATGAAATCCAGGAATTTCTAAAGAATGAATATGTCAAAATCGAGGTGGTTCTGAGAAAGATGATGATGATGTTCTTAATGAGGAGTTTGTTTGTAGTTACAAATTGACGATAAAAAAAATATCGCGGAAAGTATTTGGAGAACTCATAGGATTTTACAAAAGAGTAACTGAGAAACCAGGGACAGACCAAGAAACATTAGAATGTACAATGTGCAATTATACATGGTTACATATGTTGATAATGGAATTGATCTTTATTTCTTCCGTTTCCTTTTTCCTCGTCACCTTCCCGCTTGGCTGTACCTTTATGATGGTAATTGGCGTATTTATGGTACACGGCCATAGCAATCGTTCGCTTTGAAGTTGTGGGCGACATCTGCATTAATGCAAAAGCTGCTGTCTGCTGCTTCCTCTCTTTCTGGTGATCTTTCTGCACCCTCTGTGCACCACCGTCCCTAGGTTCCCTCAGGTCTCAACCCCTTTTCTGCAGCCACTTTCGTTGGTGCATGCTATCATAGTAGTCTTATTATGTCGACACTGAGCCGACCTATCCTTTAACACGACCGACAATTAGTCACCTCTGTCCAAGCTGGCGAACCGAAGGCCATCGTATTTATACGACACTGCCATCACAGCACAGAATTTTTCAACATTCTTCATATTTATTTAGGATATACGCATTACTCATCTTGTGAAAAATTGTCTGGACAAGATTGTCAGCTCAAGAACCACAATGAAAATCTCATAGCATCTTTTTTTCGCCTTCTCAGCAGAAAAATGGGATAATTCGAGCTCATGGTGACCTTTTTTCAGAAGAAAAGTAAAGAAAATCAGTGACTCGAATTCGCTTGCCGTTGCAGCGTAATTTGAGGCAGATGGCGAATTTCGATGATCAGTGAAACGCATGTACGACATTCTCAACGATACGCTATGCTAGGTTGCTAGAATGCTAGAGTATTTGTGCTTGGTGCACACAAACACAGACTCATCTGGGGTGGAATGGCGATGTGGGGTGTACTAATACCCAGCGGAACTGTGTCCGGTCCGTACCCGGATCCAGCATCCATGGGTTAGCAGCACGCCGAGCATCTCAAACACGATCTTGTAGTCCACGCCGCACGTTGGCAGATGCTGCTAGCGAGAGAATAGTCATTAACTAAATAACGGCCTGATCCCGGGATCCTCCGCGATCCCTCCCCCATTTTCACCCCGTTCCCCTCGACTGGTCCCATCCAGAGCAAACCATGTCCACCCAGGCCAGGAAACCAACAGCAACCACTCGCGAACTGCCGCTGGATGTTATCACCCAACGAACGTTTTATGGCCGATACAAGCCACGCTTTTGCAGCTTCGGAATGACTTTCGCTTTTTTCTTTTTTCTACTTTTGTCTTTTATTTTTTCTCTCTTTTTATCGAGCACCAACTATTCGCTCTACGCCTGTTCTCCACGAATTTGTCCGGTTCGGTTTCAGAGAGGGGGAATCGAGCGCACTCGATTACTCCTGATTCTGAATCCAGAGCTCGAAAAAAGACCGGCGCAAATTGAAAGTTCACTTTGGCCCTGCTCGCTTTTGCATTCAAGCGATCGCCAATTTTCAGAAAGGTAAAAGCGAACAATTTTATTTGTTGCATTCCCTGCATGTATGTATGATGTACGTATGTATTTTGGACAATCACGCTCGTTAGGATCGCAGCGAGTTGTTCAAAATTTTTGAGCATGGAGAATGTTGAATGGAAGAATGATCAAAAAGGTAATCGTTCATAGAAGCTGGGAAATGAATGAACAAAAAAAAATCCAAATAGGTCAATCCGACTCCTAATCTTTCCTGGCAAATCTGTCCTTAACTTGAAGAAAAGTCCTTGCCCCTAATTTACCAACAACTAAAAAATCTACAAAAAAATATTAGTACAAGATTTTCAATTTGACACCTCCATCAATTTGATCTGTTGAAGCCCTTGAGTCAAGCGTCCAGCAAAAGGCTGAGCATGCATTGTTTGTAGTAATTTGTATCGCATACCCGTACGAGACGATTGCCCGTATAGGGGGTAAGAGCAAAAGAGAAGAAACAGAGGGATTGGTGTGGATTGGCCGTCGTGTGGTGATTCAAGGAGGGAGTAAGTACACAGTTAGCAAGAGGAGCCTGAGGAGTACTATAGATATAAGGTAAGTACAAGGAGCGCGGTCGTAAGGCAGATTCCTATAGGCAGTACATAATACGTGTCTCGCTGTTAGGGGCAATCGATTGTCTCTGTTTTTCTTACAATCTATTTATATAAGGCCTCGTTGTCGCGCTCGCTTCGCTCCCAGTCGATCCGGGTGCGAGAAGCTCAGATGAGAAAGAGTCAGACGAAGAAAGAGAATGAGAAGAAACACGGGGGAGGGAGGCTCGAATAAGAGGGAAGGTACGAAAGCAGAAGCAAGACCGGGAGAAGGGCTAATATCGGAACATCGACGGTCCAAGTCGACTCGGGATTCAAGCGAGCTGGATGTTTAATTAGGAGCCAACGTTAACCGTGCGGCACAACTACTCCAAGTATCATGGAGAAGAAAGAGAAAGAATGCCTGAGAAAGATAGGTGAAACCCAAAGGACAGGAGTCATCTTATACTGGGTGAATCTCTCACACAGGAATTTACACAATTTTACTTCACACTAATGACACGATAATTATTTTATTAATTAGGTACAGTAATTTGAATAATTAAATCATTAGCATTATTGAGTTACGATGGGTTCCGACTAGTATCTGCTCATAATGACTATCAAGCTTGCTATCCAGAAAAAAAAGCCGGACAATTTATTCTTATTATTACACCATTAAACCAAATCTCTTTTGGAGTGAGAGTAACTCTTTCGATTTTAGCCTCGTTATACTACCGGGGTTCGAAGAATTTAAATGGTAAGGGTAAGTAAAGGATGTGTAGGAGAAGTGATAGGCTTTAGATCAATCTAGAAGTCGCGTGTTGTTCATTCAAATGACACATTCTTTCCGCAACACCGCTCAGACATGGGTCGCTGATCAATCTCTCTAATAATCACCCTAGGTAAAGAGCTTCAGAGAGCCATCATATATCACGATTCATACATAAACACCCAAACTGACTGATAAACTCATGGGGAGATCCATACTCTTCATCTCAACCATATCCATTAAGCAAAGCTCTTCACGAGGGCCCATGAGTATCCAAAATCTTTCGTTTCAGGCGTCACTCTTCTTTTTATAAACAAATGTCCTCCATACATCCTCATTCTTGCATACATCTTTTGCTTCTTTTTCATTCATACATCTTCTAATGCAAGCTCTTGTGTTACTACGACTCTTTATATATCTTCGCTTTAGAGTCTCATTCACAGATTCCAACCATTCTTTCTTTGGTCTACCTCTAAGTACGCTATCATTCACTTGAATACACTAAATACACTTGCTTCATTAAACGTCCTTCGTCCATTCTCTCAATATGACCAAACCATCTCACGAAATTTATTGCTCTTGTCAATCAACGTTTCTTACACACCACATTCTTTGAGATCCCGTTAATTGCTGACTTGGTGGATTGGAGTTTTATCGCATATATTCCGCAGGAATTATATGCCAACCGTGTTCACTTTACTCCTATCCTTTTCTTGATACATCCAAGTCTTGTTACCATATAGCACACTGGGTGCAAGCACATAATTATGTATTGCAATTTTAGCTTTATTCGTTACCTTTTTACTTCTGGTGATGGATCGTACATTGCCGACAATCCTTCTACTCTCGTTTATACGTCTAGATATCTGTGCATCTATCTTTCCGTCTTCAGTAAATTACCTTCCAAAATACACGAAATCATCAACTTGTTCTATCCTCTCTCTGTTTAAGGCTCTGTAGCATACTATTCTCTGGCCCCTTTTTTAAATACAATAATTTTTGTTTTATCCAAGTTATTCTTAAGATCAATACTCTTAATGCTGTTATTTATCCTACTCAAAATTCTTTGCAAATCATCGACTAATTCTGCCGTAACAATCTCATAATATGAAAATGCCAGTCCACGCACTTTTACTGTCCGGAGAACAACATCTTCTTCATCTAAGAGAACCATTCTTAGACATGTAGCCAGGTATGTATTGAACATCCAGAAGGACATATCGCAGCCTTGCCTAACGCCCTGCCTAATATCAAACCAATCGCTCTGTTATCCACTTATTTTTACGCTCGCTTTACTACCATTATATATTACTTTCATTGCTTTTAGCTGCCAGTCATATACACCATACTCTTTCAGGTCTTCCCAAAGTTTGATTCTATCCACCTTATCGAAAGCTTTTTTCAGATCAACAAATACACAGAAAAAAAATATCTCCACGCCATAAATCCACAATGGACTTCCCAAATATTTTCTTTAGTTATTCCCATGACCCTACTAATGATGATTTTGGTAAATATATTACTCGTGGTACTTAGTAGTCTCAATGTTCTATAGTTTGTACAGTCATCTTTATCAACCTTTCCCTTCTAGATTGGAATGGTAATCGCCTTTCTCCAATCATTTGGAACTTCACTGTTCTTAGCACACATATTCAAAAATTCGCTGAGCCACACAAATGAACATCCGCCACCGCTCTTAAGCATTTCAGCGGTGATACTATCCACACTAGCAGCCTTACCATTCTCTAATTTCTTAATTAGGGATATAATGTCACGGATATTGATTTTTCTTTCGCCACCTACAACGGAATTGTCTAGCGTATCTTCTTCTGCGTCACAGTTGTTATGCTCCTTAACTTGACCTCCATAGAATTTCTTGATAAAATCACTCATACAGTCTTTCACTTTGTCCGTGTCCCATACCATTTCACCAGCAGCATTCCTCATTCCGACTAACTCAGCACTAGTACCTTCTTTCTTCATCTTCATAACCCATTTCCAGAATAATTTGTTATTTCCTTCAAAAGCATTTTAGATTTTTTTATCGTATTTCATTTTGATTTTATCCTTGTTTTCTTTGACTGGTATCTTTGCTTTTCTGTTTTTATCCCTATAATCATTTTCTAGTCTAGTCCTCTTCACATTGCTAAGATCTTTAATATTTAGCTTCCTTGAGTACACTTGCGTTCTCTCGTTAAAAACCACGCGAATTTCATCATTCCACCAAGAATCGCCAGACTTTCTTCCTACAACCGCAATACCGCACAATTTAGATGCACCCTTGAAGATGCTATCCCGTAGTATAATTCATACACCCTCTACATTTTTATTGCCTAATTCTATCTTCTATCTTTTTTATAATGTCCTACATATTCATTCAGCTATTCACGACACACCATTTGTACTTCTGGTTTCTGCGAATTCTCTATTTTGACTCCCGTTTGCCTCCACGTATTATTAATTTCTCTGCGCTAATTTCATTTTTGGGTCACAGAAATAACCAAGCACCCTTTCGGTACCTTCGCGTTGCACACAAACCCAGCCATTTATTTCTACGATTAGAATGATTCTTTCCCTAGGACCGCAAGTGCCTAAAAATATCGTTTAACGAGTCCCAGAAGGAATCTTTTACATCACTACCGTCACCTTCAACTGGAGCATAGCATGCTATAATAAGTAGCCTTCTGACTCCTACTTCCATTCTAGCTCATAATCATCTAGGCAAGACACATTCATACTTTGTGACATGCCGTTTTGCTCTCATTCATAATCAGACCGACTCCTTGGCTATCATGTGATTCATTATCTGCACTTGATCAAAGTTTGAGTCCATTTTATATCTTTCTTATCTCACATCTATTTTTCTTTGTTTCCAGTAAGCCGAAAATATCTAGCTTCCTTACGCGCATTGTGTTTCGTAATTTTCTTTTCCTACTATCATTTACACCTCTAGCAGTTCAAACACCCTGTCTCCATTCATCACCTGAAATTTTTCCAAAGGCATGCCTTTCGTCAACAGAAGGGTTAATCCTTTCCGAAGCTACATTATTATTTGCATTGTTCATATTTGAAGTTTCTAAAACTTAAGAGCCTTACAATAATTCTTGTAAGACAGTTCCTTCAAGGGTTAGTCTCAATAAGACGTTGGATGACCATCTTTTTGGCCATTTATGATCATAAACTTCTACTCCTAATAATTAGGATCAGAATGAAAAGGGATACAGAAGCAAAAAATTAGATGAAGTATAAATTGCAAACCAACCCCTAGATTCAACAAAGTGTCTAAAAATAAAAGAATTGGGGTATTCTGGACCAAAAACGTTGGTTAAGAATATAAATGAAATGGGAGCTTTTAATTTCACGGTGATGTTGGAGAATCACCCAGTATAAAATAAGAGAATGGAAGGGGATCGAGCGTGTACGTAGGAGGTGAAGGGTTTCGTGAAGCAAAAAACAGGTATAGAATTATAGAGACCCTCAACCCCACCTCCGATTGACCTCGGGCGCCACCCCATCGACTCTTACACTCAGCTTATCCACCTCCATCACCCCCGTAAGACCCCACGAAGGCGAAGAAGGCGTACACTCAGTGAAAGAACACACCACGGAATTGTTTGCGATTTTGTTTTAACCGAGTGGCAGCCCGGCTGCCGCACCACAGCCATCTCGATCGACTCATCGATTTCTCACACTACCCTCTACATCTCACACTTTTGCCTCTTCTATCGGTCTTCATATCAGCCTCTCTTTGCATTCATGATCTCATTCCTTTTCTCGAGAAAACTCGAATCTTAAGGACTAGGTAAAGAAAATAAAAGCGATAAAAAAGATGAACGATAGAAAACAAGAGCGGCCAAACTCGAGCTTTTTGGAATGAAAAGGTTGATTAAGTATCTTCCTTTACTTCGAATGAGATGAAATCTCTGCTTTCGCAAATGAAAAAAATTATGTTTGAGTGTGGATGCTGTAATTATGGGAGCTCTTGGAAAAGCTGCAATTATCATATAACATGCAATGTGCAAACATACTTTCCTGCTTCGTGCTCTTTTCTTTGAATTTCAACAAACGGAGAATGAATAGAAGAACATACATTTAGTCCGTCCCTCGGATTCAAATCTACGAGGGCTTGCAAAGGCGAAAAATCTATAGTCTCTTCGTTAAGCCTGCAGACGAGACGCATCTGAGAATTTATTTTCCTCTTTTTGGCAGAAAAATAAGCCCCTAGAAAAATATGCAAAATCCTGGCTCTTCATTTTTGAAAAAGAGCGAAACAACAAACCATCGCTTTTCTCTAACATTCATCCTGAGCTAAAATCGGGCTTTATTTCCTAAATCAAAAATATTCTCTTGTGAAACTGTTTCAAAATCAAATACATATTTAAATATATCAAACAAGTTTTAATGTTGACTTCTTATAAACATTAAAAACGCTAATTTAATGATTATTTTATAATTCGATAATACTTTCAAAGTTGTCACAACCTAAACTGACGACGATGTCAAACCCCAAAATAAAATTTGCAAGTCGATAGCTAATTTTAGGTAATTAATTCGTAGATTAAAGAAAATTATTGAGAACAGAGAAACTGTATGTTTACAATACAATATTTGAATATAACTTTTATTTATATATTGCCTTTCTCCGTCTTTTTACAGTTTAAAAATCTGTCTATGGACATGAGAAAATCTAACCCTGAAACAAACTGACAGTAAATTAACATCCACAATTAAAATTATTTTCCAAAATTTCCCGTTCCATGAAATTTCTCGTTATATTTATTCCCCGTCCAAACTCAGAATCATAATTCTTTTAGAAAATTCTGTATACTAAGTCACAATTATATTCATTTCCAAAATTTAATGTTCCAAGTTACATCATAATTCTTGACGGAAACTCTATGACCTAGAGTAAAAATTATAATTCTCAACGAAATTCCCTCTTCTGAAGTGAAGCTGAAATAAAAATTATAATTCTTCCAGAAAATTTCCTGTCCTGAAGTCGAAATTCTAATCATTTGCGGAAATCGCCTGTCACAGAGACAAAATTATGATTCTTTATAAAATTCTCTGTTCCAAAGTTGAAGTTATAATTCATTACGGGAATTTCCTATCGCAACTGTCAGAATTATATTTCTTTACTGAAATTCGTTGGCCCAAACTTAAATTTGTAATTCTTTTCTCAAATTGTCTGTCCCGGAGTAAAAATGAATACTTCTTTACGGAAATTCCCTGTCCTAAACTAAAAATCGTATTTCTTCACTGACATTCCATGTCGCAAATTAGAATTATCAATCTTTTAGAAAATTCCCTGTCTAAAAATTCCCAGTCGAAATCATAATTCTTTACTGAAATCCCTTGTCCCAACTCAAAATTATAATTCTTTCAGAAAATTTAATGTTCCAACTCAGGATTAGAGTGATAGAATATATGAAACCACTTTTTAATTGCATATTATTATAGTCGAGAGAAAATTCCCGATTCTTTTCCGGTTTTTTCCAAGTAAAAAAGATTCCCAGTTATTTCCCGGGTTTCCCGATTACCCGGTCAGATAGACATTCCGATTAGTAACAAAAGTGCCTAGGAATCTTTTTATATATTCTGTAATCAACAAAAAATAATTTTGATGAGTGGAAATGCATAAGGAGTCAAGCGCCATTTTTCACTCTTTTCGGAAGAGACCAAAAATATTCATATCGACTTTTAACATCATGAATGAAGTGAATTTTCAGTTAAAAAAAAACTGACAACTTACATTCTAGGTATGGAAGAGCCGAATCAAACTAAAAAAAGGTTGATTGAAAAAAGTCATCCAGTTTTGAGAAAACTGAAAATTAAATTATGATTTTGAAATTTTGTAAGACTGATATTTCAACTCGAAATGATGATAGCAACTATAGTTTGGCATTTATTCAAAAGAAATGAAAAATTCGTTTGTAAATTATTTAATACTGAATGCAGGGGACAACAGTGTATTTAAGACAATAATTACTGTAATTATTATTATTATTCTTATACTTTTTTTGCAAGTTTATCTCCGTTGAAATTAGAAATAATGCTCGAAATTTTCTGATTTTTTGAGCAAATACACCCGATTTCAAAAATTTGGCGCTTGACTCCTTATGCATGTCCACCCTTCAAATTATATCTTAATTTTTTTTAAACATGTCAGCAGCAAGATTTATTTCTCTAGACAAGAAGTTTCTTTTATAATACAGACTAAGAGATTTAAATTAAGCCGTGGCTACGTGTACCAAATTAACAGTACGAACAGCCGGATTTCGTCAGTACAAATAGCCCTGGAAAAAGGACTATTTGTAGCGAAATTTCGGTACAAAACGCCGCATTTTTTCGGTAACAGACACTGACTTTAAATTACTCTTCAAATTTCAATAAAATTCATGTTTTATAAACGAAGAATAAGATAATAATCAAAATTCAAGGTTCTCATGAAAAACTTAAGGAAAATCCAAGTTTTCAATGTTTTTAAGGTCACCAGACACCCTGCTTGTGCAGTTTACAAATGCTTCCATTTTTCAAACCTTTAATTTTTCCTTTTCATAAAATTCTTTGCCAAAAAAAAAAAAAAAAATCACGATGAAAAGAGCTTGTAAAGGTCATTCAGTAAAATTGATTATTTTAGCAATAACTTTAGATCCGACAGAGTCTTAGTCGGGCCTCGATCGTAAGAACAATAATTAAGAATTTATTAAAAATCGAAATGAAATCTACTTTGTTATGGAAATTTTTTTTGTACTTAAAAAAAAATACCCAAAAAGTTCACGAATCGAAAATATATTCCGAAACTTTCCACTTTTACGGCTCATTAGAGACAAATATACAATACACGAACAACAAAAATAAAATAGAAGTAGAAAACGAAAGAGTCAACCACACGAACCTCTCACTCTTTCTTTTCTCTGTATTTTTTATACTACTGGAGACCAACACTTTTCGAAATCAATTTAGACTTCTTCGTCGGGGGTAATTTACAGAAAAACTAGACTTATGAATAATAAAAGCTATATTAATTCAAATCAAATATAACCTGAAAATAAAAATGAAGAATTTAATATCAAATGTTATTTGGGCAACTTTTCTATTTTCTTATCAATATAAAAAATCTTTAAGATCAAAATGAAATCTTCTTTCATATGAAAATTTGTTTGTACCAAAATAGAAAACACCAGAAAGTTCTGTGTATCTGTGCATGGCAAACATTTTTAACCAAACTCAAGATAACTTTCTTAAATTTATTGGTAGTCTCATTAAAATTTTCTTTGTTTCTTGCTAACATTAAATATTTTTTTCGGGGAAAACCCATGAATCTTGCATGCTATTAATGAATCTTTCTGTAAATCATCTAATATCGATGTTGATAGTATCGATTGATCTATTATATAAATACACTTGATTGAAGAGCAAGGAAGTTATGGTCATTTATAATACTTGTAAAAATTGTTTTTTACAACAAAAATGTTTTCATCAACATAATTCCAAGTTGATGCAAAAATAGAAAATACTTTTCGATCTGAGACAAAGTGATTGACCCCTATTTCTAAATAATTATACATATAATATAACAAAAAAATATATATATAATAATTTCAAAAAGACACATAAATACATTTTCAAATTTTTCCAAGACAAATCATGCATTTTTAAATGAAATAATTCTGATAGAGATGGCGATAGTCTACTGATAGTTACATATTTTTTTATAACTGAAAATAATAGTATTTGATACCTATTAACTTTCAAAATACGAACTGCCTACCATTGTGGAATTTTCTGTACGACTAATCCATTTCCAGATCAATTTTATTTTTTCAGCTGGAATTCATCGACCTGAAGATGGGCAGGAGGAAGTTCTATCACATCCTACTCCTTTTCCAGCTCTAAAAATTGTCAATTATAGCTTTTTTTGACAATTGCATAAGTTTTTTTTGAGACTGAAAAATATATTAAGTATATTTGAAATCAAAAACATCTATAAAAATCATAAGATTAGAGAAAAATTTAAATAAAGTACTCAATGGTACATAATAACAGAATGCACATATTGTCCATATGGCATCTTCTTCAGAATACCATTTTCTGTAGCCAAGGTGGGTATTACTTCTTTCACCTGAATGTCTGCAAAACCTTTTGACAACCTTATTTTTTGATAAGTACCAGGTTAACATTTTAGATAGCTGTAAAAATGAAATTGTATATAAATCCTTTTGACAATCTCATTCTATGATAAGTACCAGATTAACATTCTAAGTAGTTGTAAAATTGGAAGAACCTGAAAAAAGTGTTATAAGATTTATGTACGCAGAATATGGGGAATCAAGGAAATAGATCATAGTGGCAAGATCAAATTTTGTGGGTTAATTTAGAACTAATGTATTCAGATTATTCCATTTTTCAAAGAAGAAAAAGGTAATACTCCAAAGCAATAACACATTTCTTAAAAATTGTCAGCTTCCTCAAATTTGTAAACTACATTTAAGTAAAATAGATATTTTTTGATAAAGTGAGTTTTAACCACTAACACATCAATTGAAATAAATCTTAAGTATTCATAGGAAACCCTGCAGATTGGAATAAATCCTTGCTTAATGTCTCTCTTTTAAAATTTTTTAAAGATCGAAATGAACTAGTAAAAGCTCATAAAGCAGAATTTCCTCTACGACCGATTATTTCGACAAGAGGTTCACCCATGAGAAAATAAGAAGAACTTCTCAGTAAAATTATCAAATGGTCAGTTACCCTTTCAGCGAGATCAATTAAAAACTGTACTGCCTTTCTAAAATTAATCGAAAATGCTAAAATACCAACAAATCACATTTTTGTCTCCTTTCATGTAATAGCCATGTTTCCTGACATTCCATATGAAAAAGTTAAGATTGCTATTGAAAATAGATGGGATACGATTAAACATCACACTAATATTGCGAAGAAACATTTTTTTAATGCTATTGAATATGTTTTCAATTCCGTTTAATTTTAATGCAATGGTACTTTCTATAAACAAAAATTTAGAACTCTGATAGGCCCACTCTTGCCCCTAATTCTTGCTGAAATTGGGATAGAAGGTTTGGAAAATGAAGTTTTTGAGCAAACTGTTTTTGAGTTGGATTTTTATGCAAGATATGTTGATAATTCTGTATTATCTCTGCATGCACAAAATGTAGATACCCTACTTAATGTATTTGATAGTATACATCCAAGATTACGGTTCACTGCTGAAATTGAAACAGAAGGTAGATTGAATTTTCTTGATTTGACCTTAATAAAAACTGATGAAAATTATATTATTACTAATTGACACAGAAAAACTGTTTGTTTAGGAAGGACACTAAGTTTCAATTCTAATCATTCCATTCAAACAAAATAGGAGTTGTAAAGAATTTAACTGATAGAGCTCTCAAGTTATCTCATCCAAAATTCTATGAAAAGAATATTGAATTATGCAAACAGATTCTTTTTCTCAACCATTATCCTCTTGCTTTTATTGAGAAACATATGCTTAACAGAACTGTTCGAATTAAGAGTAAAGGCAATAATCGGAACAAAAACAATGTACAAGATTACAATAGATTCAATACGGTTGTCCTTCCTTATTTTGGAAAAATTTTAAGTATCTTGATATCAGTGTTAGGAAAATTGGGCTTACATACGATGTATAGAGTTCCTTTCAAAAGAAACTTGATTGTAAAATTGGGTAAAGACAAATATAAGAAACTGGAAAAACAATGTGTAATTGACAAATTTAAATGTAGACAATGTGATGCTATTTATATAGGGCAAACAAGGAGGTCACTTAGAATAATAAAAGATGAACATACACAGTCAAAAAAAGGATCTTTTTTGTTGCAGAGCATTTTGCTCCAGCGATGATTCGACTCTCGAGATCATAATGGTCTGTCCATTCAGATCATTTTGATCTACTTTCAGGGTCATCTTTTAGACTAAACAAAAGGGCCGTCAGTTTTTGGCGCGGATGTCATAACCTAAATATCTTGTCTAACCGCGCGCAAGTGACAACTACACTTAACAGGTGATATTTTTTGTCATCAAGTTTCGTCTTTTTCAACTTTTCAAGTATATTGCACGATTAAAAATCATAAAGACCTCTCATATGAGCTATAGTACTCCAAGAACGTCAGCCATCTTGGCTGGAATTGAGAAATGACCCCGAATCAGATCATTATGATCCCGAAAATCGATCACTCATTCCTGGTCATCAAAATGCTCTTGATTTTCGTATCATTTTTGTTGCATATCAAAATGACATTAATTTCAGTATAATTTTGAACATAATTTTTTACTGTGTAAAAATAATTTTCATAGAAGTGCAAGATATTACACGGTCCTTACAAAACATAGGCTTACACATGAGCATGATTTTAATTGGGATGATGTTAAAATTTTATATTATGAGAGAAATCAAAAAAAGAGAGAGTTCATGGAAATGCTATTCATAAAGAGAGAAGGTAACAAAGCTATTAATTCAAAAAGAGATCTTGCGAGATACAACATAATTTGGGATGGAATCATTAACTGGATACAGTGACTTTAGTTTTGTCTCATAATTTTGAATATGTGTAAATCAATTTTCAATTATAGAATAAAACAATCTGACTTTGGGATTTATTCAGAATAGCTCGCCTCTGCTAAAATTCAATTACCAATCAATGAATGAAATGTGTACCAAAACAGTAATTGCTATCAATTATGTCTGTTTTATTTTCAGGTAATAATAATTTTCTAATCTAACAATTCTTCATTTTTGTACCTGCAGTTTTTCTATAGAGTATCCCTGATAAGGAAGTCTGAATGGCTTCGAAACATGTTGGTCCCCAGTAGTATAGAAAAGAAAGAGAAAAGAAAGAGTGTGAGGTTGGCTTTGGATAACTCTTTCTTTTTCTTCTCTCTTTTTTTCTTTTTGTTTTGTACATTTATCGTACATTTGTCTCTAACGAGCCTAAAAAGCGAGTAGTCTCAAAGTCTATTTTTGAGTTGTGAACTTTTTGGGTGTTCTTTTTTAGTACACAAAAAATTTTTATAAGAATGTAGATTTCATTTCGATCTTTAGGAAATTTTAAGAGAGACATTAGGCAAAGATTTGTTCCAATCTGCAGGGTTGCCTATGAATACTTAAGATTTCTTCAATTGACGTTATTAATGATTAACGCAATTTACAAAAAGATATCTATTTCATTTAAACATTGTCCACAAATTTGAGAAAGTAATTTTTAGAAATATGTTTGTGAGTTTGGATTATTACCTTTTTTCTAAGTATTTCGAAAAATGGAATAGTCTGAATAGATTGGTTCAAAATCAACCTACAATTTCTATATAGACAGAACTTCAAGTTTAAAAGATTTATTTTTCATTTTCATTTTAAACTGCAATTTAATTGGTTAATAAGTTTATCAAATGTAGTTTATACGCCATCAAGTTCCTAAGCGTATATCAATTTGGAGAGACCGCACTATAAGGACATTTTTCAGGGATGAACATTGGCGAACCCCTGTCCTCCGTGAAACAAATAGAGGCTATATCTCGGCTCCATCGTTTCTTTCTCTCTTATTTTGAAAATACTTTATTTTGCAGCAGATTGTACCTATAGAAATAAATCCGCCCAGTTGAGCACATAGTTGCTGCGATAACTCATGGCCCCCCCGCCAAGCTTATTCTCTCCAGTTCAAACTCCTATTCCCTGCGTAGATCGCGAACCTCCTCCCAACGAAGCGACTCCTCCTGCACCACCCATGTTTAAGTCCTTATTCTCATTCTCCTTCTGCTATGCTTCTTTCTCAACTCACATCATCTCAACCGTGTTCTTCTTGTTGTCTTCACCATTTGCCAATATTTTCGTGCTACACCCGCTGCCAGGCGGATTTGGAAAATCGCTGGTATTTTTCTCAGGCGCGCCTTAAATCGCGATCGCGACCTTAGTTATACCCTCATATACACTCGGCTGTCTGCTGATAGTGGGCGCGAAGCGAGGTGAGGGAGGATAACACATTTTGTCTCCACCGATGCGCGAACGTGTTCAAGCTTCTCGGTACACAGAATTCATACAAGCGCGATTTATTGGATGAAATTATAGTGTTTTCACGGTAGGGGGCCGATTATGTGATTTTCTTAGATCTTCATTTTCAGATTCAAGTTTTCAGACCTCGGAGCGACTAGAAGCTCTGAAAAAAGTAGCTTTAGTCGCATAAAATTACGGAAAAAGTTGCATGGAATTTCGAAAAAAGTTTCATGAAACTTTTAAAGAAAAAAACAACATAACAAAATTAAATAGCAATATATTTGCTGGGGGGCAGGTTATGGAAAGAAGAAAGCGTGATTTCAGACTGTAGTCAAATGTTTAAGCCTTTTAATTTAAGCTCATGTAGAAGATTCCATCACCTTTCGTTCATTTTTAACAGACACCTCAATGAGGCCAAAAACGCTTTTTTCGACCCTTTAAAAGCCCATTCTTCTCAAAAACTTGACGCAATGGAGCATTTTTGTTGCCGGATTCGGAATCAGCGCCCAAAAATTTATCATAAATGCCATGAAACATGCAGGAGACGAAAAAAGGTAATCTTTGTAGGACAGTGTCATGGAGCAAAAAAATCTTTTTCACAACGAATGTTGAACATTAACATTCTGATTATGTGAAAATTGATGTGCTATAAAAACCGTTTCCTTGCTTGAGCTATCTGAATTGTTGCACTATTAAGATAGTTTTGAAATTGGTATAATTATAGTGTTTTCACGCTGGGGAGTCAATTACGTGATTTTTTTAGATCTTCGTTGTTAGGCCTCGGAGCGACTAGAAGCTCTAAAAAAAAGTAGCTTTAGTCGCATAAAATTACGGGAAAAGTTGCATGAAATTTCAAAAAGGTCGCAAAAAAGTCTCATGAAACTTTTAAAGAAAAAAAACAACATAAGACAATTTAATAGTAATATGTTTGTTAGGGAGGGAGGTACTGAAAGAAGAAAGCGCGACTTGAGGCTGTAGTCAAATGTTTAAGCTTTAATTTAAGCTCAAGTAGAAGATTCTATCACCTTTCGTTCATTTTTACAGACACTTAAATCAGGCCAAAAACGCGTTTTTCCGACCCTTTAAAAGCCCGTTCTTCTCAAAAACTTGAGGCAATGGAGCATTTTTGTTGCCGGATTCGGAATCAGCGTTCGAAAATTTATCAAAAATGACCAGAAACCTGCAGGAGACAAAAAAAGGTAATCTTTGTAGGACAGTGTCATGAAAAAAAAAAATCTTTTTCACAACGAATGTTGAACATTAACATTCTGATGATGTTCGAATTGATGTTTTATAAAAACCATTTCTTTGCATGAGCTATTTAAATTGCTGTACTATTAACATAGTTTTGAAAATTTATTGTATATACAGTAAAAATACAATTCTTCATTTTAGTTATGTTTTGTCAATAAGTAAAGTAATATGCTGGTATCAATAGCTGAAATAGGACTAGAGTACAATAAACTGGGGCTAAGCGGTGCATTTGCGGGGAAAGCGGCGCACACTTAATTCTGTGTTTTAAACGCGATAATGCTTCTTCTACATTTTTCTATTGAAATTTTACAATTGTTAGTCGCAAGGCCTTATATTTTTTACCTAGAAAAAGCACATATAGCATTCAGAAATGCAGAATCAAGGGTGCGCTCTTTTCCCCACACGTGCCGCTTAGCTCTGGTTTACAGTACCAAAAAAGTTCAAAATACGACCTGTTTCAGCAATACTTTTTCGTCCTGTTTCAGCAGGATTTTCTTAGAACATAAATCCTATGAGTACATGTTTTTCTTTTTTTAATAAATTGGAAGTTTCTAATACTTTTGCCCCAATTTCGTCTTTTAAACATTTTTGAGAAAAACTTGCACTTTAGTACTAATTTGTATTACACCCAGTACTTAAGTTGGAACTTGATTTGATATCTGGGATCCCAATATGACTTTTTTTTACTCAGGATATCACTTAAAATTGTTGAATTTTCTATGCGTCTCATTTGAAATCAAAACACTTTTAGTTCAAAACTGTTTAATTTCGAAAACTTTAGGCCATGGGAGTACTGTAAAAAAGGAGCTGAAAATTACAAGTCGATTTGTAAACCTTCTACTGTGATTCATGTATTAATTCTGCAAGTTTATCGTGAACTTGCAGCGATTAATTGTGGAATTTCACAATTTTTATATTAACTTTACCGTAAAATGGTAATATTACCACGCGAAAAGTGGACATGAAAATACTTGTGATTAACGTGGTAAATTTCAACCAAAGTGTAATAATTTTTAAGTGTAATTTTACCACATGAAACACTGTAACTTTATACACTTTTTTGGCAAAATTATCATGTTAATCGCTGTTCCTTCACACTTTTTTGATAAACTTACCACGTTCATTACTGGTATTTTTATTTCAATTTTTACCATGATTAACGTTGCAATTTTCAGCTGCTCTTTAACAGTGAAGGTAACCTCAAAAAAAAATTTCACATTCTTTTTCCGACCAACTTACGTTCACACAAAACGTGATATCTAGTTGAAAATTGGGGAAACTAAATGAAAAGCACAAAGGAAAGTTTGTCTGGTCCCAAATGTCTATAATTATTTTTAAAAAAACACCAACAAAAATTTTAGATTTTTTTTGTAATTGTAAAAATTTAAGACCAGACAAACATTCCTTAGTGCTTTTAATTCAGTTTCCTAAATTTTCAACTGGATATCGCATACCGCGCGAACATGGGTTGGTCGGAAAAAATGTAAAAAAAAATTTTGAGGTTATGCTCACATGGCCTTAAATGGTTAAATTTGTTCTCATTTAAAAGCATGAAATTTGAGATTTCGTTTTTAAATGTTTCAGAATAGAAATTTTTGCAATTTTGAACAAATCTTATTGAAATTGATCAATTCCGAACACCTAGATTTGATCATATTCAAATATTCAAAAACTATTTTTCAATCATTCCAATTACAATTCGTTTATTTTGTAATGCTTCTAAGTTTAAATTAACACATTGTCCTCAAATTCAAATAGCTCAACTGTAAACACTTAATTTTTTTAAATTTTGGATTGTCTGTTAGTTTCTGAATGATTTAGGTATAACATTCTTTGATTATTCAGGAATAAAAAGTGACGCATTTTCTAATTCTTTAATTCTCGTTGATTCAATTTCTAAAGTTTTCATTAAAAATTGTTTAATTCTGAGCATGTGAATTTTGCAAATGAATACATGTAGTATTTCTGACACATTTAATTCTCAATGGTATAATTCAATACTCACTCGCTAATTTCGACACTTATTAATTCTGATGGGATGGATAAACTTACCTGAAACAAAAAGAGAGAAATTCTCGTTAGTTCATTAGTACACAAAAAAATATAATATTAATTAGAGCGAAAGCCTGTCTTCTTTTGAAGCATCAGATTAAGATTTATATCTGCCCTACAAAACGGTCTAATAATTAAATAAAAATAGGATGATTGTAGGTACATTTTCCTTAAATATTCCCTCGCTGTATTGAAGGTATATAACATTACACTTTGAAACTAATTTTCCTGTTTTATATTACTTAATAAGTTATTCAAAAATGATGTAGTTCCGGTTTATGCGAACCTCTTAAATTTTTCTCCGCACAGAACTCTGTTAAATATACGATGCGAGTTAAAAGAGTAAGGATCTTCTTTTTCACCGACTATAAATTTGCAAGCCAGTGTAAAACTCGTCAAAGTTCCATACGACTTTAATCCAATTTTACCAGACACGCTTTAAGGTTCTACCTTGGTAACGTTGAAAGATATGTTTTATTTCTGAAACACGTCATCTAATATTTAAATCAGCATTACAGAACATCTTGATGAATTACACATCTAATTATTAATTAATTTGATTTTATTATAATCTCTTTAATTTGACATTGTACAATACGACATAAAATGAAACAATTATTATTTTGCAAATGAGATATGCACAATTCTGTAAAGTTGAAATGATTCGTAACCTACATTTGAGTCTTAGACACTTCTGCACTCGACATTGATGAAATTTGCAGTCATCACTAACATAAATTTGAAAAGAAAAAGAAATGAAAGGTGAAAGCTTCTTACTGCGCAAAAAAATACGTTTCCGGATATAATAAAAAACTTTTTTGAATTGAAATGTATGCAGATTCGTTAGTACCTCACGCTGGTTTCATTAAAACTTATTTCATTCCCAGAAATTAATTTTCGCTGTGTGCTCACTTGCGTTTTAATAACAGAATTTCCATTGAAAGAACATATTTTTACGAAAAAAATGTTTTAGAAATTTCATAAAAATTTCTGAAGTAACTTTTAACATTTCTGCAAAATAAGACCACAGCTTTATTTGAGATTGCTACCTACTTTATTCTGTACTTGCGCACTAGATTAGATTAGGCTAGATTTTTACTCCATGTATACTCTTTTTGGGCTTTTACAAATATATTTAAAATCCCACCTCCCACAGGAGATCGTCAGACATTAAATCTCTGTAGCTTACATCCCTTCCCGAAATCCCCAATTACTCCAACTCTCATAAGAAGCCTCCAAGCAATGCCTGCCGTACTCTATCATGAGGGTTTTTCAATCACTAAAATCCCCTACGGTCTGCAGCCGGATTTTTATTAGAAGCGCTCACATTCGCCTGAAAATCTGGTCAGAGGAGTGGAAAACTGCAGGAAACCAAAACTACCGAGCGCAGCCGGTTACCGACAGACGAGTTTAGATGTAGACATTCGATAGCATTTACTACCCACATCCATCCCCGACGAGTCGAGAATCACCACCCAGCTACTGCCGTCGGTTTCTGGCGCATTATACACGGAGGAAACTGTATGGAAGTAAGATGCATAAGTGAAAATGCACAGTGAAAGTTATTTCTAAAAGGATGTGGTTGTCACAACCAAACAGTACACATTTTCATCAACAGGATGTATCTATCCCAAACAGCATTGCTGATCGAAGAAGAAAATCATCGGCATTAATCAGTCATAAGGTTTTATCTAAATTATAGAAACATACAACAATGAAAAGAAATTGGGTGACAAGATCTGTCAACATCACACATTGTAAATTCTGATGTCCAAGCGAATTCATATACACGCGCATATATGAAATTATCAGTCATCCATAAATCCATCCAGAAAATCTTGCATTCCTGTAGTTTTTGCACACATTCCTCCTTGATTCGCCATTGTTCATCCACCGTTAGTATCCAAATATGTCAGCACTTTAGCACTTGCAGTCACTTTTAACTTGTATTTGTTGCACACAAGAAACAATTTAGCAGGCGGTCGGATATGATGGCTAGTCTTTGCTGAGTCACACCTTCCACCCGAGAAAACTGCATTTTCCAACACCCACTTCTTCAAAACTTAGCCCTCTTTCCTACCTATTCTACTTATGTGCCTTTTTCCGTACAGTCAGTCGAAATTTGTAATTCGAAGCGAAACCATCTCCTGAAATTGTAATCACGCGCAAACAAATCTGTTACCCAGGCAATAATTACAATAAATTGTGTGTTACTTGAACATCAATCTTGCTCTTTTATTCAACATCCAACAGATCCTTGTTTTCAAGCAGCAAGGAGTGATCATCAACGCAATAAACGATTATTTGTATAAATAATTATCCACATCGTGAACAAAGAGGCACCAATTAAAAGAGGACGAGCTAAAAATAGCGTGGCAGTGGGAGCTACAAGACTGTAGCTAAAATCGTGTGGTTATGATAACTATGTCGTTTGGAAATCAAACGTAGATAAAAGATGTCTGCATAACAAAATTCGACAATACATCCATGTAGTATGCACCTTGATAATTTTAGTTACTGTGACCATACCATATTTTTTTCAGCTTCATAATTTTAGTTACTGTGACCATACCAGTTTTCTCCATGTAGAATTGAATCGCATTTACCCTTCCTAAAAATTAGACTTTACTGAGAAAAGACTTAACCGAGTGAAAAGGGTCATTGTGGAATACAATTCTTTTTTCAGTGAGGGTGAATACATCTTCGTTGTTCCTGCGATGCATCTTCGCGAGCTGGGTCAATCTCAATAGATCTTATATTATTTTTATTTTTCTCCGCACTGTACAAAGTTTCCAGAATAATGGAAATGTGAGAAGACTGAGAAGCTTGATAAGCAGGAGAAGTAGGTAGGTCGATGCAAGAATGAATCCTGATTTATATAAGATGATTTGCAAGAGGGACTGAAGTAGCTGTGTTGTGTCTGAATAATTTAGCAAAGGTCTTAATTATTCTCTGACCTAGTAGCTACAAAAAAATAAAATTATAAGACATGAAAATTAGAAAGTGCTTTCTTAAGCAAGTTGCACAAACAATAATGTTGTAGAAATGATAATTATTATCATGCTAGAAAAAATAGCGCGCTATGTGCACTTATAATACGTTTTTTGTTTTATTTACCTAAGTATCAAACTAAAATATATGCTTAAATTTAAAGTACTATGAAATACAATTAATACTAATCATAAATGAAAATAAATATTAAAATAGCCAGATCGGCTGTCATAAAATTCAATTCAAATCGACAACTTGTTTAATTTTGAATGTTTATAGTTTAAACTTTAAAAACTTGAAATTTTGAACATCTTTCTGAAATGGGTCTATCTTGAACATTTGCAATTGAAGATTCTTCAATGCTGAATGTGTATAATTTAAAATGATGTACTTTTGAATGTTTTTTTAATAGTTCAGTTTCGAAGATTCACAATTAAAAACTATAGAATTTTGAAGATTTGTGAGCAAAAATTCTTAAATTTTGCTGATTTTGAATTGAAAAATCTTGAATTTTGAAAATATAAAATTCCGAATTATTCAATTTTCAAGATTTATATTCTGAAAGTACGTAGTTCTGAACGAATTTTTTTTTTAATAGCTCAATTTTGAATATTAACAATTGAAAATTCTTCGAATTTAACAATTTGCATTTAAAAATTCTTGAATGTTTAAGATTTGCAATTGAAGATTCATTAATTTGGAATGTTTGCATTTTGAAATGATGTAATTTCAAACTTTTTTTTGGGAAATGTAGTTCAGTTTTCAAGATTTACAGTGGATAATTCTTCAATTTTAAATATTTGCAATTTAAGATTCTTCAATATTTAATGTGTAAAATAGAAAAGATGCAATTTTGAACTTTTTTTGGAATAGTTCAATTTTGATTATTCTTTAAATGTGAAATCTATTAAATTTGTGAGATTTCAAAGTGAAAATTATTCAATTTTGAAAATTTAAAATTGAAATTTATTCAATTTTATGGATTTGCAATTTAAAATTCATCAAATTTTCTGTTTTTCAATTGTAGATTCATTAATTTGACATGTTTTCGGTTTGAAATGATGTAATTTTGAACGTTTTTTGGAATATGTAGTTCAATTTTGAAGATTTGCAATGGAAAATTCTACAATTCTGAATATTTGTAATTGAAAACTCTTCAATATTTAACGTGTAAAATAGAAAATGATGCAATTTTGAATCTTTTTCTGGAATAGCTCAATTCTGAAGACTTAAAAATTAAAATAATCCCATTTTAAAGACTTACAATTGAAGATTCATCAATTTGGAATATGTACAATCGAAAATGTTGTAATTTTGAAGTTTTTTTGGAATATGTATTTCAGTTTTTACGATTTACAGTGGAGAATTTTTCAATTTTGAATTCGAAAACTCTTAAATATTTAATGTGTGTTATAGCAAATGATGCAATTTTGAATGCTTTTTGAGGAATAGATCAGTTTTGAAGATTTAAAATCGAAAATTATTCAATTTCATAGATTTTTTGGAAATGTAACAAGTTACTATTTTTGCGAAGTAACTGTAGCTGTAATTATTAAATTTTTTGAGGAACTTCCCCAACACTGCATTCAACTTTAAATTTCAATCATCCTAAAGTCAAATAAAAATTATTTTTATGTCGATCGAACATGATGAGTGTTTGATATTTCAATAAGGACTGAAGAATTTCCATTCAACCGAAACAATTTCAAGTAGAAACAAAATTTTATAAGATGTCCAACTATATACTAATGAACTGTCACATTGACATGATAGAAAAAGTCGCCAGACATAAAAAAATCGAAAAACGAACGAAAACGTAAGAGCTTCAGCGTGGACAAAGTGAATGAAGGAATTTTAAGATTATTATCATCAATAGTTCTTTGACAATAGAATGACAGTTTTTAATCTACTAGTCAAAACTAAAATATTTTTCAATCTTTAGCTGTGAAAACAATACCTCTCCAGCTCCGCTGAGATTTGAACCCAGGTCTTCAGATTGCCGGTCTGGTGCTCTTACTTTTTTTTTTTTTTTTTTTAAACAATGTTTATTGAAAGAAATTTACATTAATTTATATACATTTGTAGCGCTGTAAAAACATTGGTAAGAAAAAGCGCTTGCCTTATATCGCTAAGAAAGTATGTGTTCCAATCGGCCTACGTTAGGCGCTCGCAGAATCGTCATAAGAAACAAAAGAATTAAAAGTATGCTTTTTTACATATCTGTTATTACATACCAAAGTGTACTATCTATATTGATCTTGATTGATAACTAGAAAAATTTAAAGGGAAACAGAAAATAAAAACTAGTTTAACATTTTCATACGCAGTAATTATTTATGCGAGCCACCAATACCGCTTTGTATTGTGCCTATGTTTGTCTTTAATAACCCTTAAGGGTATGCTGGTTGAATATCTAAATGGTACATTAAGATTTTCATACATTTCGTTTGCTTTGTGTAATATTTTTTTGTCAAACTTATGCCTGTTTATGTGGTGGATAGCGGGTACATTATTACCATTTCATAAGTAACCTTTGCCGTCTAAGTGTGTGAACACTTCTGGAGGTATGTAACATTTCAGTCTTGCTTTTTCAGGATAAGCAGGGTTAGGATAATATGGCCCGGAAATTGGCGGGTTTGCGGTATTATGTGCTGCACTAGCGATGTGGTTCCTGGCAAATTTTAGTATAAAGTTGTCTATACGAGGTACATTAGCGCAATCGTATAATTTTTTTTTGGAATAGTGCCGTCGGTAATTGGACTCGGGGGTTTTGTACATTTTTAAGCAGGCTCTGAGACAATTTCTTTCAAAGACCCTTAGTTTTTCCATGGAGGAAGGCGCTATATTAAACCAGACCTGGCATCCGTTCGTCAGTATGAGCCGTACGAGTATAAGCAACACATAGCACAAAATTTTGACTTTTGAGTCTAGATGCTTAGAGTGAAATATGTGCTTGGCGTTAAAAAAGGCCTTTTTCCCTTTTTCCAGTGCCTCTTTAACGTGAGCATCGTATCTTGATCGATCGTCAAGGTAAACCCCCAAGTATTTTACTACTCTTGTGTTCTAAATATTAGTTTCCATTTTTGCTTGTTTTAATTTTGAAGTTCTTCCATACTTTGCAATATTTTTATTTACGTCATTCAAGTTTGGCCTGAAAAGGATTGTTTCTGATTTGTTGAGATTAAATTTTAATCTCCAGGTGTCAAAGAAGAATAATAATTTTAAAAATATGTCCTGGAGATTGGCTTGAGCTTCGTGCAGGCATCTACTGATGAC
>JAUMHM010000088.1:15275627-15291422 GCA_032362435.1 Melikaiella ostensackeni
AACGCAATAGTTGTGAGTTCACCTTCACTTCAGGGTTCGTTCAGTAGTTCGCACTTTATTTACTTTTTTCACTGTGTATCACTTTTTTCGCTGCGTCCGTCTACTTTTTTCACTGTGTCCGTCTACTTTTTTCACTGTTGCTCAGAAAGGTCGACACTGCGCATGCGCCACGTCCTCGACAACAAATGGGTCACTTTTTACACAGAAACAGGTGGAAAAACCAGCACTTTTTCGCGAATTACAGAAAAATATTATTTATGATAATATAATACACTTACGATTGAAATGAAGGAAACCCACGAGTGTGAGCAGCAGAATAGCGGCAGTAATCTCCATTTTTTTCCAAACAGTCACAATGACAGAGAAATAAAATATTAAACTTTTTTCTGAAGAATTGCGTGTGAAAATTGACTCGATAAATGACTGCTATATATACTAACTTTTATGACCTCTATTCAATGACACGCTTCATTCCTTCTTTTAAAAATAAGTGGAGGTGGAAGCGCTTTCAAGTGGAAGGAGGAAGATTATTTATCTCAGATCTGACAATTTTCCTTATTTGCTATATTTACTACCTATGGAACTTTCAAACAAATTTCTTGAAAACAAAGATTGAAATCATATTTCTTATAAGTTTCTGTCACATGTATAAAATGCAAACAAAGATAAAAAAAATGAATATACGTTAAAGATAGCCTTCGTTTTTTCTGTGTGTGAAATTCTTGATTTATCGAGTGATCCGAAGAAAATAAAAAAAATTGAAGAACGCTAAAATGGCAGCAGTTTTTCTGAAAATACGAAATCATGTTTTTTATCAAAAATTGAACCTTTTAATATTTTGGTCATATTTTGGCAGATTGTTGATCATATACGCTATACCTTACATAAATATATATTCTTTTTTTTAAACCATTTCTCCATACCACGAAAATTTTCTTTGAAAAAACAAAATTTTTAATTATTTTTTAAAATTCTCAGAAAAGGGATAAATGTCAAGCAAACTACTATCTGTTCAAAAAATGTTGACTTCTCTACAAAAGTTTGCTTCAGTCAGTGAAAAAAAATCGCTAAAGAACGAAACCAACTTCATTGTCGAGGTCATTTTACTGGGCAAAAATTCTCCATTCATGGTTCTTCATAGTTTAATCATAAAAGAATTTACGGTTGGATGTAGGTATAAAAACACGGTCAACAACACAAATTTCCCGACAGCGAATTTTGACTTGCTCTGTTTTTTTGAAAAATGAATCCAAACGAGTCAAAAAAATCAGACGGCTATCTTGATATTTTCGTTAAAGGTAGATATCATAAAAATTGTAAAATTTTTATAATTTCAGCCGGCAGAGTTAATTAAAGAGGAGGAGATGTTCTCAGCTTCCAATTGTGATGAAAAGCTCTGCTAAAGCTTGAGATAATCAGAGATATTCAAATAATTCAATGACATAAAAAATAAAGTTTTGAAACAATTACATGATTGGCTATCAGCAATTATTTTTCTGACCTTATTTCACACTTAGGAAAATGAATTTCACTTCTCACGTTGACAGTTCCATTCCAGAAAAAGAAGAAATCTTTGGAGGAAGAGAAAAAATATCATTGAAGAAGAATGATCGCATAAGATGGAAATAATTATGTTCTGATTTCAGGTATTTGCAAAGTTGAAGAAAACCTTTGAGAAATTTCAAATTTTCTGATCTGCAATTTAATTTCAACTTCATTGATAATTATTATAGGTAGGTATCAAAATTTGTAAATATTAGGCCGCAACCGACTCGAACGGAGGAAAGTGGAATGATCCAGTGACGATTTCGAATTCCAGAAATTTCTGTCTTCGACTCACCCTAATAAACATTCACAGTCTTTATTAACAAATTATATTCAAAATTGCGTTACATATTATGTCGCGTTATATGTTCATGCGGAAAATTCGTTTTTTTTTTACTAAAACCTGGCGTGAATGACTTCATAATGTTATCTAGCTGGAAAGGCTTATTCCAAGTCAATCATTTCAATTTTTATCAACAAGTTATGTGAATAATTGTTTAATATTCGTGTTTTTGATGACAAAAACCTTTTTTTAAACCATTGGCATTGCGTTTATGAATTAAAATCGTTTAAAAGAGTGATGAAAAAGTACCTTCTCTATTTTAGTTCTTTCTTTCAAAATTCCTCAGCAAAAAAAAGGTTATACGACCATGAAAAGACAAACAAGTTCTTATATAATTTAATAATAACCATTTGAGTTTTTAATTGAGATTATACTTTTCGCAGGTTTTAGTAAGAAAATAATTTCAACTGCATGAACGTAGGAATATAATGCAATTGTATTTTTAATTTGCTAATCAAAAATATGACTGAATTTTATTCAGAGTATTCTTAAAAATAAAAACTTGAAAATCGCTCAAAAAATGCAACCTGTAACTTAATTCGTCCGCGAAAATTCATTTCTAAATGACTGTTAATCGTACTAACTATTTTATAGCCCCGAAAATTATTTTTTCAGGCATTTTTAAAAAATTCTTACTTCAACACTAAATTTGTCTTCGAATTAATAATTTTCTATTATGTTTTACTAACAAAAACTTCACTTACGAAAGATTAGCCATAATTTTATGGCCCATAGAAAACTGGTCGAAAATTGAAACTTTAACCCCGATGCGCAAGGTTCAAATATTAACCGATTTCTAAATTTTTTTTTGTCCTCGATTTGTCTTTCCCAAAGGCGATTTTCCCATACTACGACGTATCTTGTTTCGAAAAATCGATTTTTTCGACCCATCCTATTATACAACATTAACGACTAAGCTGTCAGTTTAAATACATCTTTGTAATGTCTGGAAAAATTTTATGCATTTAATACTAAAAGAATTAAAAGAATTGAGGTAAATGTTCATAATTTTCAACTGCAATTAAAAAATTAATTTCCTCAGCTGCCATTTTCTCAATAACCAAGAGAAATACAACGCCAAATCCAAATCCAGAAATCCTACGCCTTTGGTAGTTCAAACTTTTGTAGAGAGGTCAACATTTTTGAAACCTATAGTAAGTTGTTACAGTTCAATTTTGTGAAATATCGAAAAATAGAAAAAATATTCTTGTAGAACTCTTCACATAGAATAATTTAGGTTTCGGCCGTTTTTCGTTTTTCGCATATTTGTCGAAAAAAATATTAAAATTTTATTATCAGAAAAAGGACGTCATTCTGTTGAATTTTCGACTATTTGAATTGTTCTTCTCTAATTTCACTAATTCCAATTCAAAATAATTCTAAATAGACCCATACGGAAGAATTATACATAGTGATTAAAATTATATGTATATCATTCTTTCCACTATGTATAATTTTTCGTCTGATGGGGAACTTCAAATTATTTAATGAAAAGTACTACTAAAAAAAAGATTTTTTGATTCAGAGAAAATTTCTTTTGATTCAAAGAAATTATTTTTTGTCTCAAAGAAAATATTTCTTTAAATAAAAATGATTTTTTTCATTTTGAAATTTTTTTTCGTTAAATGAATAAAATATGTCAAAGAAATGGTTTCTTTAATCCAAGACAAATATTTTTCTGGGTCATTAATTTAATTATTTATTTTGAGCTAAATATATTAATTGAAACAGGGTTTGAAAATTGAGTATCGTGTCAATGTGAAAGTTTAGTAAAAGAAAAGGATTGCGTAACACTTTCAACTTTTTTTAAACAATTAAGGTAGCTATAATATTGTGAAACTTGTATATATGCTACGTCACCTCCACCAACAGGCCGTATTTAGAATTTGTTGTTTCAAAATAGAAAAACAGGAAGTATTTACACACTTACTCTATTTCATCTTACTGTATTAACGTTGAAAATAATATCTTCAATTTATGGATGTTACACGTGTTCAAAAAGTAATTCAAATTCCTGAAATTAAAATTTTTATATTTTTTATGAAAATAGCTCCATTCGGAAGATTTCAAAAAAGGTCGTGCCCAGTCGTCCAGCTTCTTACGATGATTCGAGAATTTATTGATTGAATTCAATTGATAAATATCAAATTTCTTAATATATAATAAATACAGTTTGTTGGCATGGAAAATGTTCATTTTTGTCTCCTAAAAATATAGAAGTAAGCGTACAAAACGTGACAAATTCATTTCTTGAAAAAATTGAGATTATGACTGCTTCTGTATGTTCGGAATATCATCAATTCGATTACCAAACTTAATTTAGCAAAAAAAAACTTCTTCTGGATTTTAACCGAGGTTTCAGCATCTATCCTTAAAATAGAATGAATTTAAAAAAAATTGTTCCCGTATACGGATTCATTACGTAAGGCTTCTTTCGGAGGGAGAGAGTCCGCAAAATCTTATGAATCCTTGCTTAGAGGGGAGGGGGGTTCCAAGGAATTTTTTACTTAAGTTTCCCTTTTTGAATTACTTTTTTAAATATGTTTATTAAAACTTCTTTATGCTTTTAAAATTACTTTTCATACTATGACACCATTGTTGTAATCTGGTGTACGCTAGGGTGGTATTAGAATCGCAAAGTTTGACAAATGCAAAATGTACATGGAAATTCTTGCTCCTTTTCAAAAAAACGAAACTCATTTGAAATTTAAGGAAAACTTTCATAAGAAGAAGGAAACATGATTTTGAATGGAAGGAAATTCCTGGGCATCAAAGAAACTTTTCTTTGACTGAGAACCAATAAATATTTTTATTCAATTCAAAGAATCTTTTTTCTGAGTTTGCAGTTAGAATCTTTATTATTAGAACAAAGAGTAAGTTATGTAAAAATGTGTCTCTAGATATGTCTGTCATTTTTAGTTCTTTCAAAATTGGAAAATTTTAAATTGAAAACCTTAATAGTCAATTTTAACTTTGAAGCGTTCAAAAGTTAATAATTTCAAATCGAATTTGATTGCAATTAATAATTCTTAATTCAAAGCCTTCAGCATTAAAATAATGAATTGAAAATTTTATACTTTTAGAATGGAAGTCATAAAAATGAACAATTGTTGTTTTCTGTCCTACAAAATTTAAATAATAATTTTGGTACATTTTCATAATCTAAACACTCGAGAGAGAACATTTTTAATTATTCGAATGGGACATTCGAAATTAATAATTTTATACGGTACTTACTTGAGACTTGAAATAAACTTACTTGAAATTTAACTAATAACTGCTTGAAAAATTGAACAGTTCCCAGAAAGCATCAAAACTTTCATGTCTTTAAATATGTATAGAAATTAAGTTCTCAAATTCACGCCTTAAAAATGAGTCCATTTTAGAACAAAGTATTCAAAAATTGAATTACATTTGAACTTTACACATCAGAAGCCTGTGAATTCCCTTGATATCTTCAAATTCATTCGAAATTTGATTGAAATCTTTCAACCCCCCTTGAATTACTTTCGAATCTGTAGAAATCATTTGAAATCTCTTGAAACGAATTATTACTTTCTTTCCTTGAAAATGAAATAAATTGAGTTTATCCCCTAAAATTCTCTAGAAATTTATTTAAATTTCTTAAAATTTGTAAAATCTCCTTAAATATTTAAAATACTTGAAGGCCTTGAAAAATCCTTTTTCGTGAAATTCATTGAAATTCCGTGAAATATTTTGAAATCTTACAAAATTTTTTGCCATACCTTTAAATTTTTTTAATTCCTTGAAAGCTTTGGAATTGCTGGAAGTCTCTTAAAATTTTGTTCTCTAGAATCTAGCTTTCTAGAAATCCCTTAAAATCTTTGGAAATCCAACAAACTTCTTCGTGTTTCCTTGAAATTTTTGGAATGTCTTGAAATTCTTTGACATCTGTTAAAATACCTTAAAATCTTTTAAAATTCCGTAAGATCCTTTGAAGAGCCTCAAGGTCTGTGAACGTCCTTCGACCTTCCTTGAAACCTGTAAAATTCTGCAGAATCCTGTGAAGTCGCTTCCAGTAATTTAAAATCCTACAATAAATAACTGCATAAATAAACAATGGGTTTGTAGTTTTTCTATTGTGTGCATAATTTCATTCAATATTTTAACACTCATTTCTACACTGATTTTCCTATAATACTCTTCTATAATGATTTTTCTAGAATCGCGAAAAATCTATGAGAAATTCATTATAGAAAAATCATTATAGGCCTATAATAAATTTGCTATAACTTTTCCTCGTGAAGGAATCTTTCCGAATCTCTTCAACACCCTTAAAATACCCATTTTTGCATTCATTAAAATGTTTTAAGAGCCATTAAAATTCCTTAAAATCCCTTAAAATCCTTTATAATAATAGAAAATCCTTTGGGGTTCCGTTATTTATTTTGAAATCCTACGAAATCCTCTCGTATCCGTAGATATACTTTTGAATCTTCTGAAATCTCTTTAAATCCGTTAAAATCTTCGAAAATCCTTTAAAATTTTTGCAAATTTTCGAAATCCAATTCAAATTTTCCAGGCATACTTCAAAATTCGTGCAAGAATTGAGATTCTCTCTGAAATTGTACTAGGTGATTTCTTCTCACTCGTGAAAACTCTTAAGATCTTTTGAAATCTGTAAAACATCTCTTAATCCTTGAATATTGAGAAATTAATTCGAGCCGATTTAACGCGTTTTTTGCGCTCATTCCTAGATTTTAATAGCACTAACTTTAAGGTAAGAAATCGTTTGTCTTCTTCGACGATCAAAACGAATGAAGAAACATGAAAAGAGGTTGCGTGACTGCAATCTGCTTCCATTAGTCACTACTGGAAGTTTGGAGATTTCTTTCCAATAATACAATATTTCGTACAATTAATATCTTTCATAACGAATAAGATTTTTATTTGCCTGAATCTTGATTATTTTAAAGTCCATTTGTGTAAGTCAACTTACGTCAGGACTGTCCGCAGTTATTTAATATAAATAAATACGATTTTTCAATCGAGGAAAAATATTTATTGGTTCCTAGTCAAAGAAAGTTGTCTTCGATTCAAATGAATGGTGTGAAATGGTGTGAATATATTAATTAAAACAAGGTTTGAAAAATAGAAATGGTGTCAATATAAAAGTTTATTAAAAGAAAACGGTTGTGTAACATTTTCAAGTTTATTGGAACAATAAAAAGGCCACAATACTGTGAAACCTGTAAATAGGCCACGTCACCTCCACCAACATGACTTATATTCAAAAGTAATTACTTCAAAATGAAAGACAAAAAAATATTTACACACTTAATCTATTTTATCTTACTTTATTCACATTGAAAATTATCTTTTCAATGTACGTAGACCACGTGCGTTAAAAAAGTAATTTCAATTTTTAAAATCAAAATTTTTTTATTCTTGTTTTTTAAAATAGCTCCAATCAGATGATTTAAGAAAAGGTCGTGGCTAGTCGTCCAGCTTTTTAGCGTGAATTTAGAATCTATTGATTGTATTTAATTATTAAATTTCAAAATTCTCACTATTCAACAAACACAATTTTTTGTCATGGAATTTTTTTATTTTCATCTCCTGACAATTGAAGAGTTAGCAAGCGAAACATGACAAATTCATTTTGTAAGTGAATTGAGGTTATGATTGTTCCTGTTCTTTTCGAACGTCATCAATTCGATTACCATACTTAATTTGGCAAAAAAAATTTTCTTCTCGGTTTTAAACGCGCTTTCAACGACTTTGAAGAATACATTCTCATCACGTGTCTCGCGCATCGCACTCGATCAAAGTACGTCTCAAGCGTGAAAGTTTCTATATTATGCCAATCTCTATTATACTAAATTTATTTTATATTAATTCCTGCGCCTTAATTTGCCGGATTATTTTTTTACTTAGCAAGTTATATTAGTGTATTTATAATCATTAATTTTTTACAGCAAACCAACCAGAACTTTTGTTATATTTCGTAATTGATAGAAAGAAAGTGATTAGATCAAAATTCTTTTTGTTCTTTCAACTGGCAGTGACGGAATTGAACAAAGAAAAGTTTATGAGTTTATGATTCAACTATTTGGTAAAAAATTTTAGTATTATGTTGAGAATTTATCTTCTTGCTTGAGGATTCAACTATTTTGTTAGAAATTTGTCCTTTTTGGTTAAGAAATGAAGTACTTGGTTCAAAGTCTAACTACTTTGTAAAAATTTCATTTGTTTTTTTTGTTAAAGATTCATCATGTAGTTGAAAATTTGATGATTTGGTTGTAAATTAACCTTTACGTTGAAAATTTCATATTTTCTTGTTTGAAATTCATGTTTCTTTATTGCAAATTAACTTCTTTGCTTAAAATTCATCTTTTGCGATTCAAAAGTGAACTGTTTTCTGAAACATTTCACTCTTTCCTTTAAAACTTGACTTTTTTTAAAATTCAACTGTTTTCTTGAAAATTTAATTATTTTGTTTGAAATTCAGCTATTCTGCTTAAGTCACCTTTTTTGCTGGAAAGTTCAATTTTATCGAATTTCGAGATGTTTCTATAAGCGCAAACATTACAGGTATTATACTTAGCATGAATAGAGTGAGGTGAAATAGATTAGTTGTGCAAATAATTCTTATTTTGCCATTTTAAAACAGTACCTCGTAAATATGAGAGTCTGGTGAAGATGACGTAGTCTATTTACAAGTTTCACAATATTATAGCCTTCTTATCATTTCAATGAAAATGACATTACACAATCGCGTTCTCTTATTGAACTTTTTTATGAATTTGTCGCATTTCCTGATTCTATTACCATTTTTAATGAATACATGGGTGATTTTCTATATTAATTTAAGTTTTGATAGTAACAACTTTTTTTACAAAAGTATTTTAAAATATATGTGTGTTTTTCAGAACCATTCATCGGTCCTAGAAGAACATTTTTTGAATTATTTGAGCTCAAAATATTTCTTTCATGTTTTTAGAACAATTTTTTGAAAAACTCATAGGTCATTTTTCAGAATCTGCATCAGTTATCAGATTCCCAGAAAAATGAGGATTGTGAAGTTTTTGGGGTCGCAGAATCGGAATTTAATAATAGAATTTCAATATTTAAGATAGTAATCCAATATGGTGGATTAAAATCTTGAAAATGTGGTCTCAATTTTATAAAAATGAGTGTTCTGAGGCTTTTGGGGTCGTTGAAATCAAATATTGATATGAAATTTCTAAGCTCAAAATTGCTGATCCGTGACGTGAATTAGAAATTCAAACATACGTCATTTTATTTTTACATGAATGAGTATTCTCCATTTTTTCAGCTCGCTCCATGTGAATTTTTCGTGACTCATGTCTCTTAGATACAACAAATGAAACCTGTATATTAGATGAAGAAATACATTTTTCTACAAAAAATTCCAAAATTTTGGTTTTGTTTATCTAAACTGTCTATAAAATAAGAGCTATCAATGCATAAGAAAGATTCGCAATTGCGTACATCCGCTGAGGAAATTTAAATTAGATATGCTGCAATAAAGAAAAAAAAATTACGCGAAAGTGACAGAAATCGGTTTTTATTCATTCAATTTGTTGATAACAATAGCAATTGTTATTTTGTGATAAAGAATTGATCGGGAAAATTCCTTGCGTACTGAAAACTATATAGTCAGAGAAAATTAAATTATTTTTCCGCGATGATAAACAAATTCTTTGTTATTGTTTATCAAATTTTTTTATGAAAAAGGTTATGGTTTTTATTGATAAATTTTAAGGAAGATACATAAACATAAACACATGATAAATGAAATGAGGGTAGTGGTACAGATATAGTGGTTATAAAATACTGAAATTGTTATTTTGTTATGAAAAATTGTTTGTACAATTCATAATTACTAACTTGTAGTTAGTTTTAGAACATAACTGATAGCTCTGGGCCAATTTATCGTACCTTTAGAGAAAAAAAAAAATTTTCCACGGACAAACACCCAAGATGCTTATTAGTTAACTTAAATTTCTTACAACAAATAAGTGAATCATTTCATCAATTATTCATGTTGCGAACGTGTCCCTACATTGATTGAAGGTGATATGGAATATAAGTAATCCACTGGTACAAAGGAAAACAATCTTATTCTCAAAAACAAGCTTTTTTGTTAACATTGAGTTACAAAAGCCATAAATTATAGAAAGGAGGAAGTTGGCTCCCATAAATCTCTTATATACTTAATTCCTTTAAATTTCAGAAATAATTGCAAATCGGATGAAAATTAAAGGTTGCGGTGATTTTTGAACAATTAATTCCAGATTTATCCCACTCTGTGACATGCGATAACACGACGGGGAATGACAAACAACAAAAAATACTGACTGTACATGTTTTCAAGGTTAAATTAAAAAGTCATTTCAATGGATTATTTATTATCACTTCAAAGATGCGTTAGGTTACAGCTATAATTTGTATCGTCGATTAACACACAAATGCGATAATAATTAGACCTAATCATCGAAGAATATGGTTCGTATTAGCTTAAAATAACAAGAAAAAAAAGCGTTAAGAACTCATCAAATTGTCATCGCACGTTCAAGAAAAGAAGTTAGCGGGAAACTTTTCAACTTAAAATTCTCTTGTGTTGAATTGTGATATAATAAAAATCTATATAAAGGAATATTAGTGTTTGAGACATACTTTCAAAAGGTAATAGTAAAATTTTAATTTCATCTTCTGCAGAAGATTTGTAGATCTTTTGGAGATGAATAATTTTGCTGGGTAACGTTTTTTCGTACCTTCCATATTTTGATCAAAAAATTCCATTTTTTTCTTTATTCATAACATTTCTCGCCATTAAAAAAAAAGTGTGTGCTCATCGGAACAAATATTCGAAAGCAAATTTGTGTATCATTTTGGGATGAACAATTTGGCTTCTAAGCCTTTTCTCCCATCTTATTTATTTTAGCCGGAAAATTGGATTCTTTATTCAAAATAAAACGTTGCACAATTGGAAGAAAAACTGAGCATCCTGTCAAAAAATGGCTATGTACAGATTTTTAGACCTTTTCTCAGTGAAAAATGTTTGTCTGTCCATTTTTTCCGTATCTTGCATAGTTTCACCACAAAACGGGATTTTTTTTTGGTATTTTGTTCGGTGGTTAAAACCAGAAGCGTTGGACGAAAGAGGCTGGTTAACAAGCTCGACCTTTTTTTTGGTCCCTTAAAACGTGTGCAAAAGCACAAATCAATTCAATTAGCCTTGCAAAAGATATCCAATATTTTTTGGAATCAAGGGGTCTCAAAACGTGGAGACCTAATTAACTTCGCGATATTGATTTTTCGAACAAAACTGATACCTTCTCATTGAGATGAGAATGTAAACATTTTATTTCCTATAACAGATTCATTATGTTAATAGGCAAAACTCTTGAAGCATGTAAGAAATTTCTTGAATTCACAAATACTTTTCCATATTTCAGTTATAATATATTATGTATAAGTTCTAAAAACTCATGAATTTTATTTTAAAAATTGAAGGTATGGTAATCGTGTATAAAATTATCTTCTAATTTCATATGTAAACAAGAAATTGACCAATATCCTATTCTAAATTTTATTTTGATCAATGGATTTCTATATATATCTTCAAGCAATATAGTTAAAAATATTTCGACATTTCGATTTGATTTATACCACTTTGTTCGCATACAACGTAATTTATATCATATGATTTGAGATTTTTTGTCTTCTTTCAGGCGCCAGACGAGTGGAGAAGAATAGAACGAGGTTGTGTAATTGGCATCTTTTTTCATTTGTCACTGCTCAATGTTTGGAGAATTCTTTGTAATAATACAATATTTCCTTCAATGAAATTTTGGAGATTGAAAATTTTTCAATTTGGAACATTCAATACCATATGTTAGATTTCCTGCTCGGCAATTCTGAGCGTTTTGATGGTATAAGGCAGCAATGAGAATCTAAGATTCGAAGTTTAAAATTCTTCAGAATATGCGGATGCGGACTGGGCGGAGAAGCGTAATGACAGAAAGTCAAACAGTGGTTACCCATTCAAGTTTTCAAATGCCACGATTAGCTGGGGATGTCGCTCTCTTATCAACAGAGGCCGAATATGTCGCGCTATCGAAAGCATGCCAAGAAGCCTTATGGATTCACAGACTGCTGAAGGATTTCACATTTAAAAAACAAGAGACGATAGTCAGATATGAGGACAAACAAAGCTGCTTGAAGGTGATTTGTAATAAAAAGTGTAGCCATAGAACAAAGCACATAGATACTAAATTTCATTTCGTTAAGGATCTGAAGAATAAACAAGTTATCAACTTTATCTATTGTCCAACGAACGAAATAATCGCGGACATGCTGACAGAACCACTAAACAAAATTAAAATAAAGTTCATGGCTTAGGGATGCGGATTGAAAATACAATAATACAAGTTGTCGTTGTATATGTGTATATACACATATACACACATATATTCAGTGATGTCATAAACATTTTTTGAGTCAACACAGCTGAAAAATACTGTGAATACACTAGCCACGTTATGAAGGGTACTTCATTCTTTTTCTAGCCATTGTGCTGATTCTTAAAATATACACATCCTTAACATGAATTCCATGTGTTTTTAGTGAATTTTCCAACATAAAATCTAATTGATTACTGAGGAATCTATTTGATAAGTAGGTGCTGAAATTCTGTATAATTTTCATACTTATGTAATTATTTTTTTAGATAGGCTACAGCCTATATTTACAATATTGAAATTCAAAAAAAAAAACTTCGATGAAAACGTTTAGATTAAAAATATTCTATATTTATACACGACTAAAAAAAAAAGGGACCAGGTTGCGGTATGGAGTTACGTTTGAGATTATATAGCAAGCTAAATTTCCGACACTACAGTAACAGAACGAAATCCGTTGGTTGAAAAACGAGGCACCTGGGCACTTTTGAAGCTGAAACTCAGAAAAACCGCTTTCCGAGACAAAAGCATTTAAGGTAGGCGAGTGCTATAAGCGCCAATGTGAAATTTTATCTCAAAAATTACATTTAAATACACCCACTTCCGGTTCGTCTGAGGCAATAAGAATGGCGTTAAGAGATAGAGCAAATGTAAACGTATCACCCCCATATACAAACCTAAAACCAACAAATATGACCTTGACTAACAAAAACGCTCATAACTCCTAAAATAAAATCGGCAATTTGGTCCCATTCCTTCTGGACGTATACATTTTGGGAAAGTTTCAATTCATTCATTCCTCTTCCTCTTGCCCTTTGATTCAGTTTTTTAAGCACAGTTTTTAATGCTGCTTCGCTGCTGCTTTCGAATCATTGACCTCCCTTATGTCTTTTGTACTCGTAAGTCTCTCTTCCCTTAACGAAGTCTAGAGAGTAAAATCCATCTCGCTTCTACTATCTCAACTTGTGATCAATCAACTTTATTAGTCCGGAAGGCTGCTTAGTCGAAGCGAAGCTTTCAATTTGTTTTTTAACTCCTCTCTTGAACCAGCCAGCTTGTCCGTGAGCGTCAACATTTCAGCTACATGGCTCTCTACATCGCCACCTTCTGCGAAACGTAATCTGAATATTGTTTTGTACAAAAATATCATACTAGACAGCGTCGCCTTTTGGTGATGCTCCTCGAGCTTTTCCCAAGCTTCACGCGTACTTGTCGTTACTTGCATGTGTAGCAACTAATTATCCTCGACGAGGAGACCGATTGTTGCACGTGCTTTATCATCCTTTTTTGACCATGCAGAATCCACTGGATTTGGCACGCTTTCCTTTATCTCATCCCACAGTTCTTCTATTATAAGCAGCAAATCCATTTCCTGGCTCTATATAGAATAGTTCTCACCGTTCAACTTTTGTACACTTGTACGTAAAAAATCAGCCATTTTTATTCCCTGTGCACTTCCACGAAAAATATTTGACTGTCTTCACTATCACTTTCGAAACTTCACTGTTCATATACACCCTTTCACACACTTGATGTTTATTTGTACTTGATGTCACTTCATGCATCTGCTTTTGTGTCACTGTATCCAATTTTTGTGCATTAGATGTAACTGTATCCAATTTTTATGCACTAGATGTCACTGCATCCAATTGTTTATGCACTAGGCTTTGGGCCCATAACCAGTTGGAAAATTCACTAAAAGCACATGGGATTCATGTTTGAGATATGAGTATTTTAAGAATAAACACAAAGATTACAAAAAGAATGAAAAAACGCTCCGTAACGTGGCTAGTGTATTCACAATATTGTTCAGCTGTGTTGACTCAAAAAATGTTCATGAAATCACTGTGTACTATATATGTGTGTGTTTCTGTCTAGAAATGTACTTTATAACTTTGTGTATATATTAGTGAATGCAAAATGCACGAAATTCTGCCAAACTGCTTACGCCCGTGGGTGTCTAGCTTGACGGTTCATACTGAACTGGATGGGCCTTACTCCCTTCAGATAATTGGTCCCTTAAAATCAGTGGAAGTCTGCAATGAACTGCAGGCCAGATTTGCCTAGAATACTGCATGCTCAATTTCTTCGTTTACTAGTGCGTTTTATTTTATTTTATTTCATTATTTTTTATTCATATTATTTTACTTCATTTTATTTTCAGCAGCCTTACCATTTTTGAGCTTCTCAAATGACGATATGTGTCACACTTGTTATTCCTAGTAGCTCGACCTCAGCGACAGTACCTGTTTTCTTTGTCTTCTTGACCAACTTCCAGAATAATTTGTTTCCTTCAGAATAATTTCGCAATTTCTAAATTTCTTCCGCTCTGATTTTATCTTTGCTTCCTTTCAATATCCCTATAATCTTTTTCTAGTCTAGACCTCTCCTCACTGCTAAGACCTTTGATGTGCAGTTTTCTCGAGTACGCTTGCTTTTTCTCGTTTAGATCGAGGCGAATTTCATCATTCCGCCGAACATTTGTTTCCTACAATAGCATTGCCGCACTCTTCATATGTACTCTAGAAGATACTTTTCCATAGAGTTGTTAATCATACTTAGTAATCTACATTTCGAGCTCCACATTCTCATTACCTAAATCTTTTTTACACTTTTCTCTGTGATGACCTAAATATTTATTAAGCTCTTGATATAAAATTGTTGTAGTTCTGGTTTTTGCCAGTTCTTTATTTTAACTTGCATTTGCTATAAACCCTTATTGATTCTTCTTCTCCTCCATACTTGATCTAGACCCATTCTTGAAGCCATAAGGTTGTGATCCGCTTCACATTAAAAGCCTCTAGTAACCCTCGTATCTGTTACTAACCCTCTCAGTCTCTCAACCGCTAGAACAATGTCAATTCTTTTGTGGGTTCCGCCTCTGCATCAAATATACATGCGGATCATTTTATGTCTGAACCGAGTACCTGTAGTGAACAAGCCTTTTTCTGAACATATACTAATCAACTTTTCTATGTTATTGTCTCTTTTGGGGTCTTTAAAATGTCCAAGTACCCTCTACGTACCTTCGGGCTGGACATCAACCCAGCGACTATAACTCCGAGTATGATGATTCTTTCCCCAGGGTCTCAAATACCTATAATATCATGTCATGAGTCTTATAAGGTACCTTTACATCACAATGCTTTGATGAATGACCCCCTTATTCCCAGTTTGATTCTAACCCATAATGATCTAGGAAATACACATTCATACTTTTTGATATGCTGTTTTGCTCTCTCATTTATAACCAGATCTACTCCTTTGTTTTCATGTGATTAATCATCCACTCCTTACCAAAGTTCGAATCTTTTCACTATCTTTTTTATCCCACATCTCTTCTTCTTTATTTTTATTGCGCATAAAGTATCTGTCTCTCTTCCCTTACGAAACTCTACTACTGGGTGAGTACAGAGTAACTACTGCCAAGCACTACAGAAATACACTCGTATACTA
>JAUMHM010000088.1:15294062-15307089 GCA_032362435.1 Melikaiella ostensackeni
TTACTTTCAACCAAATAGTTGAATTTTCAACTAAAAAATAAAATTTGTGACCAAAAAAGATGAATTCTGTACCCAAAACTACAGTATTAGACTTTTCAACGAAAATGAATTAACTCTCAACACCAAAAGTGAATTTTCAACAAAAGAGATCAACTTTCTACCAAGCAGTTGAAGTTTCAAACAAAATGGATGACTTTCCAACAAAATCGTTGAATTTTCAACCAAAAAGAATGATTTTCTAACAAAATTGTTGAATCTTCAACCAAATAATAAAGTTTTTAATAAAAAAAGATGAATTCTCAACCTAAAATATAATAGTAGACTTTTCAACGACAAAGAATCAACTTTCATCCAAAAAATAATTGGATTTTCAACCAAAAAGACGAATTTTTAACAAAATAATTAAATTTGCAACCAAATAATAAAATTTTGAACCAAAGAAGATGAATTTCAAACCAAAAATATACAAATAAACTTCTCAAACAACAAGAAATAACTTTCAATCATAATATGAATTTTCAACAAAATAGTTGAATTTTCAATCAAAAAAGATTTTTCAGTCAAGAAGAAATAAAATGTCAACCAAATTGTTGCATTTTTAAACAAAAAAGATAAAATTTTTATCAAAAGAGATGAATTCTCAAATCAAAAAGACGTATTTACTACAAAATATTCAATTTTCAACCCATAAATATGAATTTTCAATTAAAATGTTAAATTTCTACCAAATAGTTCAATTTACTACCAAAATAGTTGAATTTTCAACCCAAGGAGACGAATTTCCAACAAAACAGTGCATACTTCAACGCAAAAGAATGACTTCCTAACAAAATTATTGAATCTTTAACTAAATAATAAAGTTTTTAATCAAAAAAGATGAATTCTCAACCAATAAGATTAATTTTCTACAAAAAAATGAATTTTCAACAAAAAAGTTTAATTTTCACTCAAAGAGATGAATTTTCAAGCTAAAATTATTTTTTCTACGAAACAGTTTAATTTTCAATCCAAAAATGTGATTCTTTACCAAAAAAGTTAATTTTCAACGAAATAGTTGAATATGCAACTAAATAATTGAATCCTTGACCATAACAAAATAATTTTAAATCAAACAGTTGCATTTTTAACCAAAGAAAAAAATAAATTTTTACCAATGGAGACGAATTAGTAAACAAAAAGACGAAAATATAAAACGCAAATATAAAATATAAAGTTTCAACAATAAAGTTTACTTTCAACCAAATAGTTGAATTTTCAACCAAAAAATAAAATTTGTGACCAAAAAAGATGAATTCTGTACCCAAAACTACAGTATTAGACTTTTCAACGAAAATAAATTAAATTTTAACCCAAAAAGTGAATTTTCAACAAAAGAGATCAACTTTCTACCAAAAAGTTGAAGTTTCAAACAAAATGGATGACTTTCTAAAAAAATAGTGGAGTTTTTAACCAAATAACAAAGTTTTTAATCAAAAAAGATGAATTCTCAACCTAAAATATAATAGTAGACTTTTCAACGACAAATAATCAAGTTTCATACAAAAAATAATTGGATTTTCAACCAAAAAGACGCATTTGTAACAAAATAATTAAATTTGCAACCAAATAATAAAATTTTGAACCAAAAAATATGAATTTCAAACCAAAAATATGAAAATAAACTTTTCAAAGAACAAGAAATAACTTTCAACAATAAGATGATTTTTCATCAAAATAGTTGAGTTTTCAACTAAGAAAGAATTTTCAGTCGAGTAGAAAAAAAGATTCAACAAAAATGTCGCATTTAAAAAAAAAAGATTAAATTTCTACTAAGAGAGATGAATTTTCAACCAAGAAAGATTTTTCAGTCAAGAAGAAAAAAAATGTCAACCAAATTGTTGCATTTTTAAACAAAAAAGATGAAATTTTTATCAAAAGAGATGAATTCTCAAATAAAGAAGACGTATTTACTAGAAAATATTTAATTTTCAACCCATAAATATGAATTTCCAACTAAAAAGTCAATTTTCTACCAAATAGTTAAATTTTCCATCAAAATTGTAGAATTTTCAACAAAATAATAAAATTTTCAAAAAAATAATAAAATTTTGAACCAAAAAAGATGAATTCTCAACTTAAAATATAATAGCACACTTTTTAAATAAAAAGAAATAATTTTGAACCAGAAATACGTGGACTTTCAACCAAAGAGATTAAATTCCAACTAAAATGATGAATCTTCAACTGGGATAGTTAGATTCTCAAATAAATAAATTAACTTTTTTTCTCTCACAAAGTGTTTCTATAGATTTACCCAGTTCCGACTGCCATTTCTGAAAGATTCATAACTCCCCAGGACCAACAAGAAATATATTTAAAAATTTTGAATTTTAGGATGCGAGAAAAATTCCAATTTTCCCATATTGGGCTAGGTATAAATATATATTGCTCTGGAAATTCTTTTTTTATCTTCAGTGTTCCTTTAGATTTACGAAGTTTGAGTTTTCGTCGAAACTTAATATTTTGTTTCAAAAAATGTTGGAAATTTCTTCGAATGCTCAGGTTTCACACAGTGAGCTTGGATTAAGTTCGACCCAAAAGGGCTTGCACCTCTCCTTTTTCTTCTGCTTTTGTTACTCAAACTCTGTAATTTTGCATCGAAAAAAAAAATATCTAAACGTTAAATATCTTTGAACATCCGGGACCCATTAAAATTTTTTAAAAATAAGAAAAATGGCAGTTTTTATCAATTTTTGAAATATTGCTCCACTTCAGAGCATGGTAATTCAAATTCGTCCAACTAAAAATTGCAGTACATTAAATTCCCCTTGAAACTAAAAAAAATAATAATGACCTATCTTATATAATTTAGGAGATACAGCCTTCGGAATTTATATTTATCTGCAAAAATTTGCAAAAAAAAAATTTAGTTTTTGTTTCTATGAAATAGCATATTTCCTGTGCACTGTAGACAAAAATAGAACATGAGTTAAAGCATACTTGATTTTAAGCAAATCTTAAAAAATGAAATGTTATACCTCTCATCCGTCACTTTCATGAAAGTTTGTTAAAAACTTTTTTTTTTAATATTCGCGTTTCAACTGAAATTTGTCTCAAAAGTTTTCCTCATAAAAATTAAAGTACATAAAATAACATGAAAATCTGTAAAACTCTAGTAACTCTTGAAATGTATCCATAAAAACGAGTCTTCTTTTTAAAGTTGATGCCCTCGATTTTTATGGATATATTTCAGGAATTATTTAAAAATTTGAGATTTGAATATTATTATATGTACTTGTGTCATTATAAGAACAACTTTTAACACAAATTGCAGTAGAAACCTGAATATTCAAAAACAAAATTACTTTTAAACGAACTTTCATAAAAGTTGGCATTTTTCAACATGGTATAACTTCAGACATATAAGAGGTATAACATTAAATTTTTTTGGATTTGCTTGAAATCGAGTCTACTTTACCTTACGTTTTGACTACTTTTGTTCCCAGTGTACAAGAAATATGCTATTTCACAAAAACTAAAACTACTTTTTTTTTGACAAATTCTCCAGATGAATATAACTTTTGAAGGCTGCATACCCTGAACTATATGATAATTTTTTTTTTCAGTTTTACAAGGAATTTAATGTACTTCAATTTTTGGTTAGACGAATTTGAAGCACCATGCTCTGAAGTAAAAAAGTATTTTTAAAACTAATCAAAATTGAAATTTTTCACACTTTTTCCAAAATTGTAATGGGTTCCGCATGTCCAAAGATGTTTAAAGTATAGATACTTTTTTTTCGATGCCAAACTACAGAGTTTAGGCAACAAAAGCAACGCTTTGGATTTATATTAATGAAAATGTGCATGTAGACGATCATGACTTATTTGGTTGTGACACAACAGCTGACACTCGAAAACTCACGAAAATTTATGACGGGCAATTGATCTTGAGAATCGGATCATTCTGATGCGCGATTTGCTGATCAAATAGAAAATTCGAAATCTGTATAAAAGCGTTGCATATCATTTTGATCCAATTTCGGGATCAAATTGATCAACTGACATTTACTGTGACGACCTTGTGAATGATACAAGTTTGAAGAATTTTGAAAAGAGACTTGATGTGCTATGAAAATCGACATAAAGTTGATTTTATCGTCTACCTGCGTCACAATTCTTGGCAAGGTAACATAAAAGATATTTTTATAATGCGCGAATGCGTTCCATGAATCGATTGGCAAGGCGCGATAACCATTACAAATGTTGCAATTCTTATATGATTATATACCCGACATACGAATGAGTCGACGGATGCTCGCAATACTAAAGTCTTCCATAACAAATTTCAATATATTCGAACCTTGTCACATATAGGTTCAAATAATTCTGGAAGCGAGATAAATTATCACTTTAGTCAAATATCACATTGAGAAAACTGTTTTGCTTGACAACAACTTTTTGTTGGTTCAATAAAACTATTTTGTTGACCTAACAAAACTGGTTTGTTTTCTAAACCAAATTCTTTTGTTAGCCCAATTAAATGTTTTGTTGGCTCAACAAAATTGGTTGGTTAGCCTCGTTGTGTAGGCTTGACCAAATTATCTTTCATTGATAAATATAGATATCAAAACAGAAGAAAACTCAAAATTATCTGTAAATAGAATTATGGGACAGATTTTAAAAATATTATACTATATTATCTTGGACATTGAATGTTGAATTGGGTTTGAATATTTAATCATATATTTATTGTAAATATAAAGTATCAAACTGAAACGCACATAGGTTAGTATTTCCACTTGAAGGTGTTGGTCACTAATCAGCATCAGCCGTGGTAAAAACCACTCATCTAAAAATTTGCACATGATATTGTCATCTATTTATTCTTTAAACGAATCACAGTAATTGATGTACACTTTCATCATCATTATGTTTAATTAACTTGAGACAAAACACAATTTCAAACCCGTATCTCGTTGATCCAACAAAACAGTTTTGTTGAACCAATAATACTTTGTTTAGGAAAACAAAGTAAGACTCAACAAAATATTGTGTTAGACCAACAGTATAATTTCGTGCTAACAAAAAAAATTTCGCTGTGACAACAAAAGCAGGTCAACGAAACGGTTAAGTTGGGATTACAAATTTTTTCTCTTAGTGCAAATCATGCTGTCCTACACAGATACTGCCAGTTGATCAAAATGATCCAGAAATTGGATAAAAATGATATCCAATGCTTTTATACAGATCTTGGCTTCTTATTTGATCAGCAAATTGAGCATCAGAATGATCCGATTTTCGAGATCAATTGCCTGTCATGAATTTTCATAAGTTTTCGAGTGTTAGTTGTTATGCCACGACCAAGTCATGACCGTCCACATCGAGAGCGTTTGAAGAAATTATGAAGTTAGCAATCTTTAGTTGTTTAGTTGAATTTTAAACCAAAAAAGATTTTTCATTGAAGAAAAAAAAATTTCAAGCAAGTTGTTGCATTGTTAAACAAAAAAGATGAAATTTATACCAAAAGAGATGAATTTTTATCCAAGAAAGATTTTTTAGTCAAAAGGAAAAAAAATCAACAAAATTGTTGAATATTTAACCAAATACTTAAATTTTCTACTAAAATAGTTGAATTTTTAACCCTGAGAGACAAATTTTCAACAAAACAGTTGAATCTTCAACCAAAAAGAATGACTTTCTAACGAAATTGTTGAATTTTCAATAAAATAATTAAATTTCCAACCAAATAATAAAATTATGAACCAAAAACGGTAATTAATTCCTAACCAAAAATATAATAGTACACTTCTTAAACGAAAAGAAATAACTTTGAACCAGGAGTACGGGGTAATAAGCCAAAGAGACGAAATTTACACTTTTTTCAACAATTCAACAGAATTTCAACAGTCGAACATTTGGTTAAAAATTAATTTTTTTAACTGAAAATTTAATCATTCCAGTTTGAGATTCCTCAGTTTAGTTGAAAATCCATTTTGGTTAAAAATTTTATTATTTGGTTGAAAATTTAATATTATTTTGTTGAAAATTTAACAGTTATGTTAGAAAGTAATTTTTTCTTGATTAAGACTTCGAATATTTTGTGGAAAATTCGCCTTTTTGGCTTGGAAATTCAACAATTTCGTTGAAATTTGTATTCTCCCTTAGCTGGATGATCTTTCTTGGTTGAAAATTCAAATCTTTTGTTGAAAATTCGTCTTTCGTTTTCAAAATCATTCCTTTTGGCAGAACTTTTATCTTTTTTGGTTAATAATGCAACAGTTTGACTGAAAATCAATCTGTTTTGGTTGAGAATTTAACTAATTTGTTGAAAATTTGTCTTTTCGGTTGAATTCAACTGTTTTTGATTCAAAATTAGAATTTTTTGGTTGAAATATCAAGTATCATATTTTTCGTCGCAAATTCATCGTTTTTAGTTGAATATTCAACTACTTGGTTGAAAGTTGAACTACTTTGTTGAAAATTCGTGTTTTCTCTTTTTTCCAATTAAATATGAACTAAATTAATAGAACCCAATAGGAGAATCCAACTATTTTTGGTTGAAAGGTAATCTTATTATTTAATTATTTTTGGTTGAAAAGTGTACTATTATATTCTCGGTTAACAATTCCTCTTTTTTGGTTGATTTATTTATTTTTTGGTTGAAAATTAATTTATGTTGCACCAAAGTTATCCTTTTTGGTTTAAAATAAATCTGTTTTGGCTGAGGATTTAACAACTTTGTTGAAAGTTAGACCCTTCTGGTTAAATTAAACTGTTTTTCATTTAAAATTACAATCTTTTTTCTTTAAAATATCCACTATTGCATTTTCCGTTGAGAATTCATCTTTTTTATTTGAAAATTTGTTGTTTTTTTTGTTGAAAATTAATTTTTTAGAATGGAAATTCAACTATTATCTTTTTGTTGAAAAATTGACATTTTTAATTAAAAATTGTTCTTTTTATTTGAAAATTCAAATATTTCGTTGAAAGTTCAACTACTTTACTAAAAATTCACTCCTTCAATTGAAGATTTATCATTTTAGTTAAAAAAATTTCTCATTAGTTGAAAATTTAACTACTTCGTTGAAAAATTCTCTTTTCCTTTTGCTTAAAATTAATTCTTTTAACTGTAAATTTAGCTATTTCATTTTTGATTGAAAATGTAACTTTTTCAGTTTAAAATTCATGTATTTTAGTTGGCACTTCGTCTTTTTTGCTAAAAAATTCTTTTTTTTTTGTTTGAAAATTGATCTTTTTGCGTAAAAATTCATCCGTTTTGGTTGAGCATTTACCAATTTTTTGAAAATTCGTCCCTTTTGATTGAATCTAACTGTTTTTGATTTACAATTAATTTTTTTTTGTTTGAAATATCAATTACGACAATTTTTGCTAAGAATCCATCCTTTTTGGTTACAGATTCATCTTTTTGGTTGAAAAGTTGATTAATTTGTGGAAAAATTCCTTTTTTTTTTGGTTAAAAATTCATCTTTTTAACTAAGAATTTAACTATTACATTTTTGGTTGGAAGTGTATCTTTTAAGTTGAAAATTCAATTCTTGGTTAAAAATTCATGTAATTTGTTGAAAGTTCATCTTTTGTGATAGAAACTTAGTTTTGGTTGAAAATTAATTTTTTTGGTTGAAAATCCAACTATTTTTGTTTGTAACTTAATTCTTTTTGTTGAATTAATTTTTTTTTTGTTTGAAATATCAATTACGACAATCTTTGCTAAGAATTCATCCTTTTTGGTTACAAATTCATCTCTTTGGTTGAAAAGTTGATTAATTTGTGGAAAAATTCCTTTTTTTTGGTTAAAAATTCATCTTTTTAACTAAGAATTTAACTATTCCATTTTTGGTTGAAAGTGCATCTTTTAAGTTGAAAATTCAACTCTTGGTTGGAAATTCATGTAATTTGTTGAAAGTTCGTCTTTTGTGACAGAAACTTAGTTTTGGTTGAAAATTAATTTTTTTTTGGTTGAAAATCCAACTATTTTTGTTTGTAACTAAATTCTTTTTGTTGAAGAGTCTACTGTTTTGTTAAAAATTCAACTGTTTTGTAGAAAATTATTTTTTTTTGGCTTGAGAATGTGAGTAATTTGTTGAAAAATTTGTTTTTTTTTTGGTAGAAAGTACATTTTTGACTGCAAATTTAATTATTTCGTGTTTGATTGAAATTGTACCCTTTTAGTTCAAAATTAAACCATCTGATTAAAAATTCATGAAGTTTGTTGAAAATTCATCTTTTTTTGGTGGAAACTTAGTCTTACTGGTTGAAAATTAATCTTTTTGGGTGCAAATCCAACTATTTTTGCTTGAAAGTTAATTCTTTTTGATTGAAAAGTCTACTGTTTTGTTGAAAATACAACTGTTTTGTAGAAAATTCGTTTTTTTTTTGCTTGAAAATTCAACAATTTGGCTGAAATTTTTCTTCTTTGTTGACTGAAAAATCTTTCTTGGTTGGAAGTTTAACTCTTTGTTGAAAACTCGCCTTTTTATTTCAAACATTCATCTATTTTGGTAGAATTTTCATATTTTCTGGTTAAAAAATCATTTTCCTTTTGTTGAAAATTCATTATTTTAGCTGAAAATTTCTTTCTTCAATTGAACATTTAACTATTTTGTTGACAATTTTTTTTTTTTTTGGTTGGAAATCGACTTTTTAAATGAAAATTTAACTATTCCGTTTTTGGTGGAAAATTGATCTTTTTTAGTTAAAAATTGATCTTTTTAAGATGGAAATTCAACTGCACTCATCTCGCGATACTGTGCCGCACGTTTTTGTACCGGCTTTACGGTTGGTCATGCTTGACTACTTCCGTCTCCCCCCTTGAGCGTCACTTGACGCCCTATACTTAAGGGCTTCGCACGGACAGTCAGTGCCGTATCAGAAGTTGTTTACATCGCGACTTTTGTACGTGTGCCAGGTTCAGAAACTATATATGCGGTACTAAGTGTTTACTTACTCGTCGCTTCAAATCCGGTTGAAACTAGATTTCAGTAGCACCCGTTACTGTGCCGACCAGACCCGGGGCCGGCACAGTTACGCGAGATGACTGTATTCAGTTTTGAAATTGTGTTTTTTGTTGAAACTTCGTCTTTTTTGGTAGACAATTAATCTTCTTGGTTGAAAATTTAACTACATGGTTGAAAGTTGAACTAAATCATGGGTCACGACTAACCTACGATTTTCTACAAAACAGTTTGATATCTCAGGGTTTATTGTGTAGCTGGTATTCGCAATAAAATGTTAATTCCATTATTTCTGATTCAACGACAATCGAAAGAATTTTGAGTCAAAAAATTTTACACCGACTTTTTCTCCATCTCTCAGCGCCAGAGAATTTTTCTTGAAATTGAGCAAATTTAGTCAGCCCCTGTGGATTTCATGCATTTGGCAGAAAGGAATTTCGAGAATCGTCTAGGAAATTCACTCGTCTTTGAATTCACACAGCTAAGTACACACGTATCGCTGGAGTGGGGACCATGGGTCGGGAATAGTTATAAAATATGCAGGACAACGATGTCCGGTAACAGGATTTTCAGGAGACGTATCGAAGGATGGATATAGGAAAGCGAAAGAAATGCAGTGATTACCTATAGTACGCCATTTCGAGTAACATCTGAGCGTGCTTAAGTACAGAAATAAATAATTCAAGAGAGAGATGGCCGATGGCAACAGAAACCGACAGGCGTTAGTATATAGCGAAATGACGTTAAGATTGCTGAGAGTGCTGCTTTCAACCTTGATCAACAGACTCTGCATCACAATTGTTTATGGACAGGTACTCTTCTAAACTTCCTTTTTCTTTCATTTCTCTTTTACCTCAACCTTGCCGTTTTCACAATCACTCTTTCATTCTTTCTCATTTGTACCTCTAGCCCCCTTCAATTCCTTCATCCACTCCTCACCCAATCCTTTCTCCCCTAAAATATTTACCACATTCTGTCACCAGTTCCCTTTATATTAATTCCCTCTCATACATCCTTCCCATACATGCTCCCATGTACTCTTCCCATTCTCATATTCTGCACCTGGGTTCCTTCTTGTCCCAATACATCGCTTTATTAACCTCGTTTCCTAATCTAAATCTTGATATTCTTGTCCATCTTCTCTCTCCTTATCCCTTTTCTGAATACTTTGGTACTCCTTTTTTTATAATCGTACACCATTTATTATATTTTGACTCCTCAATCATGACCGATCTTCCTATTAATTGTCTTTCCCTGTCTTTTTTCTCCAATTCTCCATAATTTACGCCAGTCCCATCTCCTATATCTGTATCCGTAAAGAACTCTCTTCTTTTTTCTTCCCATTTCGATAATTCTATTACTCTCGCTCTCCTTTTTTCCAACTCCTCGAACATTTTTCCGCTAACTCCCCTCCCTTTCCCTCCCTTAGCTTTCCATCAAATTTCCATACCCTCTTTCCTGCTCTAGTACTTAATATATCTCCTTCTGCTTCTCCTTTCACCATATATCCAGGTGTCCTTCAGTCTACCCCTCGTTCTCACCTTATGTAGCGTTCTTGCAACCTCTCAATCTCTTCCCATTCCTTCCATCCACATATCTCTGCTTCAAATCCTAATACCGGCCATACCAGTGCATCAAACAACCAAATTCTCCTTCTTTAATTTTTTTCTCCTCTTTTCCATTCCCCATGTCTGTTTCATTACCTCTGCCGCTTTTTTTATTCTTTCTCTCATATGAGCTCGATGACTTCAATTTGTTTGGCTACGTCCGTATACCACGTGGACAATTTTTTACCATTTTTTGACCCCCCCCCCCTCCCGCCAATCTCGCGGACAATCGTGGACTTTTACCCCCTCCCCTCCAAACAGTCCACGTGGTATATGGATGGTCCCTTGGCAAGGTATATCCCAAATATTTGAACTCCTTTACTCCTTCTAAATTTACTCCCTTCCATCTCCCAGTCCATTCCTTTTTTCTTCCCCTCCTTTTTTAAAAAACATTATCTTTGTCTTTTCTACATTCAGATTCATCTTTTTCACACTTAAGTATTTCTCCAACCTTGTAATTAGGCCCGGCATCTTCTCTTCATCCTTTACCATCACCACTATATCGTCTGCGTTTTCCAATGTACCTTTTTTCCCAATCCTAACACCTCCTCACCCTTTTCTCTTAATTTCTTTATTCATGTCTGAGATAAGTGTATTAAATAAAAGTGGGCTCAGAAGGCAACCTTGTCTTCCTCCTCTTATTAACCAAAAACTATCTCTTTCTTGCTCCAATACCTGTACCCTGCTTTTTGTCTCACGACAAATTTCTGATACTCTATTAATCCTCCTCCCTTTCCCTTTCTCACCATAACTTTTCCTATCTCGTCTCGGATTGATGATTCAAACGCCGCCTTCAAATCCACTAACATTACTATCATTCCCTCTTTCTCCATTTTAATCTTTTCAGCTACTACATAATTCAGAGCATATATGTTGTCCATCACCTCCATTCCTTTACTTAGCCCCGTCTGAATGGGTGGCACTATCTTTTTTTGCCTGACCCTCTTTCTTTAACCTCTCCGATTAAACAGTTACATATAACTTTTACAATGTTGGCATTAGTGCCACTCCTCTATAATCTTTGATCTCCTCTCCTTTGTCTTTTTTACTACCGGTATCACAGCCCCTTCTTTCCATAACTCTGGCCATTCTTCTCCTCTCCATACCCTATTGCACATTATCTATGCCCATTCCTTTAGTTCATTCCCCCTCAATTTTCAGACTTCATTTGGAATTTCGTCCAAACCAGGAATCTTTCCATCTTTCATTATTCCTAACACCTTGACTATTTCTTCCCTTTCTTCCCTTATTATGTCCTCATCCTCTTCTCTTTCCCTTCAATCTTCTCCACTCTTCCAATATCCTGGTTTACTCTTTTCCTCCTCTTTCTCGCTCTATTGACTACTTTCCAAAACTCTTCTTCCGTCCTAGCCTTGTATGCCACTTCTTCAAATCTTTCATTTTCCTCCTCTTTTCTTCTCACACATCTCAGTATATTCCTTCTTTTTTCTCCTATATTTTTCTCCACTAATTTTCCCTTTTCTCCATTTTCTCTAATCCCTTCTCACTTCCTCTTTCTTTTACTTACATTCCTTATTCCACCCATTTCCAACCCCGAACTTACTACCTTTTTTTTGCCTGTGCCCTCTAATACAATTTTTATTTCTCCTACCATTATTTTCACCTATTCGTGTACTTTCCCCTCTCCTAATTTTATATTATTTATCTTTTCCTCAAATTATTCTTGTCCTTCTATTGTCCAATTCGCTCTGCCTGTCCTTTGAATCCTTACGTCTTTGTTATCCTTATTTGTTTTACTCTTTTCTCCCTCTAGTAACAGTATTATGGGGAAGTGATCCGAATATATATACTCTCTTACCTCTAATTTGACCTTCTCTCTTACCTCGTCGTCTACTATCACATAGTCAATTACCGTTCTCCTTTTTCCTCCTGAGCGTGTATATTCTCCTTCCTCATCCCACTTTAAATTTATGTTTAAGATAAATTATCACATCTCTTCCAAGATTTTTAACAAATTCTTCCCTTCCCCATTCAGTATCTTGGCTTTGGATTTTTTCCTCGCTCTTCTTTCCATTCCCTTCCTCGCCTATCTCCTGTTCTCGCATTCAAATCTTTTCCTATCATAAGCTTAATTCCTTCTTCATTTTCTTGCATCAGTTCTTTTATCTTCTCAGATTTCTCCTGCATATCTCCACTTACATATACCCACACTATCTTCCGCCTCCCTTCTCTTATCTGTACCTCTTCTACTTTGAATCCTTCTTTTACTTCTTTCACTTCCTTCATATCCTTCCCTGTTATATATTCCTTTCTTATTTCCATCACCATTCTTCCCGTTGCTCTGCCTTTTTTATACTTCCTCTTTGCATTTTGAACCTGCCATTTTTAACCTCTTGGTAACCTTCTCCTTACTCATTTCCATCCCTTTTCATCTACTATCGGCGAGAAAATTCGAGTCCTCTGGCTTTGATATTAAAAAAGTAAGTGAAGAAAAAATGGTAGCTCA
>JAUMHM010000088.1:15325029-15335676 GCA_032362435.1 Melikaiella ostensackeni
ATGCCTTTCATCAGTAGAAGCGTCAATCCTATCCAAGGCTACATTATTATTTGTAATATTCATTGTTAAAAGTATCCACCCAACTACAACTTCATGCGAGAAATTCATTCCATAAGTATAAAATCTTGTCCAAATGAAGCAGCTAAATCGTTATACGGTGGAGTGTCCCTTCATAACGTCAGTCCCACCAAACTTCGGTCATGCAAAGGAAAGTCTGAAAACCAAGCAAGAACCAAAAGAGTTATGATAGGTTTGTGTTGTATACTGAAGAGAGTACTAGTCTTCTGCAGTTTGGTCTCGAAGATGAGAAAAGACGTACAGATGATATAAAAGATGCATATGTTACAAGAGTACTCAACGGTGAATCAAAAATTAAGAAGCTCCTAAATTTCCCTTAATTTTCCCTTTAAAAGGTCCATTTTTAAAACCCTTCTAAATATATATTTACGCAAGATTCAGCACATTTCAAAAATTCTCGAAAGTTCCTGAGTTTCCATCAATTTTTAAAAGTTTCCGTAAATTTCCCTAGATTTTCCAAAGTTTCTGAAACTCTCCGCTAATTTCCGAAACTTCTCGGTAATTTATAATAAATCTTGAAACTTGTATGACCTTTTTTTTCCTTTTTTTTGCTGGGAAATAAGTGTTGTAATATACCCTCAAGATATGCAATTGAATTGAGCAGCTCAGAGAAGGTAACTCTTCAATTGTTAAGTGTTGTTTTTGATGGTAAACATTATATCGCAGAGAATCGAAGGGCTTGTGCACACTGCTCTCTTGCACTACCTGTATGAGACATTCCTCTGTAGTCTGTATTAAATTGTCAAATTTTTTCGAGGAAGGAGGTTTAAATAATCCCTGAAGTTCTGAATTTGTTTTAATGTATCCATGTCACTTATTTTACACTTCTGTACATTCTTGTTCTTGATATTTGATCCACAAATCATACATACTTCTGACAATAAGAAACGAGTTTCATTAACACTATGCACTTTGAAGTCATTTAGAGAAAGACTTTCATCAGAGGATTCATCACTTGAAACGGTCCTATCAAAAGCACCACTCTCTTCCAATCGCCCACGTTTTTCAGCTTCTTCATCGACTTTTGAATTCATTGTATATTGCCAGTAACATTTATTGGTCACGTGATACATGAAAGCGACGTTATCACCTTCTACATATACTAAGGAGACGTTGAAACACTTCATCTTTTTTGAGTTTTGAAGCCCATAAAATTCTTCCGCGACCTTTCGGATTTGAAGTGACAGAAACACTGTGTGCAGATCGATATATGACACAGGGATTATTATCAAACTATTTTTTTCGTTTAATATTTAGTCTTAATTCAGCCATTTTTTCGATAGGCTGAAGCAATACACTGTTCAAAAAAAGTTCTCTTGTCGAAAAAGGACACGACCTACGCGAGTTGTCGACGGAGACTGATGTACTTTGGAATTCAAAGCCGAAAAACGGAAGTAACCAGGTAAAAAGTGCAATAAATGAAGAGTATCTACAATACGCAGATAGACGAAGTTGAGGTTGGAGAATCGAGAAAAGTTACCAGCTAAAATCGGCAATAAATGTACAGTTTCTCTACAATTGCACTCTCCGTTCAACTCAGGTAAAAGGCTGCCTGAACCACCTGCAGAACAAAATTTCCGCAACAAAAATGTAAACACGATTTAAAAAATGATTTGAACATTTTCGAATATTCCTGTTGCATTTGAAGAAAATAATATTTTCAAAGAAAGGAATAATTTACAAAATTTATTACAATAATTTAAAAATTGTGAACACACGTTAGGTCATTTCGATGCGTCTCTTAATGGAGATATCAAATATCTGGTTTAAAATTCTAATTTATACTAAACATTATGAATTTATACCAAATCATACTATTCTAACAAAATAGGACGTATTCAGGAAAACAGTAAAATTATGTGACTGATCTTGCTGCGTAGCTAAATTTAGAAAACAGAGGCAGCACTTCAGCTTTTAGGTGCTAAAGTTTATAAGGGGTGCATTTATTGCACGTTTTACCTGGCAATCATCTTTTTCCGCTGTCACCGGTAAGCCTCCAGTCCTTCGAAAAATGAGTATCATCAAAAAATATGTAAAAATAAGATAAATAAATAAATAATTCATTCATTCATACCTTTATAACTCTTAGATTTTTATTTTATTATTATACCATTAAGCCAAATTCCTTTCGGGTGAGCGTAACTCTTTCAGTTCTAGCCTCATTATACTTCCGCGGATCAAGGACTTTATATGGTATGAACAGTTTTTCTTCCTTTCCAGATTCTGCAGCAGATTTTGGAAGAGTAGATGAGAAAATTCAATAAATGACGGAGCAAATTGATAATTTATAAAATATAAGCAATTGTTAATAACTCGAGACTGGACTACAATGCGGGGGGAGGGTAATTAAACTTTTCGTTATCAGCAGATCATTCAACAACAACAACAAGAAAGAAGAGGGAGAAAAAGAGACACCAAACCAACCTCTCACTTTTTCTTTTCGCCGTCTTTTTTATACTACTGGGGACCAACAAGTTTCGAAGCCAATTTAGATTGCCTCATCAGGGATCATTTATAGGAAAACAACAGGTACAAATAATGAAAACATTATTACATTAAAAAATCATTCTTACCTGAAAATAAAAGAGTTATTAATTAATAGCTATTGTTATTTTACTACATTATTTCATTCCTTGATTGAAAACGATTTTCACAAAGGCAAACATTCCAAATGGGAACTAAAGTCAATTTTTTCATTCTTCAGTTGAAAATCGATTTGCACGTAGGAAAAATTCTGACCAAAATTACAGTCAATGTATCCAATTAATGACTTCATTCCAAATTTTGTTGTATCTCGAAAGATCTCTTTTTGAATTTCACTCAACTCTGGATGTAAGACATTTGGATTTAAGTCGTTGTTAAAATTTCTGCCGTTTCGCATGCTTTGGTAAGGGGGTTTGAGGGGTAGGGAAAGAGGTGCGGAGAGCTCGACACAATTACGCAATACCGTAGCCGCAAATCGAGCAATGCTCCAAGCGAATAATTTCGTCAGTTCGCTTCAGTTCGCTTTCATTGTTTCGGTTGGTTTTGGTTTGATTAATTATTAACTTTATTTACCAAAAGATATTTATTTCACTTAAATATAGTTTACATATTTGATGAAGTTAGCAATTTTTTACAAATGTGTTATTGTTTTGGATTATTACCTTTTCTATTCTGAAACATGGAATAATCTGAATAGATTGGATCTAAATCAACCCACTAAGAAATTATTTTTTGACAGAAGTAGAAGGAAAAAAGAATGGCAATGGAGAGGGGAAAAGATTGAAGAAGTGAAGGAATTTACGTATCTGCGATTTCTACTTAAGGGGTTAGGCCACTGTACAATTTTCACTGGAACCCCCATATAGGTCCGACTATGGTTCTTGCCTGAAATGGCCTTGGACATACGGCGGAGCGACTCCAACGTGAACAGGCGGAACCGTATGAACCGCGTCTTCGAACGGTTCGCTTTGTTAGAACGGTAGTGGACGAGTTTGCTGGCTCTAGAGTGCTTAACTTTGAACGCGTTTTTCTCGAAACCACTTTTTTTGAACTGGCCGGAAACATAACTCAAACAAATCCTCACCGATCGACTTGAAATTTTAATGGTATACTCAAAATTGCTTTCTCCAGCGACGTACGTAGGATTTTTTTATATTGCATACTTTTTTTATAAACAATTTTTTGACGATTTTTTTCATAAAATTTTAAACTTTTTTTCAAAAGTGCACCATGTCGCGAAAAATCAATATATCGAAAAAATTCTACGGACGTCTCTTGCTGTTGTTCTATAGAATCGAAAAAACTTTCGTTTTTTGTCCCAGGTCACAAACTGCGGGAGTAAGGTTTCCGGCCGTGGACATCTTAAAAAAAAAGACGCCAATGGAGAAATGCTGCGGAGCCGCCAATTTGTCATGAACGAATTTGAAAAAAAAAATTTCTTTACTTTATTACTAGTATTATAAATCCCATTTTACAGAATTTCGATTGATCTCTTTATTGCGCCGAAAAAAATTCCCGAGACATGCCTATTTTTTCGTGCTCTACAGTGGCCTAACCCCTTAAGGAAATCTCTACCTTTTCGGGTGAAAACAAAGCGATTTTTTGCGATTTTTTTAGGAAGACAGGTTTATTTATTTTGTTACTAGTGTTATAAAATCCAATTACCACGTATTTCAAGAAGTTGCAATAATTTTTTGATGATAAAAAAGTGATAAACAAGCGCGTTACAGCCAATCTACGAGGGATCCAAAAGAAAAAGGCGTTTTGCGGTGAGTAAAGTGGCTCAAGTCTGGATTATCTGAAATCGAAAAATCCAGCGATATTCGTTAGTAAACAGTTTTTGCCTGGGAGTGAATGTAACTAGATGTAAAAATATTTATTTTTTAAGAAATGGCAAACTTTTGAAGTCAATAGTCAATTTTTCGCTAAAAAAACGCTCTTTTCTTGACCATAGAAAAATCAATTTCATCAAAAAAAAAAAAAAAACTATCGTTCCATCCCACAAGTTTTATGTGTAAGATAACTGATAAAAATTTGAAAGCAATCGGCTAAGCCGTTCTTGAGATATCTTACTCACCGACTTTGAAAACCTTGTTTCGAGAAAAACGCGTTCAAGTGAAAAAGTTGAAAACGCTTAGAAAAAATGTATATATCATCTCAAAATCTTTACTTACATAGATCACTGATTGAAATCAGAACTCCTTCTTTTTCTCGTAATTTTTCGAGACACTTTGTACGGAAATTAACACTAGAACAGCAACCAGTAAATTTGACGTATGCACGGCTCGGTGTTTACTCTCGAAGCCACGCTCGAAGCCGCTTCACTTTAAATGGTATATCTCCGTAAATAATACTTGGATCTTTATGAAATTTGCAGAAAACACTTTTAAAATGTTATGCTTTCAGAAAATGTAATAAAAAAGTCGATTTTTCAAAACCCAAAAAGGTAGGGAGGGACCCCTTTAAAAAAAATGGTAGCATCAAGGGGATAAACTTCCAAAAAGCGCTTACCTCCAAATAACATCAAACTCACTATACCCATGTATTCTGACATGCTAATTACGAAAATGACCAAAGAACTGCCCGAAAATGTCGTTTTCAAGGTCAAAACTGAATAAAACCACAAAAATTTCATTTTCTTCCATTGAGTTCAGTAGGTGTGACTTGAATTATTTATGCGACCAGTCAAAGGGGAGCCTCCCCCCGCGAGAAAAGGGGTAGGGGTGTGACATGAATTATTTCTGTTACCAGTCGCAGGGGTTCCACCCCACGCGACATGGGGAAGGGGTTGGTGTATGACTTAAATTATTTGTGTGACTAGTCACAGGAGAGCCTTCCCGCCCCTCCACGAAACGTTGGAAAGGGATAGTGGTGCGACTTAAATTATTTCTGTGACCAGTCACAGGCATTCTTCCCCCACACGAAATTGGGAAGGGGTAGTGGTGTAACTTAAATTATGTATGTGACTAGTCGGAGGGGAGCCTCCCCGCCCCTTCACGAAACGCTAGAAAGGGGTAGATGTTTGACTTGAATTATTTTTGCGACCAGTCACAGGGGTTCCTCCTACACGCGACATTGAAAAGGGGTAGGTGTGCGACTTAAATTATTTCTGTGACCAGTCAGAGATGAGCCTTCCCACCTCTCACGAGACGTTGGAAAGGGGTAGTGATGTGACTTGAATTATTCCTGTGGCTAGTCATAGGGGTTCTTTTCCCACGCGACACTGGCAAGTGGTAGGTGTGAGACCTAAATTGCTTCTGTGAACAGTCGGGAGGGAGCCTTCCCACCCCCACCCCACGAGACGTTGGAAAAGGGTAAAAGTGTGACTGAAATTATTGCTATGACCAGTCACAGGGGTTACTCCTACATGCGACATTGAAAAGGGGTAGGTGTGTGACTTAAATTATTTCTGTGACAAGTCAGAGGGGAGCCTTCCCGCCTCCCACAAGACGTTGTAAAGGAGTAGTGGTGTAACTTAAATTATTCCTGTGGCCAGTCATAGGGGTTCCTTCCCCACGCGACACTGGCAAGGGGTAGATGTGAGACCTAAATTGCTTTTGTGCACAGTCAGAGGGGAGCCTTTCTACCCCCACCCCACGAGACGTTGGAAAGGGGTAAAAGTGTGACTGAAATTATTTCTGTGACCAGTCACAGGGGTTCCTCCCTCACGCGATATTGGAAAGGGATAGGTGTGTGGCTTCAATTATTTAATGATGATTCGAAGAGGAGAATAAGAACGTTTGAGGAGTTGGTATGAAGTGTGCTAGTGTATGGGGTGAAGGTTTAGGTGTGTAAGAAATATGGAGAGGTAGAAAGGTTGCATGAGAAGTATATCAGATGGACTTTGGGTCTGAACAGATGTGCGCCATGGTATATCGTGTTGAAGGAGGTAGATAGGGAGAAAAAAAGAATAAAATACGAAATAATACGATAATAATAATAATAGTAATAATACGAAATACGCAAATACGAAGAGAAGATAATGGATAGTGATGGAAGAAGAACAGCATGTTCGAAGGAAAGAGGAAATGTAAGGAGAGGAGGGTAAAGGAATTAAAGAAAGGAAAAGATATTTGAATAAGTGTAGTTGGTCAAAAGAGTAGGTTAAGGAAATGCATGAGAGAGGAATGAAGGTACAGCAGGGTATGATACGAAGGAATAAAGAAGTAATGGAACAAGAAATAGAAAATACAATTAGAGAAGCTAGGTACAATACGAAATATAAGTGGATAAGTGTATAAGGAAAAACCAATACTTCAGAGAGGAAGGGAGAAAGAGACAATCAGAAATTTATCGCACGTGTTAGATGCAGAAACACAGAAGAATGAAATAAATATTGGGGAAGAGAAGAGGAAAGAATATGCATGCTTTTTGGGAGAGCTAGGGGTACATTAAAACATTGTCTGGAAGATTGTGGGAAAATATAAAAAAGAAGTATGTTAATGGGAAAGATTCTGCATGAAATAGAACAAGTAGAGATGTTGTATTGGCCAAGGGAATCGCAAAGGTAGAAAAGGGAAAAGAGATCAAGTGAGAATAGAACAAGAGAGGAAAAACGAAAAATCTGTTAAAATTGAGGTTTTGATAAGGAATGGCGAGCAAAAAAAATATAAAGCGAGATGAGAAACGCGATGTGGCAAGGCGATGCATTGAAGCAAGGCGTTAAGACGATGCATTGTGGCGATGCGTTGAGGCGATGCGTTGAGGCGATGCGTTGAGGTGATACGTTAAAGCGAGGCGCTAAGGCAAAGTGATAAGGCTTAATATTGTAAAATTATTATTATTATTATTATTATTATTATTATTATTAGTATTAGTATTAGTATTAGTATAAGATTGATGTAAATGTTGTTAATACATGTAACTGCCATGTAACCATAAAAAATGAATCGTTTTCGTGAACATATTCCTAGCCACAAAGGAATCTTGGAAAACAAAAATTCCTTTTGAAATTAAAAGCTTTCCGTCGATTTCTGAAGTGACAAAAAGAGAAACAAAAAAAAAGCGGAAACTTATAAGTGATAACCATAAGCTGTTAATTGAGAGCCGAGATAGCGGCGCACGCTCCGATGCGACCGAAACTCATCGCCATCGATTTGACCCCTATAAATGACTATAATAAGATAACCCGTTAAAATGTATGGCTTTATTGTAAAGCCAAACATGACAAAATCGCTCAGTAGGTTTCCAAATATTTTTTCTAAGCTGTTCTCACGCCAAATCTAATGCTTGTTTGCTTCATAATTTAACACTTTTCGTCTCACAAACACCCAGAACCAATTTTTTATTTCAAAAAATCTAGTTTCCATGAAGCTTCAGACCCTTAATCAAAATTGTTTGAGATGAATACTAAATATTATTAAATTTCCTATCAATTAACAATTTTTATCCAACTCATCGTATTTCCGATGACCAATTCTCCAAGGACTCAGGAGGCTGCAGTCCAGGGAACACTCAACACAATCACTAAATATGAAAAAAAGTTGAAAAATAAATTTTAAAAAATTTAATCCGAAGGAATAATTTTAATCCGCATTCCCGAAAGTATTTATATTAAAATTTAGTAAGGAAAACGTGCGCAGTCGAATAAAAATACTTTTTTCAAGAGTCTGGATGCACTCGCGAAGACTGAAAATTCTATATTGAAGGTACACTAGAACCTCGATTTAGATAGGGTATCGGACATGGCTTGCTATGACAATGAGGCTCTTTCTAGAATTTCCACGATGTAAACAGTCAGGGGGAACTGCGTAGTTCCGCTGAGCTCACGCGTCTCTCTCTCGGTCCCTTGGACCTCCTCATCAACGAATGCGAGGCCGGCGGCAATCCTCTCTCTCGCCCCCTAGGAACCTCGTCGATGAATTCGAGCCGGCTGAAATACTCAGAAGGCGTAAATGAAAAGCACTTAAATAGAGATTCCCGGGTATTTTTGAACACTAATCAAAAATGTTTATTATAACTACGAGTGAGTTTCGGTCCAAGCCAGAGGAACAATAGTACTTCTTGGAACTCAGATTGACACCTGAAACAAAATAAAGGGGCTCATGATATTAAAATAAATAAAACTTTGTGAACATTTCGGACCATTCAATAACAATAAAAATTATAGGTTAATGTTTGATACAGTTTTCATTGTAGTCATGAACAACAAGAAATTATCCAAGATTTGACCACAGTATTTAATTTATTAATGTTTTGATGGTACAGCTATTTGTTGGCAAAATTAAATTGCATTAAGACAATATTAGGAAAAAGATTGTTTCATTTTGAAGCATAATTAAACAGAGAATTAAAAAATTATCAATAACATAAAACGGCAAAAACAGCTATTCGTACTGAAATCTTGGTACACGTAGCCACAGTCTTAAAAGTGTTTCCCAAATTGCCTAGGATGTAAAGATTAACTTTGAAAAATTGCTTTCATTCTCAAAATTTCAAATTAAAATTAAAATTACTTGAAATTTTTCATTTAGAAACACAACTGCTACAGAAAATATATTTTAAAAAAGTGAAAATATTGACCTATATAAACCGAAACAGTGACCAAAAGTGACTAATTTTTAACCAAAGAAGTGACTCATGTGCATTAATAATGTAAGTTGATGTTCTTTTGAATTCAAAGGAATTCGATGGAATTTGTAAGAAGTCCAGGTAAATTTCAACGAATTCATGATACATTCATAAGAATTCAGAGTGAACTCAAAACAATCTAAGTTAAATTCAAAGAGCTGAGGGTAAATTCAAATCAACTGTCAAAAATTCAAAAATTCAATATTAATTTCAGAAAAATTAGAGTGAATTTAAAAGAGTTCAAGGGAATTCAAGAGTCTTTGATGAAATAAGAATTTGAGTGAACTGATCAAAATTTTTTTAATGTGAAAAATTTCCATTGAATTCAATAAATTGGGAAATAACAAAATTTAGGGCAAATTTAACAGAATTTAAGTGAATTGAAAACAGTCCGAAAATATTTTAAAAATTAATTGAATTACTCATATTCAGAGTACACATAGAAAAAATCAAGAGAATTCAAAAATAATTAAATGAAATGGCTAAGAATTCAAGGTGAGTTTAAAAAAATTGAAGGTGAATTAACAAAAATTCAAGAGCATTTCGAAGAATTGAAGAAAAATTAGATTGAATTCCAAATGAATTCAAATTAATTGAGAAAAAAAATCAAAAGATCCAGAATATTTGATTCATTTCAGTATTATTGCAGTAAATTGAGAAGAATTCAATGAAATTTAAAAGACTTTGATGAAATTCATAAAAATTTGAGTGAATTGAAAGGAATTACTTCAACAGAATTAAAGTAAATTGAAAAAAATCAATAAAAAATTCAAAAAACCAATGAATTAAATGAAATTCAAGTAAATTTAGAGGAATTTATGGAAAATTAGAAAAATTTGATAAAATTGATGAAAATTCAAGAGGAATTTTAAAATATTTTTAAAATTCATTAAATTCATTGAATTTAGAGTGAATTTCAAAAAATTTCAGGGAATTCAAAAAGAATTTTATGAAATGCCTAGAAATAAAATTCAAAAAAAAGTTCAAAAAATTATGAAAAATTAAACAGAATTCTGAAGAATTCAAAAAAATTAAGGATAAATTAATAAGAATTCAGACTAAATTCCAAGTGGATTCAACCGAATTGAAAAAAATGCAAAAGATCGAAAATATTTCATTTATTCGAGTAAATTTAGAGTAATTTAAGGAAAATGATGAGAATTTGATGAAATCGATGAAAATTCAAAATAAATTTTTGGAAAATTAAGAAATATTTGAAAAAATCTGTGAATTCATAAAATTTTGAGTGATTTGATGAAGTGCTTAAGAATTCAAGGTGAGTTTAAAAGATTTAAGAGTGAATTAAGAAAAACAAAAAAAAAACGAGTAAAAAATCCATCGAATTCAGTAGAAATGAGTGGGTTTAGAAGAATGCAAGTGAATTCAGAAGAATCAAAAAAACATTTAAGAGAATTATAAATGAATAAAGAGAATTCCAAAGAATTGAAAAGAAATCAGGATAAATTAATAAGAATTCAGGTTGAATTTCAAATGAATTCCAAATATTTGAAAAAA
>JAUMHM010000088.1:15400500-15418168 GCA_032362435.1 Melikaiella ostensackeni
CATTCAAATATTGCTTGAGGCATTCGAATAGGATTTTATTCTTTCCAGCTTCTTAGTAGGTTACGAACCGGGGCCTTTACCTTACATACAGACATGAGGCACATTTTCATTCACATTACTTTGGTTGAAAGCGCTACCTGTTGACGTGTTCAAAAATTACTTTTTGAATCTCGTTTTCCGGAAAAACATCAGTGGGCGAATGTGCCCCGTGGGCTATTCTGCCCCGGTCTCCTCTAACTGTATTAATTTAAACTTAAATGAAGTCAACAAAACTAGATTGGCAAGTAAGTTTTGGAGTAGGAAAAAAAGGAAAGGCGCCAAGTAGTAATAAGAGATATCGACGTGGCGAGTGGATGTATCGGGAAAGGCAGGGTACATATCGCGCTGGTCTGCGCTGTCTGATTGGCTAATTGGGAAACCCAATATGTAGTTCTAAATTAATCGGTATCATTAATAGCCTCTACGAGTGAGTGAGTGGAGAGCTGACGAAGGGAGAAGAGGGTGCCAGCAAGAAAGAGTGAGGGATCGAAGCCGAGAGAAACATTTAAGAAGTCAGCTCCAACATTCCGACAGCCAGCGAGAGCTCACCACTCTCTGTCTGCTAGCTAAATTTATCCTGAACGATGGATGAACAATGGTTACATAAATAGAACAATATGTGTAGCAGCCGTGCAAGTGAGTGGAACTCATTCGAAAGACACAGAATCGACGATCTTACGACTCATCATTACACTATACTACCCCCTTTCCAACTTCCATCCTTTTCGTTCGTCAAGTTTCACCAACAAACTTTCTGCTCGATTACTTGCCCAGTTCAGCATCACAACAATACTAAATTTGAAAACATTTGTGATTTGAAGTCAGATCAAAATGTTCCAAACAACTGAGTAATTTAAAAGTTATCAGTAGGGGGAATCAGTACGAGGTGCATACCAGTACGATCTGAATAATAGGAAAAAGTGTTTTCATTGACGATATAACGACTCAGCATTTCACTATACTACCCCCTTTCCATCATAGCTTTCCGTTCGTCAAGTTTCACTAACAAACTTTCTTCTTAATTCATTCCCCCGTTCAGTATCACCACAACGACACTAAAGTTGAAAACATTTGTGATTTAAAGTCAAATCAAAATGGTCCAAACAACTGAGTAATTTAAAAGTTATCAATAGGAGGAACCAGTACGAGGTGCATACCAGTACGAACTGAATAATGGGAAAAAGTGGCTAGGTTTTAAAGCAAAGGTTTTGTTGTATTTTTTTTATGAGTAGCAGCATTAAAAACAAGTTTCATAATTGTTCTGTGTACCACTTTCTTACTATTTTTAAATTTCTTTCACTATTCTTTCACTGGTTTCTTCGATTCGTGAAACACTTTGCTTCAAAACTGTCTGATATTCAATTCTCTGAAGTTTTATCGAAAATATAGGTTACATGTTTTTATCGACGATCTTACGACTTATCATTGCACTATACTACCCCCTTTCCATCATAGCTTTCCGTTCGTCAAGTTTCACCAACAAACTTTCTGCTCAATTAATTGCCCATTCCAGCATCACAACAATACCAAATTTGAAAACATTTGTGATTTAAAGTCAGATCAAAATGTTCCAAACAACTGAGTAATTTAAAAGTTATCAATGGCGGGATCCAGTACGAGGTGCATACCAGTACAAACTGAATAATGGGAAAAGTGTTTTTATCGATGATCCAACGACTCAGCATTTTACTATACTACCCCCTTTCCATCATAGGTTTTCGTTCGTCAAGTTTTACCAACAAACTTTCTTTTTAATTGATTGCCCAGTTCAGCATTACAACGATACTAAATTTGAAAACATTTGAGATTTAATTCACATCAAAATGTTCCAAACAACTGAGTAATTTGAAGGTTATCAATAGGGGGAACCAGTACGAGGTGCATACCAGTATGAACTGAATAATGGGAAAAACTGACTGGATTTCAAAGCAAAAGTTCTGAAGTATTTTTTCATGTGTAGTAATATTAAAAACAAGTTTTATAATTATTGTGTTTACCACTTTTCTGCTTATTTCAAATTTCTTTCACTATTCTTTCACTGGTTTCTTCGATTCTTAAAACTCTTTGCTTCGAAACTGTCTAATGATCAATTCTCTGAAGTATATCGGAAATATAGGTTAGGTGTTTTTATCGTCGATGTTACGACTTATGATGTCACTATATTACCCCCTTTCCAGTTTATACCTTTCCGTTCGTCAAGTTTCACCAACAAACTTCCTTCTCGATTAATTGCCCAGTTAGCATCACAGCAATACTAAATTTCAAAACATTTGTGATTTAAAGTCAAATGAAAATGTTTTAAACAACTGAGTAATTTAAAAGTTATCAACGGAGGGATCCAGTACGAGGTGCATACCAGTACGAACTGAATAATGGGAAGAAGTGTTTTCATTGACGATCTAACGACTCAGCATTTTACTATACTACCCCCTTTCCATCATAGCTTTCCGTTCGTCAAGTTTCACCAACAAACTTTTTTTTTAATTGATTTCCCAGTTCAGCATCACAACGATACTAAATTCGAAAACATTTGTGATTTAAAGTCAGATCAAAATGTTCCAAGCAACTGAGTAATTTGAAAGTTATCAATAGAGGGAACCAGTAAGTGATGCACACCAATACCAAGTGAATAATGGGAAAAAGTATTTCATTGACGATCTAACGACTCACCATTTCACTATACTACCCCCTTTCCATCATAGCTTTCCGTTCGTCAAGTTTCACTAACAAACTTTCTTCTTAATTCATTCCCCCGTTCAGTATCACCACAACGACACTAAAGTTGAAAACATTTATGATTTAAAGTCAGATCAAAATGTTCCAAACAACGGAGTAATTTAAAAGTTATCAATAGGAGAAACCAGTACGAGGTGCATACCAGCACGAACTGAATAATGGGAAAAAGTGGCTAGGTTCTAAAGCAAAGGTTTTGTTGTATTTTTTTATAAGTAGCAGTATTAAAATCAAGTTTCATAATTGTTCTGTGTACCACTTACTTACTATTTTTAAATTTCTTTCACTATTCTTTTACTGGTGCCTCCGATTCGTGAAACTCTTTGCTTTAAAATAGTATAATGATTAATTCTCTCAATTTTCATAGAAAATATATCTTAAATATTTTTATCGACGATCTTAAGGCTCATCATTTCACTATTCTAACCCCTTCCCTTCACCTTTACCACAAAACCAGCATCATAAAATTTTTAGGCTTCCAAACTCTTATCAGATTTTATATGCCCTTATTTGAATTTTGATGTAAAAATTGTAGCGTGAAATGAAATATGCCACTATATCCATTATAGTGATGAACGGTAATACACTCACATTTTCAGTTAAATCTTGATCTGACAGTGCATATGGATAAAAACTTTCAATTTTTTTGATGTATCGGGTCTTTACATTTTCCAACAACTTTACGAAATACTCACTATAAAGCTTGAAAAAACACGAAAAATTATAAACACCTCCAACAACACGTGCAAACCATAGGAGTGTACGGGCAATGTTATTCCCCCAAAAGTCGGTGAATGTTCTTTGAACCATCGCGGATAGTCAATCTTTGCGCGTCAACCATGCGCGTAAAAATTAAAAGGTCACGTGACTCGAACCGCGACCATTTACCATTTTTGGAGTAAGGGAATGTCGTTCAGCCGTTCAGCGTCATATTTGCTGTGTATCAAATTAAAACAGATTTCTGAGCGGTTTCAACTACTTGCCGATATTTCAAACATGCATGAAGAGTGAAGTGCATAAAACAGAACATGGTGGAAAGTGGTTTACGTTTTTTTCTTGGACTTTCAACGTCAAATTTGATGCTTAGATGATAAAAGCGGCACATGACGCTTAGCAATCAATGTGTTCTCATCGTTTTTGACTCAAAACGTGCTGAAAATGTTATCATTCATTGATGATACAGAAATAAGAGTAGCGAGATGCGTGATACGCATTTATATCGGTATGGGATAATCAAATCGATCCTTTAAGATATGATCAAATGGATCCTCTGCGAGATGATCAAGTTGACTATCTGAGATAATCGATTTGAACCTCTCGTTTCAACTATCCGCAGATGATCACTGTGACCATCTAGGAGGCTGCCCTACAGTTTCCATTTTTCTCCGTGTACCAATCGATCAACATATTTTAGAGCCCTTAATTCTCAGAAAAGTAAGAATATTTTTCACATCTAAGAAATAATTTCACTCAAAAATTGTAAAGTAATCCCACGTTAATCAACGTGATCAGAGAGTGTAAAATTTAATAGATTCCAGAAGTTAAGAGGATGATCATTACATGTGTAGTTTCTGAGAACAGTGAGTGGCGCCAGCCGAAGCAGTTTGTTATAAAATCGTCGCATAGGCCAAGACAATTCTAAAGACGTTGTTTACGTTAGAAATAGCTCATCCACCGTCTACAGAAAATCCGCGGTTTCATCATGCCATCAATCTTATACGAAACACAATTTATAGAACAGGAGAAGACTTTGTTGGAAAATTCGTATGTAATCTAATGTCTAAGATAGTACGAAACACATGTCATAATTTTGGTCATGTGCCAAATTAAATGATTGAGATCTTTATTTATAATTCCCTTTGTAGAACCTCTACCACTAAAGTTACTTTGCGTAAGATATATGTCCTTCTTCTTTGAACTTACCTATTTTCCTCTACACCTATCACTCGACTTTAATGTTGTCTCGTCAACTTGAAGAAAAATGTGCCCAGATTCTACAGGCTACTACCCACATTAAATAAGAAATTTATCTACCCTCGATTCGTGAGTTATGAATCAAATTCAGAAATACAGAGCTTATTATAGAAAGGAGAATGAATTGCCTTTATGTACATCATCTCATAATTTTAGAATGCTAACTATAGTTATGAAGAACCGTCATAATGAGGAACACGGGAAGTAATAAATCATCGAATAAGACAACTACAGGCCTCGGACTTATTTGAGAAATTCAAAATAGTGTCAATAGTAGCATAAATTTTGAAATATAATAGGAAAATAGCGTCATGCGATTTTTTAAACATTAAATTGAAGGGTTATGTATTTATGAAATCTAGTATACAATATAGTACATACATCAACTATGCAATCGCATGAAATCCTTTCGAATCTTTTTAAATACCCGAGGGGTGGACCACTCTCAGTTTACGTGTACGAGGAATATATTCTCAAAGAATACTTCGCAATATTTGAGAATATATCGGAATAATTAGGAATATCTGTGAGAATACAAGGAATACTGGGAATATATATGGTAACATGATAAAATATGTGGGAATATGAGGGAATATGTGAGAATATTTGAGAATACTTAAGAATATGGAGGAATAAATTTATTGTACATTTGTCTGCAAAGAGCCGTAAAAGTGCATATTTTTGAAGTCTACTTTCGATTTGTGAACTTTTCGGGTGTTCTCTTTTAGTACACAACAAATTTTTTATAAGAAAGTAGATTCCACTTCGACCTTTAAGAAATTTTAAAAGAGAGACGTTAAGCAAAGATTTGTTCCAATCTGCAGGGTTGCCTATGAATACTATTAAGATGTCTTTTGAATAAGGTATAAATGATTGACCCAATTTACGTGAAGATATCTATTTTCATTTAAATGTAGTATAGAAATTTAAACAAGCTAGCAATTTCTAGAAATGTGTTATTGTTTTGGATTATTACCTTTAACATCTCGGTTTCTTTCTGAAAAATATATGATATAAGTGGGAAAGACTCCAGAGGAAAAGTTATTCTCTTCGAACAGTTATACAAAAAACTTCTCAAGACAATTTTCGATATTTTGAACCGTTTTTCGGGTATTTCCAAACATGTGAATTTCTTGCCAAAATAGTTGTTTTCCTTTCTAACTCCTAAAACATATGTAAGAAGTCGGATATGAACCTCAGCTGGTAAAACGTTAGACATATATTTTTTATTGTTTTTTAAAACCATTGTTTTTCGTGAATTTTCATAAATTACGATTTTACAGTTAGCGCTTAAACTATGGTATAACATGTGAGATGTTGTTTCCATGAGAATTCGACCAGATACGAATGCTGGTGACGTTTCTTCTCTTCAAAATTCAGAATTGGGGCCTTAATGCTCATTTTCATGACTCACTCTTTACTATTAATTTTCAATTTCAATTTCAGACAAACGGTCGCTACTTTGTTAATTTTCAAGGTTTTTGAGGCTTCGAAAAAAAATGTTAAAAAAAACCGTGTTTAAATCGTCGAAAATACGGAATCCTCAAGAAATACCTTAAAATATGTGAGAATATTTGGAAGTACATCGGAATACATCGGAATATTCAATAATATTTTGGAATACTTAGAAATATCAGGAATATCAATAATATCAAGAATATCTGGGAATACATAGGAATATTTACAGAATATGTGGGAATATTTCGCGAGTGTAAGAGGAATATTGGAGTGGTCCACCCCTCGAAAATACCCTAAAAACTTTGAAATCCGTTGAAGTCCTTTAAAAAAACCTGAAATCTATTTAGAACATCTGAAATTCCTAGAAAACTCGTCAACATTTTTAAATTCCTTGAAATCTCTGAAATCCGTAGGAATCCTTAGAAATACCTTGAAATTTAATTTCACTTCATTTATTCCTTAAAGTTCTCTAGAAATCCGTTGGAATCCCTTAAAATCTTTCACATATCATTGATATCCTGGATACCATTTTAAAATCCTAGGAAATTTTTTAAAATGCTACGAAATTCTTTGAAAACGTTTAAAAATTTTGAAATCTTGTTAAATTCCTTGGAATCTTTTAAAATATCATAAACTCTTGAAAATCCTCTGAAATCCCTTCAAATTTATAAAATCTCTTAAATGTTATTGAATCCCTGGTAATCAATCGAGTGAAATCCCATGAAATATCATGAAATCAGTAATATATTTAGGAATTCCTTCAAAAATGCTGAAATCTTTGAAGTACTCTGAAATCTATTAAAAACCCTTGAAATCTGTTGAAGTCCTCTAAAATCCCTGGAAAACTCTCCATGTTTTTAATCCCCTTAAATCTAGAATAATTCCTTATAATCTGATGGAATCTAACTACGAAATTTTGTAAATTAAATAAAAACAAAACGAAAAAGGAACGAAAAAGAAAGAACCCTTAAAATCTTCTTTCTTCTTTTTTTCTCTTGTATTTTTTTATTTTTTTCAAATCACAATCAAAAAACATTTACAAAAAATCTATCACCGTTTGGTGCCCATTGGTAGATTTTTTAAAAATGTGTTTTCATTGCGATTTAAAAACACTAAAACACAAAAAAACGAGAGAAAAAAAGGAAGAAGATGTGAAAGTTGCTTTCCTTTTCTTTACTCTCTTTTTATTTTAGTTTTTTTTTTAAATTTGAATGCAAACATTTAAGAGCGTGTTGTCCAAATTTGATCGTTAGATTCTTGTTTTTTCTTCATTTCCAAGAATTTCTTAGTTACATTCGAATGTTGAAAGTTAGAGAACTTTAAATTTATACGGAATTTAATTTTTTAATTTTTTTTTCATATGGAATCTTTGAATTTCATTTGAAATCCTAAGAATCCCTCAAATATTGTTAAATTTCTTGAAATACCTTGAAACTTTTAAATACCATAGAAACTCTTTGAAATCTTTAAAACCTCGCGAAATCACTTAAAATTTCTTAGAAATTGTGAAATCTCTCGAAATTTTCTATAATCCCAAAAATTGAATGAAATCTCATCAAATTCCTCGGAATCTTTTGGAATACAGTATGTTCTTCAAAATCCTTTGAAAATTTAAAAATCTCTTAATTCTTGTACTATTCTTAGAAATCTTTCGAAATCTTGTACAACATCTTGAAACCTTCAATCCCATGAAATCCGTATAGAAATTTCTTGAAATCCCTAGAAGTCTCTCAAAGTTTCATTCCATTTCATGTACTTCCTTAAATCCCTTGAAATACTTTGAAATCCCGTTAATTATCTTGAAATTTGTGATATCTCTCGAAATTCCTACAAAATTTTGAAAACTTTTGAGTCCTCTGAAATCAGATGAATCTTCTTGAAATCTCTTTAAATCCCTTAAGATCTTTGAAATTCTCCGAAATACCTAGGAAACTTTTGAAATACTCTAAAAGCTTTAAACCCCCCTACAGAATCCTTTCTAAAATCTTTAAAATCTCTTAAAATTTTTTTGAAAATTTTGGAAATCCGTTGAAAAAATTGGAAATTTTTTGAAATAGCGATTTTTGAGATGGCGGATGTTATTTTAGCCAATCATCGAGGAAGTTTGAAAATATGTTCAAAAGCAAAGTGAAAAAATAGTTGCATTAGAGCAATTTGAGAAAATAGTAGCATTAGTATAATTTTTTCAAAAAAAGTAGTAAAATAGTTGCATCGCCAAAAAAAGTGTCAGAAAGTTTATATAGTGTTGTTTTTACGTTTCTGAGCGACTTCTTTACTCTTTCTCATTCGTTCCTCCGTCGCTCTCCAATTTCTTCATCCACTCCACACCCAGTCCTTCCTTCCCAAAAATCTTTACCACATTCTCTTGCCAGCTTACTTTATCTTCAATTCCTCTCATACATTCTTCCAACACATGCTCTCACGTTTCCTCCTCCTATTCACATATTCTGCACTTTCTCTTCTTCTTCTTTTCCCAATACATCCCTTCCATTACTCCGTTATACGATCTAAATCTTTCTATGATACACTAGGTGTAGACTGGAGGACACATAGATACATGGTGAGAGAAGGGAGGGAGAGGAGAGGAAGGAGTTCTTTAGGGATAGAAATATAGAAGATGGAATTGGAGTAAACTATGAAGAATTGGAGAAAAAAGACAGGGAAAGACAATTAATAGGAGTATGGGTGATGACTAAGAAGTCAAAATATAATAAATGGTACAAGATGATAAAAAAGGAAGAAGTGCCAAAGTATTTGGAAAAGGGAAGGGGAGAGAGAAGATGGACAAGAATAGCAAGATTTAGATTGGAAAACGAAGTCATCCCTGTCTTATAATAAGGTACACGGGAAGTAATGAATCATAAGGGGAGAAGAAAATTACGAGGCTCGTTTGATGAGTAAGGTAAATTTCCCGCTAGATGGCACCAAAATGAACTTTGTAGTATATGGCCAAGAAATAGTACTCTTCAAACTGGCTTCTACCAAGCTTCAGTCAAAGCCGAAGCTTAGTTTGCGTTTGACATACGTTTGAAGTGAGCGTGTCAGTAGTTTTTGAAAAAATGGAGAAAGAAGTATTTCGTCCACTGATAAAACATTTTTATTTAAAAACTTGGACGACCGCTTCGACCAAAGTCGAGTTAGACGAAATTCACGGGAAGTCTGCTCCTTTGTTGGAAACCGTTTATTTTTGGATAAACGAATTTAAAAGTGTTCGAACCACAACTTAAGGTGAAGCGCACTCCGAATGCCTAATAAAGGTCACCACATCGGATATAGTAAAAAAATTTCATCATATAGTTATGGAAAATCGCCGAATCAAGGTGCCCGAGATTTCTAAGGCTGTGCCTCGATTGCTGACTCCCAATCGAAAGAGCAACCGAAAAGACGTTTCAGCGCAGTGTTTGTCGAACTTCAATCGGAATCCGCAGTACTTTTTGCGTCGATTCGTGACTGAGGACGAAATCTGGATCCACCACTATAGACCCGAGACAAAGCAGCAGTCAAAGCAGTTGGAACTGCCTGGTGAAAGTGCGCCAAAGAAGGCGAAGACTGTTTTGTCAGCTGAGAAGGTGATGGCCACAGTATTTTGGGATTCTCACGAAATTATCCTCATTGATTACTTGGAGAAGGTCAAAACTATAACAGGAACGTACTATTATTATTATTGGACCGTTTGAAAGCCGAGATAAAAAAAACGGCCACGATTATCGCACAGGAAAGAAAACTGGGCTTCGAATTGATTCCTCATTCACCCTATTCTCCAGACTTAGCCCCGTGCGACTTCTTCTGTTCCCCAACATGAAAACCTGACTCGGTGGGAAGAGATTCTTGTCCACTGAAGAAGTAATCGATGCCATAAATGCATATTTTGCAGACCTCGAGAAATCTAACTTTTCTGAGGAGATGAAAAATTGGAATCTCATTGGACTAAGCGTGTATCCCTCGAAGGATACGGAGACTATGTTGAGAAATAAAGGCAAGCTTTAAAAAAGAAAATTTCACTTGCTTCTTTACCAAACTTATCAAACGACCCTCGTAGGTGCTAATAACCGTCGTGATACATTTAGTTCAGATCAGACGATGGTGTGATCATAGAAAGGCTAGATTCTGTTTAGCCGTTTAACTATACCGACTTCGCAACCCCTTCTTTCTTCGGGTCGCGCGGCACGCGAGAATATACTTGTCGATTCGAAAGCCAGCTTTCATTCGTGGCTTATTAGGCGTGACTATGCACGAGCCGATCCTTGCCTTCCGTCTGGCAGTTAATTTGAATTGCTGGATGGCCGACTAGCTCGCGCGAGCTTACAAAGCTATAATTATTAATACGCGTCGTCTGCGCGCCCCTCGTGTTCTTGCACTCATTTATTAAGGGTACACCTCGGTTACTTCGACCAGAGACTAGAATGTCCAGACTCGTTTCGCCATTTCTGAATCGCTTCGAATTCATTCTTGTGAAGACTGCTTTGACCTCATCCAACATTTCTTCACTTTGTGCCAACTAATTATAAATAAAATCTAGTTTTAGGAATGGGAAATTTAATCAATTTTTCACTAAAAAAAGTGTTTGGACTACTATTTTGGGATGTATTTCCGAAAAGAGGGTATCTTTGATTAATTTAAACCTCGATACCGATGTGCTTTCGGCTAGATTTTGCTGTGTCTAAAAAAAAAGCCGAATATTTTACTGAAAATAAGCCTAGTTTTTTTTGCGTAAAAAAGAAATCTTAAGGACAAAATAGAAAAAACCAGCTGAATAAGTAATTCTTTATTTAACAATAGTTGATTCAGATTTTCTTTCGCTTCAAGAAAAAAATCGTAATTTCCATTCGATCTTCATCATTAATGGCTTATTTTGTTCTTTAAAATATTACCAGTGATTCTATTTAGACGAGTTTGATTAAAAATAAGCTAGTTAGGTAGGTAGCTGGATACATTTTCAACTATTCAATCAACAATTCAGCTTATTCAAATTTAACTATCTGTTAATAAGAACAATCCAAATAGAATTGTAGATAATATTTTGAAGGATGAAATAGGCTATTAATGACGAGGAGCAAATCAAAATTACGATTTTTATCTAAGGCGAAAGAACAAGTACAAAATATCAAATGAATAATAATTACTGTTAAGTAAACAATGACAGATTTCACTACTCTTTATCTGAATCGCAGATAGATTGATCTATTAAAATTTGTTATATTTAACAATGTGACTATTTCTCTCAATTTTATAAATCATTCTGAAGATTATTGAATTTAGTGGTGACTATCGAACATCCTCAATAGTCGACCAAATTGGTTTGCTTCTATATCAACCAGACTTTTTGGATGATTTGTTTTGTTAATGATTAATTGATTTGGAAGCAATCAACTTTCACTATTTCAAATGAACACAGTTTGAATTTAATTCCATTTGACACAAAGTATAATTTGGAACATATAATTTTAAATTAATTCAAATGAAAATCATTCACCTAAAAAATGATATGAAATACTAACGTCAAATTTCGAACATTTAAGAAAAATAATGTATTGGAATTTACGCATTGGACGTTTCGTGTGCTATAAACTTTTCTTAATTCAAAGCCGTAAATTTTGAAAAATTAACTATAAAAACAACCTGATAACATTTTCAATGTGAAAAAAATGCAAACGTTCTTACAACGAAGGCTTTCTAATGAGGGAAGTTTTTGTATTAATATGTTCAAAAGATGCACCCAATTTCACATAATTCTAAAATGCAAGCTTCACATTATTGATGCTTGCACGTCTACGAAAATTCCAACATTATTTACATAATTTTTTTCACAATATACTAAATTAAGCGAAAAAAAAGTTCTTAAGAATTTCATCATGAAGAGGATGAATAGAGCAAGATATCGAACCAGTCAAGGAAGAATTTGAAGGATTGGTTGCACCTGTGCCATCTCTCGGAGAACCGTTGTACCGCATCGACGTTTTTACGTGATTGCTCTAAAAAAAAGCGGGCGTACGAAACTATCGCGTGAGTGCGCCCTTCCTTTTCGCGACCAGAACTCGGACCAGACTCTCCCTTCGACCCAAAGGAAAAAAAAAGAAGAACTCTGTTCAGTTTTTCACTTCCCACCTCAATTATAGACAGACTTGATTTTTCTAACTTTTCTGCGATATATTTAGAATACGAATTATTCTTCAGGCTGTAATTAAAAGAAAAAATTAAAAATCTCATTCTCACCCTTTGTGAAATCTGTACCAGAAATTGCTGCTATTTCCAGTGAAGTAGACAACGGTTTAGTACTCCTATAATTATAAGTACGCATGGAGGGAATATTGGCAATCGCGCCTTTCAGAAACGCTTCTCTTTTCATTGACGGATGGACTGCGGCTGTTTTCCAAAATTCTCGGGAAAATGGTTATAAATCCAAATTACATTTATGTGGGAGTAAAGCAGTCACGTCATGTACAGGTCGTTTAATGTCCGTCTAAGAATATCCTCACAGATCAAGATGCTCATTCAAAATCAAACGTTTAAACGCTCTTACTCGGACTTTATCAATTCCTTTTTACACTAACCGAAAAAGAAAAAGAAAACTAAGTGGCATTCGGATTCATAAACTCAAGAAACCAAACCTTGAAGGAATGAACGCTAAACATCTGTAAATCATCTAAGAAGTTTAGATACTCCATTAAAAAAGTATACAACCTAAAACGGGTAAACTGGAATGCTTTTAACTTTGAATATTTAAAAATGTATTTTAGAATTGTAATACTTGCGCCTAAAATTAATTCGACTGATGTCAATTAAATATTGTATCTTGCGTAATTTGAATTTTGATAAAAGAACCAGATGGTGCTTTTCGAGTTGTTTGAATCGATTGTGGTGATTTGCGTGTCAGATTAAAAGTGAGCGAGATCTCGTTATTCGTTCGAATTTCGAAAGGACGAAAGCTGACATAGAGTTTCTCGGCGGTCCAATAAAGAAAAGAGTGCTTCAAGTCCTTTTCGTGCTGTTCTGTTCGCGTCCCACGAGGACCTGTTCCCGTAGGAAGACCAGATTTATGTGCAAAACTCCCGTTCCATCCCCTCGCCTGGTTGACGGAGATGCAGGAGACGATCCCTCAGGACACTGGAATAAACTTACTCTAACGATTGGCGGTGGATCTGCATGCGCATATACCGGAAGGGACAACCGTCCAGACACTCGCGAGAAAAAGATTCGGTCGGACATCAAAGGGTACCAACTAGCAACCGACAATGCCTCGGAATTTTTATGTCTCCCCGAGGAAGAGAAGAAAACCTTCCTTTCGGACCACGAATTCCAGATCGAAATATTTATTTTGTCTTGCCTCTAAAACTTTTCACATGCTTCCAAAAAATTTTCCTTTTTTTCTATCGACAATCGCTCAGAGTAAAAAAATTACTTTTAGTAATTCGATCAAATATGATAAATGTTCGGAAATGTTCGAAACTTTAGAAACTTACGGGAACTTCTAAAAATTTAAATGGAAATTTGTGGAAGTTTCTTAGCTTGTCAAGTTTTACTCAGGCACTCAGGGTTGAGAATTCTTATCACATCTATTAAGTAATGAATCGGTGGGAATATTCTCAATGTATGACTCATGTAGATTCGTCTAAGATTTGTTCCAACACGCTAGCTTGAACAGTTTACCAGTAGCGTTAGTTTTCGCAAGTCTACTTTAAACGCTACGGTCGAAATCACGCCTGATTCCAAAATCGAACAGCGCCACAATCTCAAGTTTCTCACTAAATTCAAAAAATCTTGAAAGGAATGTTTTCAAATGTTGAAAGAAGCTTATTAAACCACGTTCTTTGTTTGGAAGGGGAGGAAGGTTCCAACCATATGCCACTCAGTGGCATATGGTAATAACCGCAAAATGGGCCACGTGGTTTATGGGAACCCCTCTATCACGTTCAGTTGTTTTTGCATTACAAAAAAGATTTTGTGAAGGCCAAGAAGAGGTTGAAGACTGGATTCTCCACCAAGACAATGAACTGACACACTCTGCCTCGTCAATCAAACAGTTTTTGGCTAGTTAAAGCATCACAATTATGGAATATCGGCCCTATTCATCAGATCTAGTACCCCGTGACTTCTATCTATTCCCAAAAATCAAAAGTTTGCTGAAAGAAACCCGTTTTGAATCCATGGAAGATGTAAAAGCAAAAAGGACCGAACTCCTGAGAAGCTAAAAACCGAGGACTTCCAGCACTGCTTCAAACAGTGGAAAACGCGCATGTAGCGGTATGTTGTTTGAAATGGAGAGTGCATTGAAGGAGATAAATATTGAAAAATAAGAATTTTATTCCAACGAATTTCATAGGCCCGATCCTAGAGTTGAATAACTACACCTCGTACAACACAAAGCGATGATAGCTCCTTTGGTTCTCACTTTGTTTTCATAATTTCTTTCGAATGAGCGAAATTTGGTGAAACTAACGTTATGAATAGACACACCACCTTATGATAATATAGCTGCTTAGTTTGAACATGATTTTATACTCATGAAAAACATTTTTCGCATCAAGTTGGTAGTTGGCTGTATAATTTAAATAATGAACAAGACAAATAATAATTGAGCCTCAAATAGGATTGACACTTTTGTTGATGAAAGGCATGCTCTCGAAAAAGTTTCAGGTGATGAATGGAGACTCGGTGTTTGGAATACTCGAGGTGTAAATGATATTAAGGAAAGAGGAATGCGGAATATAATGCGTGGAAGGAAGCTCGATATTTTTTGTGTACCGGAAACAAAGAAGAAGGGATGTGAGATAAGGAAAATAAAAAATGGGCTAGAACATTGGTTAGGAGTAGGTAATGAATCACATGGTAGCCAAGGAATCGGTCTGATTATGAATCAGAGAGTAAAGCACATGAGGGTAACAGTAGTGATATAAAAGATACCTTCTGGAACATGTTAAATGATATTATAGGTACTTGCAATCCCGGGGAAAGAATCACTATACTCGGAGATATAAATGGCTGGGTTGGCGTACAACGCGAAGATACCGACAGGGCACTAAGTCATTTCAGAGACCCGAAAAAGAACTATTTATGCTTACCCCGAAAGGGATTTAGCTTAACGCTTTAATAATAATAAAATAATGTACGAAATAACTCACCATAAGTAGAAGCACGAGTGGAAAATCCTTTTCGTTCAGCAAGTGAAGTACTTAAGCGTATCTGAAAAAATAATGGAATCTAGGTGATAAAGGTAAGATTTGTGGACGCGTGTTTCAAATATTCAAGGATCATTTTGGATGAGAGTACCAGACATGACGTATCATATAGAAGCACGAATACCAATAAGATTAAGCGAATATAATTTGATGTACGATCCCGAAGGCGACGAAACCTCGCCTCGTACACGGTTTCTGTCTTAAAGTCGTAAATGATTCAATGCCTTGAACCGAATGGGAACTAGCTATTACGCTTTTCCTCCTTCCTTTTCTCTCTTCTTTACCACATCACATTCTAAACGCTTCATACCGGATTCCTTCTAATTTTTTCAACCTCGCATATTCTATAAAATATATGTAAATAATTATACCTGTCTTATTATATATGTACCATATTATCTATCCTTTGTTCAGAATACAAGATTTTACTACCAGACTGAAATTAGTAAACATAAATTCAGAATGGGTCATAAAATGAGTTTCATCCTCGATTTCATCTCTTTAATATATAATGTATACAGTAGTCGTTTATGTTTATCTTCAGGTGATATGTGATTCGGATATAAGATTTGAGTAGACATCTACAATGTACAGACTTTATAGATTCGCTTTGTGCAAAGTAGTTTTAGAGAGGGAAAAAAATAATCGGAGGCTAATTCTATTTATGCGAGACGCAGGACTAAAATTTACAAGCAGCAACTTGACAGTAAGTGTCGCGAGTATACATTTAATAGGCAGAAGAGCATAGCCTCGTATATACGACATGAATTAGAACGACTTGTCTATGCATGGGGCAGTAATAGCAATGAGCTTCTGGGTACACCCGAACTGAGCAGAATTAAAATGACTCTAATGAACGAATTCATTACGAAAAGATCTCCGCCATAATGTAAACTCTCATATTTACATCCCAACATTCTACTTCATCCCTTTCAACTCCCAATTATTTTTTATTATTATACCATTAAGCCAAATCCATTTCGGGGTAAGCGTAACTTTTTCCTTCGCTTCAAAGTCTCATCCACACATTCCAACGATTCTTTCTTCGGTCTACCTCTGGGTACGCTACCACTCACTTTACCCAAATAAACTTGATTCGTTAAACGTTTTTCATTCATTCTCTCAGCGTGACCAAACCATCTACAAATTTCTTTCACTCTTATCAAACAATGTTTCTTCTACACCATATTCCTTGAGAACCCACTCATCACTGAAATTCACGCTAAAAAAGCGCGGGAAATTCAAATGTAAAAATTGAAAGGAGTCTTATTTAGCGGAACTAAGCATAACAGAGCCACTTGGACCAAATACTGGTATGCTTCCTCATCGGTGGTAACGCGGCTTTCTCCACCCGTGCCGGGGGGTCGTCCAATTGATGCGGGCATGACTTACGCCATTTTCCTTCCTACCCGACGTCTCTCTGCTCTGCTCGATTGCAAAAATACGAGTACATGATAGCAAGCGATACTAGCTTGGTACAGTCACTGAAGGTAAGTAACGTATATCCGAGGTACTTAACGATTCCGCACGCGATATATTGAGACGCGTGACCTGGACAGTTCCCACGCGCGATACGGAACACTGTCGATATAATGCCGTGTCATTAAGCATGTGATCATACTCAGATCACTTTACGATCGACAATTTATTGCCTTTAATCCGACATAAAATTCTCTATAACATGCCTCCCAGAGTAGCAAAAACGTTTCTTACATTCACCCGTAATCCTAGATTAGTAAAAATTCACTAAAGGGCCGTTAAAAAACTACGTCACGCTATTTTGAAAAGTTTTCACCCCTCCCCATCTTCGTCAGAGAACATCACACAGAACTTGAACCCCCCAGGGTGACGTCACAAATACGAATATACCCCCCTCCTCCCTTCGAGTAAAAATTTCTTCGATTTCATTTAATAATAGCCTAAAATACGCTCAACTCTGGATTTATGTCGTGTTTCGGGTATGGCTTGCGATGGCTGTAAGGCTCTTTCAAGAATTTCTATATCGTAAATAGTCAGGGCCGTGTGAATGATTTCCAGTAGGAATACATAATATTAATTAATTGTGTCTTGTACAAATGTTGATTTTTGTTATCCTAAAGGATGGAACTTTTTTAATAATGAAGGTTCATTGATGGAAAGAGAATTCCATGTGCGTGCTTAAAAATAAATGCGAAATATGCACGCGAGTGTTCCAATTGCTCGTTTCATGACTACGGAACTGCTCAACTCTCTCTCTCTCTCTCTCTCTCTCTCTCTCTCTCTCTCTCTCTCTCTCTCTCTCTCTCTCT
>JAUMHM010000088.1:15450809-15481671 GCA_032362435.1 Melikaiella ostensackeni
GCACTCTCGCTTCCGATCGCTCGCTCACTCGTTCGCTGACATGTCCCAAATTGCGCTATCGAAAAAATAGGAATAAGGATCTAGATATAAGAGTTTATTTAAATAGTTGTAAATAACTATAAACAGTAAGGATAAGTTAGTATAAAATATGTATGCGGAAGTATTGTAAGAAATAGAGGTCATGTAAACCCTTAGGAGACACATTATGAATAAAGAAGAAGAAAAATAGAGGAAGTAGAGAAAGAATGAGTAGAGGAATAATTAGAGGAACTTCTTACACTTCTAAAGATAAAAACAGTGTTGATTTTGACTAGTAGATCAAAAACTGTCATTCCATTGACAGAAAACTATTTCACTCTCCTAGTCGACAACATAACATCAAATTTCAAATTCTCAATAAGATTGGAAAATTTAAACTTCTTGCAAGACTGAGAGTGAAGTCCTCGTTCACTCGCGAAAGGCTGTGAAAGATATGAATCTCGTTCCCCTCCGTAGCTTAGTGAGTAAGAGCACCAGACCGGCAATCTGAAGACCTGGGTTCAAATCCTAGCGGAGCTAGAGAGAAATTTTTTTCACGGCTGAAGATTACAACACTTTCGGTTGACTAGTAGATCAAAGCTGGCATTTCATCTACAAAAACTATAATTATAGTGAGCTTACAGTTTATCAAAACTAAAATAAGGAGTAGTAATTAGCAAATTAATGAAACCACGATCTCTTTTTTGTAAAATAAGTTCTGTCTCAACCTCTTTGAAGCTTATTACTTTCTTTGTCGATCATTTTGATTTTGACTTTCTTCTGATAGTATAATTATTTTTATGAGGACCTCTTAGGGGCCATCCATAAACTATGTTACTTATTTTAAGGAGAAGAGGGGGGCGCCAAAAAAAGTACGGTTGCTAACAAAAGGAGGGCGGGGTCAGTTAAAGTAACGTTACAAACTTAGATAACGTTTAGTACGTTTCCTGATGATAAATTTTAACAAAGTATGCCAAATTTGCCAAAGATGGCCCTGCAACGGAACAGTTCAATAATAACTAGGTAAATTTGAAAATCACTTTCATATTTCAGACTTCACACTCTTTACTCTATTCCCCTCCTTTCCTCTTTTTTAAGGAATTCTTCTTTTTTCCCCTGTTTTCAAGAAACTTACCCTTTCTCTCGTTTTTTCGCTTTAATGCAAACTGAATTAATTGAGCCCAATAAGAAATGCCAACTATTTTCGGTTAAAAGTTAATTTTTTTTTGTTAAAAAGTCTACTATTATATTTTTGGTTCAGAATTCATCTCGTTTGTTTGAAAATTCTACCACTGTTTGCTTAAAAATTTAATTATTTTGGTGAAAATGCAACTATTTTGTAAAAAAGCAGTCTTTTTGGTCACATATTCAACTACCTGGTTGAAAGTTGAACTGATTTGTCAAAAATTAAATTTTTGGTTGAAAATTTACGTATTCACTTGAAAATTCGTCTTTTTTGGTAGAAAATTAATCTTCTTGGTTAAAAAGCCATCTTTTCGGTTGAAAATTCAACTTCATATCTTTTGTTAGAAATTTAACTATTTTGCTGAAAATTCGTTTTTTTTTTTTTGATTGAGAAATAATTTTTTAAAATGAAAATGTAATTATTCCATTCTTGGCTGGAATTTGACATTTTTAATTGAAAATTTATCTTTCCTAGTTAAAAATTTATCTATCAGGTTGCAAATTCATGTATTTTGTTGGAAAATCGTCTTTTTTGATAAAAAGCTAAACTTGGTTGAAGATTTATCTTTTTGGTTAAAAATACAACTGTTTCTTGTATATTCGTATTTTTTCGTTCAAAATTCGTCTTCTTCATTGGAAACTTCACTATTATGTTGGAAATTCGTTTCATTTTCGATTGAAAATTAATTTTTTCAATCCAGAATTGAAGTATTCCATTCTCGGATCAGAATTTATCTCTTTTAGTTAAAAATTCAACTATATCTGTTTGAAGATTTATTTTTTTCAGTTGCAAATTCAACTAAAAGTTAAAAATGTATGTGTTTTGTTGAAAATTTTTTTTTTTTTTTTGTATAAATTTAACCTTCTTGGTTGAAACTTCATTCTTTTTGATTAAAAATGCAACTGTTTAGTTGAAAATTGATCTGTTTTAGTTGAGGAATTAACTATTTTGTTGAAAATTCGTCTATACTGATTGAATTGAACTGTTTTTGATTTCAAATAAAAATCTTCCTTGGTTGAAATATCAACTACTTGGTTTAAAGTTGAACTAGTTTCTAAAAAATCCATTTTTTGGTTGAAGATTCGCCATTTTAGTTAAAAATTCAACTATTTTGTGGACAATTAACTTTTCGCTGAAAATTCATATTTTCAGGTGAAAATTCCACTGTTTTGAAACAAAATTCGTCTTTTTGGCTTGAAATTCCAACAATTTGCTGTAAATTCAACTACCTGTTGGAGAATCACCTTTTTTTGTTGAAAGTTCATATGTTTGATTGAAAATTCAACTATTCTGGTAGAAAATTCAAATATTTGGTAGAAAATTAAACAATATTTTTTGAATATTTAACTATTTGGTGGATTTTGGTGGAAAATTAATCTTCTTGGTAGAAATTTCATTTTTTTATTGAAAAATGAACTATTTGGTTCAAAGTTGTAATGCTTTGTTAAAAACTCATTTTTTATGATTCATGTTGGTCGAAAATGTAACTATTTTGTTAAAAATTCCTTTCTTGTTTAGTAAAATTTTTTTTTATTCGAAAATTTTAAGATTCCATTTTTGATTAAAAATTTATTCTTAATAAGTTGAAAATTCAACTATTTGGTAGAAGATTCATGTATTCTGTTGAAAATTCGTCTTTCTAGGCAGATAATTATTGTTGCTTGTTAAAAATTCATCTATTTGGTTGAGAATTCAACTATTTTGTTCAAGATTCGTCTTTTTCCGTTGAATTCGACTGGTTAAAAATTCGTTTTTTTCTTGTTGAAAATCAATTTTTGTAGCTGAAAATTATCTGTTTCATTTTTGATTGAAAACTTATATTTTTCACTTCAAGGTTTAACTATTTGGTTGAAAATTCAATCTTTGATAGAAAATTCAGCTATTTGGTTGAAAACTCAACTATTTTTTTGGAAAATTCGTTCTTTTGGATTAAAATTTCATCTTTTGTGGTAAAAAAATCATCATTCTTGGTTTAAAATTAACTATTTGGTTGAAAATTAACTTTTTTGTTGAAAAGTCATATTTTTGGTAGAAATTTAAATTATTTTGGTGGAAAAGTTAACTATTTAGTAAAAAATTCAACTATTTATTTGAAAATTTAATTATTTGGTAGAAAATTAGCTTTTTTCTTGAAAAATCATATTTCGGTTTGATAATTCAACTGTTTTGTAGATAATTCGTCTTTTTGGCTTTTCATGTGCGAGGACGGCAGGGACGCGGATCGTATTTTATCACTTCCCTCCCCTACTTAAATTTTTTAATCCAATCGAAAACTTGAGCACAACATAGACACTTATCATCATAACTTTTCTTTAACAAATTATATGTTTCTGAGTGGATTTTCCAAGTTTCACAAGAAATTTCATGTTGATGCGCTGTTTTACTTTCAAACTCAATATATTTTCGGCGGAGCTCAGGTAGACTGTCAACTTCGAAGAAAGGTTACTGTCGTACTGAGGGTCGTACAACCTTGAATATTGGAGAGTAAGAGGGAAAAGAACACAGATCAATATCAGACCCTGCTTGTTGTTGCCGAGGCCCCAAACAAGCGGCAAAAAAATCAGTTCAGTTATTTAATAGCCACACCGCGTATAATTGTAAATTATGCAGATATTGAGATATTTTGCTGCTAAGAAACTGGCAATCAAAAGATAAATAATGTCTTCTATAAAAATACACTAGCATCTTGTGTACACTTGATAATTTCCTGATTATTATCATCCTATAGTCCAACCATATCAGAAGTTTTATCATTATGATCAGAACATAAGATAAAAAAAAAAGATAAATGGTTCCTTAAAAATATAAATGCAATAAAAACCTATTACGAAGAAATATTAAAACGAATCCTTTACATATCCAGCATCTCAGACATCTCGAAAATAGCATTAATTTGAAATTAAGATTTACTGTAACCGGCACTCGCGATAAGTAAACTCTATCAATGTCACAATCATCATAAATCATAAAATCACACTTTCCGACTGTCGGACGGCGGCCCATTTCCGCCTTATGTTTTAATAAGCCACACATAAATCAACAAGGCAATTAACAGTGCAGAAAAATTACAATAAATTATCCAATGCACGTCATAAAACACGATAAACTGGAATGAGTAGAGTGACAAAGTTGTTCATATTGAAACACGCAAAGTCTCGGGAGAATTTACAGTACAGCCAGATCGAATTTATTAAATTAATTGCCTCAGGAATGCAGTGAATGCAATAATTTAGAAATACCTTCATAAACTAGAAAACCAATTTCTATCTAACTCTAACGCATTTAATTTTAAAAAAAAAACAAAAAAAAAGAAAGTACTTTCGAGCTATTACTTAGCACTATTGAATCGTTAAAAGAACGGGCAAAAAGGAGTAATCTTTTTTTTTTAATTACCAAACATGGATTTTGACCCACTTCTAAATCGAACCGAACCATAATCTTCTACAGAGAGCTAAGATAGGTCAGAACATTTAGTTTAAGTCAATAAAACACATTTCCGAAATTTGGCACTTACGCCCTTAATGGTTGAGAATTTCAGTGCTTGGTTGGAAGTTAACTTTTTTGTTGAAAATTCAAGTCTTTTTTTGAAAATTCATCTTTTTGGTTTAAAAATGTATCTCATTTGGCAGAAATTTCATCTCTTTTGGTTGAAAATGAAACTGTTTGGTTGAAAGTGAAAGCGTTTGGTTGAAAATTAATCTGCTTCAGTTGAGACTCAACTATTTCATTAAAACTTCAGCTATTTCGTTGAAAATTAACTTTTTTGTTAGAGTTTCATATTTTTGAGTTCAAAATGCAATTGTTTTGTAGAAAATTTGTCTCTTTGACTTAAAAGTTCAACAATTCGGTTTAAATACATTTTCTTTCTTGACTGAAGAATCTTTCTTGGGTGAGAATTCGTCTTTTTGATTCAAAGGTTCATCTCTCTTGGTAGATATTTCATAGTTTTTGGTTGAGAATGCCACTTTTTGGTATAAAATTAACTTGTTTGGTTTAGGATTCAACTATTTTAATGAAAAATTCAATTATTTGGTTGAAAATTAACTTTTTTGTTGAAAATTCAAGTTTTTAGGTTAAGAGGTCGAGTCTTTTGGAAAAAATTCGTTTTTTTGCTTGAAAATTCAACAATTTGGTTGATTTTCTTTCTTTCTTAACCGAAAAATCTTTCTTGGTTGAAAATTCGTTTATTTATTCATAGAAATTCATCTCTTTTTGTAAAAATTTCATCTTTTTTGGTTAAAAATGTATCTGTGTGGTAGAAAATTAATTGGTCTTCATTAAGGATTCAACTTTTTGGCTAAAAATTAACTATTTTGTTGAAAATTCGTCTTTTTTGGTTAAATCAAACTATTTTTGATTTAAAGTTAGAAACTTTTTTGGGTGAAGTATCAACTACTATATTTCTCGTTGAGACTTCATCGTTTTTGGTTAAAAATTCAACTACTTGGTTAAAAGTGGAAGTACTTCATTAAAAATTAATTTTTTTATTGAAGATTTATCATTTAAGTTGAAAGTTAATCATTTTGGATGAATATTTAACTATTTTGTTTTAAACTGGTTTTTTTTTTGGTTGAAAATATATCTTCTTCAATTGAAAATGTACGTATTTTGTTAAGAATTTCTCTTTTTTGATAGAAAATTAATCTTCCTGGTTGAAAATGCAACCGTTTGGTTGAAAATTCATCTTGTTTGGTTGAATTCAACTGTTTCCGATTTAAAAATTAAATCTCTCTTGACTGAAATATCAACTATAACATTTGAATTGGAAATTCATGTTTTTGTGTGAAAATTTAACTGTTTCGTTGGAAATCAGTTTTTTTTTTTGTTGGAAATGAATTTTTCTACTGAAAATTTAACTATTCCATATTTGATTGAAAACTCAACTATTCAGTTTTCAATTCACATTTTCAGGCAGAAAATTCAACTCTTTTCTTGAAAATTCGTCTTGTTGATTTGAAAATTTATTTCTTTCAGGAGGAATTTCATCTTTTTCATCAAAAATCCAACTGCCTGGTTGAAAAATAATTTTATTTGGTTGACTACTTGTTTGAAAGTTGAACTACTTTGTTAAATATTCATTATTTTGGTTGAAGATTCATCAGTTTAGTTGAAAATTCGTCAATACTTGTATGGTAACCAGCGCGTATTCTACTAAATTACAATGAAGTATTAAAATTTCACCTTTCAATACCAGTATTGTAAGTTTGCCTTAAGCTCGTATTGTGACTGTTGTAAAATCTCAAACATTTTTAACAGTGTAGGCACCCTAGTATTGCAAATTCTGTCGAAAAATAAAAATTCTCGAGACAAGCGATATATCCGTTAGGTGCAAAGGTGTTGGTGCACAGTACCAGGAGGATCAAATTACTCCTGGTAAGAGGAATCCTATCGACGAGTCTTGGTGATCTGTGCCTGCAAAGGATTATATTTTTATTCGCGGAGATGCATTCTGCAGCGATGTTTTTGCGACCGCGAGGAAGGGACCACCGCCGAGATGAAGCTGTCCGACTCTTCCTTCCTTTACCTAGTCAGGCTTGATGCGCTTCCGACGCATCCTTAGAGCATCTTCATCTCTTTTACACAATTCTCACGCACACCTTGCCTGGAATCGAGGCTACCACAGAAAGAAGCCACCCACCGATTCGAGCCAGTCTTCATTCAAGCAAAATTCTTAAAAGCACGATTACCTAGAAAGCCTTCAGAAAAGTCTAATAGCAGAAAGTCTGAGATTGATATTTCAAGGAAGTTTGCCTTACTTGATCCTTACATATGGTATATTGGTAATAATGAATAATTAATAAATTAGAATAAAAGCTGGTAGTATTGGAGTACTCTAAAGAAGATGCTGCTCAATTTAGGCTTGTTTCAAAATCTCAAGCAAATCAGGTTCGCCCACTATTATTCGTTCGGTTCTAGCCTTATTATACTGCCGGGGATCAAGGAATTTATTCAGTAATGGTAAGTAAAGAATGTGCCTTATGACAATTTAGCTGCTTAGTTTGGACATGATTTTATACTTATGAAAAACATTTCTCGCATCAAGTTGGTAGTTGGGTGTATACTTTGAGTAGTGAATAATACAAATAGTAATGTAGCCTCGGATTGGCTTTGCACTTTTGTTGACGAAAGGCATACCCCCAGAAAAGTTTCAGGCGATGAAAGAAGACTGGGCGTTTGAAATGCTAGAGGTGTAAATGATCTTAAGAAGAGGAAATTGCGCAATACAATGCATGTAAGGAAACGTGATATTTTATGTGTACCAGAAACAAAGGAAAAGAAATGTGGGATGAGGAAGATAGAAAATGGGCTAGAACTTTGGTCAGGAGTATATGATGAATCACATGATAGCCAAGGAGTCGGTCTGATTATGAATGAGAGAGCAAAACAGCATGTAAAAAAATATGAAAATTTATTACCTAAATTATTATATGTTAGAATCAAAGGAAATCGAAAGGCTATTTATTATAGCGTGTAACGCTCCAGTTGATGGTGACATTAGTGATGTCAAAGATACCTTCTGGGACTCGTTAAATTATATTATAGGTATTTGCTATCTTGGGGAAGGAATCATTCTACTCGGAGATATGAATGGATGGACTGGTGTTCAGCGTGAAGGTATCGATAGGGTACTTGGTCATTTCGGAGACCCAAAAAAGAAAGATAACGGGAAGGAATTGATTAGCTTGTGCTTAGAAAAAGGCTTGTTTATTACCAATACTTGGATCAGACAAAAAATGATCCACATGTATACTTGGTGCAGAGGCGAAAACCACAGCGTGACTGTAGTAGCGAATGAGAGACTGAGAGGGCTAGCAAGAGATGCAAGGATTATGAGAGGTTACGAATGTGGAACGGATGCTACAAAAATTAACCTAGGTCAAGGATAGAGAAGAAGAAGAATGAATAATAAGTGAAAGCAGACACGGGTTAAAATAGAAAATTTTCAGAAACCAGAAGTACAAATAGTGTATCGTGAAAAGCTGAATAAATATTTAGGTCATCATAGAGAAGACTGGAAGACAAAATTAGGCAACAGAAATGTAAAGGTTGTATGGATAATAATACTACGAGATAGCATCTTCAGGAGTGCATCTGAAGCGTGCGGTACTGCCAGTACTGCAATTATTGGAAAAAGACTGAAGACGCTTGGTGGAATGATGAGATCCGCATGGCTGTCAACGAGAAAAAGCAAGCACACTCAAGAAAGCTGAAGATTAAAGATATTGGAGAACTTAACTAGAAAATGATTATAGGGATAAAAACAGAAAAGCAAATATACTAGTCAAAGAAAGCAGGGATAAAATCAAAGCGAAACGTAAAAAAAAATCAAAATACTTTTGAAGGGAATAAGAAATTATTTTGGAAATGTGTTAAGAAGATTAGGAAAGGAGGTACTACCACTGGGTTAGTCGGAATTAAGAATGCTGATAGTGAAATAGTACGGGGTACGGGCAAAGTGAAAGACTGTGTGAGTGATTTTTTCATGAAATTGTATAGAGGTCAAGCTGTGGAGCATAACAACTGTAACACAGAAGAGGATACGTTAAACAATTCCCTTCTGAGTAGCGAAAGAAGAATCGATATCTGCGACATTATATCCATAATTAAGAAACAAGTGAATGGTAAGGCTGCTGGTGTGAACGTCATCACCGCTGAAATGCTTCAGAGTGATGGCGCAAATTAGTAGTTGAGCGGATTTATAAATATGTGTGCTGAAAACGGTAAAGCTCTAAATGATTGGAGAAAGGCGATTATCGTTCCAATCTACAAGGGAAAGGGTGATAAAGGTAACTGTACTAATACTTATTGGTAAGGTCATGGGAACAACTAATGAAAGAATCTGGAAAGTTCAATGTGGAATTATGCAAGGGAGATCATGTGTGGTTCAGATATTTAGCTTGAGACATCATAGAAAAAAGGTTAAGAGTAAAAAAAAAGTTACTGTGCATTTGTTGATCTTAAAAAAGCTTTTGATAAGATGGATAGATCTAAACTTTGGGAAGCCCTAAGAGAGTACGAAGTGAAAGGTTGGCTTCTAAAAGCAATAAAAGCTATTTATAATGGTAGTAAAGCGAGTGTAAGAGTAAATGGACGACTGAGGGATTGGTTTGATATAAGGCAGAGCGTTAAGCAGAGTTGCGTTATGTCCTCCTGAATGTTCAATATATTGGGAATTTAAACATGCTATGCGACACTGTCGGTCCCTACGCGAACTAACCAATATGGCCGTGGATGACATATAAAGTACGCATAAAACATCGCGAAAACCAGCCAAAATATAGCGTTTAACTAGAATGATCCTCCCACAGAATAAATAAGTGCTGTAGAAAGTAGCTCTGATGAATAAAATACTTCCCAGCTGATAATTATTTACTCCAATAATGGAATTTGCACATCAACATCGAAAATCAACAAGTTTCGGAGGTTGTTGCGTCAGTGGTTGTGACTCCAATGAGAATAAAAACTTCAATTTAAGTTTTTATAGAGTGCCAAAACTTGGAAATGTTGAAATAAAAAGGCGAAACTTATTTGGAAAAATTGAAGTTGTAGATAAACACAGTGAGTGGCTGAGAAATTTAAAGAAAGATTATAACGTCACGAATTTACTTGTCTGCTCCTTGCATTTCAATGAAAATGATTACTGAAGTAATAATTACTGAAATGGTTCTGGAGTTGAAGCACTGCTTTGAAGGCACAATGAATATATTTCAACTTTTTCGCGAGCTTTTATGGTAGCTCAGCACATTACAATCATACCAGAATAAAGAATATTTTGGCCTTCTATCATATTTCTGGACGCAAGTGTAGCTGTTGCGTAACTACACAAGCTATCTAAGTCCAAAAATACCATGTTTGTATGGCACCGCAGCGCCCCTTTTGGCGCGGTGGATCTTTTCATTCCCAATACATGGACAAATATCTAAGAATGGCTCTCTTACAATTAGACAAAGACGGTGCTGATCTCGAGACAGTGAAGGTACGTGGACTGGTGTTTGCAGATGATAAGATTGTTACAGCAGAATTAGTCGACGATTTGCGGAGAATGATGAGCAGACTGGATACCAGCATGAAGAGTATGGATCTTAAGATTAACGCAAAAAAAAACAAAAATTATCGTTTTTGAAAGAAGAGTAAGAAAACAGTATGCAACATTACCTCAAACTAAGAGAGGATTGAACAAGTTGATCAGTTCGTGTATCTTGGAAGCTTATTAAGTGCTGACGGAAAGATGGAGGGTTATCAAGACGTAAAAACGAGGGTAGAAAGATTATTGGCAGTGAACAACCTATTACTGGAAGTAAAAATGTAACGAATAAAGCAGAAATTACAATATATAGTTCTGTGCTTGCACCAACTGTGCTGTATAGTAACGAGACCTGCACGTATCAAGCAAAGGAGAGGAGTAAAGTGAACGCGGTTGACATTCAATTCCTGCGGAATATATGCGGTAAGATGCTAATGGACAAAGTCAGTAATTAGTAGGTTCTCAAAGAAAGTGATGTAGAAGAAACATTGATTGACATGATTAAAAGAAATTTGCTGAGATGGTTTCGTCATGTTGAGAGAATAGATTAAGGACGTTTAACGAAGCAAGTGTACTGAGGTAAGGTGAATAGTAGCGTACCCAGAGGTAGATCGAAGAAGGAATGATTGGAATGTGTGAATGAGACTCTGAAGCGAAGGAATATAAGGAGTCATAAGAACACAAGAGCTTACATAAAAAAATTTAGGGATGTAAATGAAGCAAAAGATATATGCAGAAATAGGGATGTATACAGGACAATTGTTTATAAAAAGAAGAGTGACACCTCAAACGAAAGATTTTGGATACTTATGGGCCCTCGTGAAGAGCTTTGCTCAGTGGATGTGGATGGGAGAAACAGTCAAGATCTTCACGGTGTTACAGAAAGACTGTCTCGTTAGAATGAGCCGACACGCGACTTCTAGATTTATCTAAAACTTATGCCTTCTCTTTTTTTAAATTCAAATTCCTTGATTGCCGGTAATATAACGAGGCTCGAATCGAACGAATTACGCTTAATCCAAAAGGGATTTGGTTTAATGGTATAATAAGAAATTAAATAACTAATAAAACTGCCACGGACCAAAGAGCTGAGTTACAAACTTCTTGTTATAACAAACTTATAGTTACATAAAAGATACTTCAGTAGTAACATTTTCTCTAGCTCTTGGACTTGTAGACACCTAATTTTACTTTCAAATCTACGTAGACTTACTCCGTTCATAGAAATAAACTCTTTCCAGAAATAGAGGTAATCTGGTTGCTACTTCCTATTTCTATTGCATGTTCTCGACTTTTGCCAATCGACTTCAATGTGTCAATGCACCTCAAACTGAGAGACTGAATAATTAACGACCAGTTCAGGAATTGTATTTGATCTCTACTGGGTGAATATTGCAAAAGTGGCATGTCTTGATTCTCGATGGACTTAAGATTATCAATTTAACTTTTCCATATGCTGAGATTGTTGAGGGCTAATGAGATTTCGAGTGTCGATGAGAGTTGAAAGACGATGGATGTCCAAGTCAGTTAAGAGTCTGAGTTGTGATGTTTTTACACGACGTGCCAGTAATTTACAGTCGGTCATCGGCCGTACATGGTTGCTACGATCGGTGGCCTCGCGATACGTCAAATTAGGCTATATATCATGACTTCTTTAGCACTCATCGATTTATGTCCACGCGCATAATATAAATTATTAAATAACCTCATACGCGCATCGTTTTCATTTTTCTCTGAGCGCACCCATTAATAAGAGACACTGTGGATTCGACAGGAATTTTTCTCAAGAAACAAATATTTTTTGAACCTCATACATTATTGTGGGTGTTATTGAGTTAAATAAATAGAATTTTTATGAAAATTCTAAAACACTTTGGAAACATTCATTAATTACGTTAGCATGATTTTTGAAATTTCAAACCCCCTCCCCTCTATTGTAAGGATTCGTGAGATTCTTGTGACAACTCCCCCCTCAACCTATCCTTACGCAAGGTTTTATATTTCCACTCAATATATCAACAATATATTAATTATTTTCTTATTATTTTAACTGTTGACGAGATATCAAAAAATTTCAAGGGATTTCAAAAGATTTGAAAGATTTCTAGTGATATGAAAAGATTTCAAGAGGTTTCAAGGGATTTTACAAAATATCGAGAAATACCGAACGATTTCGAGGGATTTTTAGGGATTTTGAAGGATTTTAAGGAATTAAGAACTATTTCCGCAGATTGCAAAGGACTTTAAGGGATTCCAATGGATTTTATGAGATTTTGAAATTTTTCAAACAAAGTCACGGGATTTCGAAGGATTTTAAAGGATTTTCAGAAATAACCAAGTATTGTCACGAATCTTGAAGGATGTCAAGGGATTTTAATTAGATTTCGAAAATTTGAAGGAATCTGAAGAAATTTCATGAGATTTTGAATGATTTCACGAGATTTCAAGAGGTTTCAGAGGTTTCCACGGGATTTTAAGGGCTTTTAAGAGGACTAAAGCGGTTTCGATGTATGAAACCACGGATTTTGGAGGACTTCGTAGGATTTCGAAAGATTTAACGGAATTTTAAAGGATTTCCGAAAATGATGAATAATTTTAAGGGATTTCGAGGAATTTCAATGGTTCTTGAAAGATTTTACAATATTTCAAGGTATGTCAAGATTTTCACGGATTTGGAAGATTTCAATAAATTTCAAATGAATTTCAACGATTTGAAGGGAACTCGTAATATTTAAAAAGATTTCACGGAATTTCAGAATTTGAGCCGATTTTCAGAGATTTTACGGGATTTCCACGGATTTTAAAGAATTATATTGGATTTTTATAGGATTTTGAAAATTTCAAGCGATTTCAACGATTTCGAGAGATTTAACCGAATCTCAAAGAATCTCCGACTATTATAAATGATTTCAACTTATTTCGAGGAATTTTTATGGCTTTTAAAAGATTTTTAATGAATGAATTTTTAATTTAATTTAATTTTTAAATTAATTAATTAATGAATTTTAAAGGGATTTCAAATATTTTAAGAAATCTCGTAATATTTCGAAATTGTTTACAGAATTCCAAGCATTATATGGGATTTTTATGGAATTTGGAAGACTACAAGCGATGGCAAATATTTTAAAAGATTTAACGAAATTCCAAAGCATTTCCGAATTTATGAAGGATTTTAAAGGATTTTAAGGAATTTTGCAATATTTTAAGGGTTTTCAAAAGATTCGAAAATATTCCCACGGATTTCAAAGATTTCTATGAATTTTAAAGGGATTTTAAAGATTTTAAGGGATCTGGTAATATTTCAAAATTGTTTACGGAGTTCCAAATATTATATGGAATTTTTATGGAATTTTGAAGATTGCAAGCGTTTGAAAATATTTCAAAAGATTTTACGAAATTCCAAAGCATTTCCGAATATTATAAAGAATTTTAGGGGATTTAAAAGAATTTCGAGATATTTTAAGGGTTCTCAAAAGATTCGGAAATTTTCCCACGAATTTTGAAGATTTCACTAAATTTTAAAGGGATTTTAAAGATTTTGAAGGATCTGGTAATATTTCGAAATTATTTACAGAGTTCCAAGTATTATGAGGGAATTTATGGAATTTTGTAGATTACAAGCGATTGCAAAGTCTTCAAAAGATTGACCGAAATTCCAAAGAATTTTGGAATATTATAAAGGATTTTAAGAGAGTTTTAGGAATTTTACAATATTTCAAGGGTTTCGAAAAGATTCGGAAATGTTCCCATGAATCTTAAAGATTTCACTGAATTTTGAACGGATTTTAAAGATTTTAAGGGATCTGGTAATATTTAAAAACTGTTTACGGAGTTCCAAGTATTATATGGGATTTTTATGGAATTTTGAGGATTACAAGCGATTGCAAATATTTCAAAAGATTTAACGAAATTACAAAGCATTTGCGAATATTATAGAGGATTTAAGGAGTTTTTAAAGAATTTCACGATATTTTAAGGGTTCTCAAAAGATTCGGAAATGTTCCCGCGAATTTTGAAGATTTCTCTGAATTTTGAAGAGATTTTTAAGATTTTTAGTGATCTGGTAATATTTCGAAATTATTTATCGAGTTCCAAGTATTATACGGGAATTTATGGAATTTTGTAGGTTACAAGCGATTGCAAAGACTTCAAAAGATTTAACGGAATTCCAAAGCATTTCGGAATATTATAAAGGATTTTAAGAGAATTTGAGGAATTTTACAATATTTCAAGGGTTTTCAAAAGATTCGGAAATGTTCCCACGAATCTTAAAGATTTCACTGAATTTTGAGGGGATTTTGAAGATTTTAAGGGATTTGGTAATATTTCGAAATTGTTCACGGAGTTCCAAGTATCATATGGGATTTTTATGGAATTTTGAAGATTACAAGCGATTGCAAATATTTCAAAAGATTTAACAAAATTCCAAAGCATTTCCGAATATTATAGAGGATTTTAGGGGATTTTAAAGAATTTCACGACATCTAAAGGGTTTTCAAAAGATTCGGAAAAGTTCCCACGAATTTTACAGATTTCACTGAATTTTAAAAGGATTTTGAAGATTTCAAGGGATCTGATAATATGTCGAAATTGTTTAAAGTATTATATGAGATTTTTATGGAATTTTAAAGATTACAAGCGATTGGAAATATTTCAAAGGATTTAACAAAATTCCGAAACATTTCCGAATATTATAGAGGATTTTAAGGGTTTTTAAAGAATTTCACGATATTTTAAGGGTTTCCAAAAGATTCGGAAATGTTCCCACGATTTTGAAGATTTCACTGAATTCTAAAGGGATTTTAAAGATTTTGAGGGATCTGGTAATATTTCGAAATTATTTACAGAGTTCCAAGTATCATGTGGGATTTTAATGGAATTTTGAAGATTACAAGCGATTGCAAATATTTTAAAAGATTTAACAAAATTCCAAAGCATTTACGAATTTTATAGAGGATTTTAGGGGATTTTAAAGAATTTCATGATATCTTAAGGGTTTTCAAAATATTCGGAAATGTTCCCACGAATTTTACAGATTTCACTGAATTTTAAAGGAATTTTAAAGATTTTAAGGGATCTGGTAATATTTCGAAATTGTTTAAAGTATTATATGAGATTTTCATGGAATTTTAAAGATTACAAGCGATTGCAAATATTTCAAAATATTAAACAAAATTCCAAAGCATTTCCGAATATTATAAAGGATTTTAGGGGGATTTTAAAGAATTTCACGATTTCTTAAGGGTTTTCAAAAGATTTAGAAATGTTTCCACGAATTTTACAGATTTCACTTAATTTTGAAGGGATTTCAAAAAATTTTAAGGGATTTGGTAATATTTCGAAATTGTTTACGGATTTCCGAATATTATGTGGGATTTTTATGGAATTTGAAGATTACAGGCGATTGCAAAGATTTAAAAAGATTCAACGAAATTCCAAAGCATTTCCGAATATTATAAAGGATTTTAAGGGATTTTAAGGAATTTGATTGGATTTTACAATATTTTAAGGTATTTCACGAGATTTGAAAAGATTTCCATGGATTTAAGATTTAAAGAGAAAACTTACGTAAGAAATTCTTTGTACCCCTCCCCCCAGACCCCCTTGATCCCAAGCAGGCCTACGTTATTAATGGACGCTCCCTTTTCGATAATAATTTTTTGCGGAAATAACTTTCACACCTGGGAAATATAATTAGTAAGGAATTTCTAAATGACTTCTTTCAGAATATATTTTTCCACCAATTCCTATGAATTTCAGTATTAATTGTTTTTGTGTAAGACAATCGCCAGTGAATTCTTCCCCTACCACAGGACCTCTGGCGTCATCTTGGATTGCTCCATTTCTTATGTTTAAACAAAGACTTCATCGAGAAATAACGCCTCATCTGATAAGATCGGCGAAACTCATGGATGTTTTATAAAACTGTTTTCTGAAAGAGTTCCAGACAATGTAGTAGAGTCATACATATCAATGAACGGAAATTGTCCAAATCAATGTCACTATTATACATTCGAATCGAAGAAATCTCCGATTCAGGGTACTCAGGGCCACGTTCAAGCCAGAAAATAATCTCTAAGACCGAAAATTTCCATTTTTGTCTTTAAAATACTTGGAAACAAAAACGTAAAATCACTCGCCTTAGAAATTTTCCACATCGTGACCACATAACGTATCGGAAAATTAATTTTAAAATTCCCCAACAATTGCAACATGCAAAAAAAGCACTAATACCTATCTGCTCTTCATTTAAAAATTTGACTCAATTTTGAAATTTTAGGTGAAAGTTTATGCAAGAAGGAGGAAAAAAATTCTACACGAGTCTAAAGAAAGAATTTATACAGTATCACAAATTCTATTAATTCACTATACAACAGCAAATCGAGAATGATTTCGAAATCCAATCGCATAGCACCAATAAAAGTGTCGAGGCTAAATCTTCAAGAGTCTCGGCCTCGAACTGCTATTGACGTGAATTATCAGAGATAGAACTGCGAAGAAAGTGAATGAAAAAGAGAGAACAAGCTAGGCGAGAAGTACAGTCAGAAGGGGGTTGGTTGGGGGTTGAAGGGGTGAGTCAGGTCACCCTAGTGCAGCTCCTTGGTGCCACGGTTGGATCTGTCCCTCCGCGCAACCCTGAGGAATCGGATTGGCTATACCAACATGGAGTACGAAGCTTGTCTCATTTTACTTTATAAGGGGTGGGATTTAAAAATCGAGGAAACCTTTGACAGCTATTGGGCGCCCCACTAAAACGTCCCCGTGCCTTCGAATTAAATCGAAAATATACAATAAACAAGGAAACAATCAATAACCCCCTTTTATTGAATTTCCCCTCTTGTTTCCCTGACCCCCGACTCTACTGCTGCATCTGAAGATTCGACGGCCAACGTGATATGTCGGTAATTAAAATCCGTTTGCTCCAACCCCGTCTACGTTTGTCTCACTCCAACGCGACGAAAAAAGTGAGACGAATAAACGAAGAAAGATGGACGGAAGAAGAGCAGGGCAAGGATTACTACTAAATTGTGAAAAATGATTGTGCCTTATTGACGCAGCTTGTCGATGCGAGCCATTAGTGACTGCGAAATTGTTGCTTCCAATCATACCGACCTGAGTCGAATACGAAAACAGCCTCTCCCTTCTTCCTTCGCATCTTCTTCTTCTTCTCAACCTACCTTCGAATTATGCTAAACGCTTCCGTTCACCGAAATGAATTTTAGGCATCAATCAGTCAAATATTTCAAGAAATTGCGAAAATAGATAGTTTACCTCTAAATACAAAAGTGCAAAATGAAATTTGAAAGATCTTACACTTTATAATATATATTCAATTGAAAACGTCTACGAATAGCAAGTATTTAAAAATTAAATAAGCGAAATTTAAATGAGTACATGGAATTCTTAAACTTTTACACAAATCAATTATAATTCACCGCTTATAAGGCTATAAGTCATCGATGACGAGATTGCCCTTCCGGTGAATAAGCGGATATGAGATTGTATAATGTGACTGTTGGGAACGATGGTCAACAAGCCTAATGCAAATCTGTGCACATTAATATATGAATATTAATTTCCATCCGGCGCGCAAACGAAGTTATTACCTCCGCGTGACGGGTTTTGTCATTAAGCGGAAATTCAGGAGACTTCGGACATAAAAAGCCAGCTACATTAATTTGCATCCGAATCGATACACTCAGTTGAGATTTTATCATATTCTTTATTCAGAATCCACGATTTTAATCACCAATTTTTTCAAAGCAGATGCGTTCTCTAAATTTTAATACATTCTTGCTTATCGCAAAATAATCTTCCCGTTCTGTTTATTTATTATTATACCATTAAGCCAAACCTCTTTTGGGGTCAGTGTAACTCGTTCGATTCTAAACTCGTTAAACTACAGAGGATCAAAGAATTCAAATGGCAAGGGTAACTAAGGGATGAGTAGGAGAAGAAATAATCAGTACTCCATACATTTTCACCAACGTCATTCATAATTCCAGCTACCTTAACTGAGAACCTCCTTTCCTAATCTTCTTAATAAATTTCCAATATAATTTCTTATTTCCTTCAAAAGCATTTTGCATTTTTTTATCTTCCTCTGCTTTGATTTTATCCTTGATTTTTTCACTAGTACCTTTGCTTCTCTATTTTTATCCCTGCCATCATTCTTTAGTCCAGTCCTCTTCTCATTGCTAAGACCTTTTGTATTCAGCCTTCTTGAGAACACTTGCTTTTTCTTATTAATAGCCACGCGGATTTCATCATCCTACGAAGCATCTCCAAGTGTTTTTTCCTAAAACCGCAGTGCCGCACTCTTCAGATGCACTCTTGAAAGCGCTTTCATGTGGTGTCATCCATGCACCCTCAACATTTTTATTGTCTAATTCTGTCTTTCAGTCTTCTCCATGATGACCTAAATATTTATTCAACATTTCACGATATACTATTTGTACTTCTGGTTTCTGCAAATTCTTTATTTTAACTCGCGTCTGCTTCAACTTATTATCAAATCTTCATCTTTTTTATCCTTGACCTAGGCTCATTTTTGAAACTATGAGGTAATGATCCGCCCCACATTCAGAACTTCTAATAACTCTTGTATACTAGGTCTCCCAGTCTCTCATCCGGTACAACAAAGTCAAACATACTGTGGCTTGCGCCTCTACGCCAAGTAGACATGTGGATCATTTTATGACTGAACCAAGTATTTGCAATGAACAAGTCTTCTTCTAAGCATAAGCTAATCAATTTCTCCCCGTTACCGTTCATTTTTGAGTCTCCAAAATAACCAAGTACGCTTTCGGTACCTTCGCGTTGCACACCAACACAGTTAATCATATCTCCGAGTATAGTGATTCTTTTCCCAGGATTACAAGTACCTATAATATCATTTAACGAATCCCAGAAAGTATCTTTTACATCACTACTGTCACCATCAACTGGAGCGTAGCACGCTATAATAAACAGCCTTCTGATTTTCACTTTCATTCTAACCCATCATAATGTAGGAGATAAACGTTTATACTTTTTGTTATGCTGTTTTGCTCTTTTATGTATAATCAGAACGTTTTCTTGGCTACCATGTGATTTATGATCCACTCCTGAACAAATGTTCTAGCCCACTTTCTATCTTTCTTATCTCACACCACTTCTTCATTGTTTTCGGTACACGTAAAATATTTAGCTTCCCTACGCGCATTATATTCCGAAATTTCATTTCCTTAAGATTACTTATATCTCTAGCATTCCAAACTGCCAGACCCCATTCATCGCCTGAAACTTCTCCAAGGGCATGCCTTTTGTCAACAAAAATGACAATCCAATCCAAGGCTACATTATAATTGGTATTCTCCATTATTTAAAGTTTACACCCAACTAGCAACTTGATGCAATACATGTTTTTCATTAGTATAAAATCATGTCGAAAACAGCTAAATCATCATAAGGTCTTGTGTCCCTTCATAAAGTCAGTCCCACAAAACTTCGGTCGTTCAATGGAAAGTATGAAAACAAAACCACAACTAAAGGTGCCATGATCGGTTTGCGTTCTATACTGAGGAGGGCACCAGCCTCCTGCAGTTTGGTCTCCAAGATGGGAATGAACCATTCATCACTTTAGAAATGTGATAAGAATTCTCGACCCTGAATAAATCTTGACAAGCTTTGAAACCTCCATAATTTTCCATGACCCTACCAAACTTACCTGGATTTCTAAAATTTCTAATAAGGATAAATGGAAGAATTTTTAACTGTCTTAACGTTGCAAACCTTCTTTGACAAGGATTTCTGCAAAACTGGACGCATTTAGAGTTTAGCCACATATTTAGACTTGAAAATAAAGGCTATGAGAACAGTCTATGTCAAATTTAAGAAACCTTTAAAATAATGTACGTAAATCTCTAAACAATAATAGTAGTTATTCATTAATATTATTGTCAAGTATAAATTTATTTGATAATATTGAAAAACCGTGAAAAGTAGCACGTAGTAGGAGACTAATTATCTTTAAATCGCGAGAAATCATTTAAAAAAGGAAGTAAAAGGTAAAAACATTGAGAGATAACCCGGGTGCCCTGTCGTTGAAAACACAGGGGGCATCGAATAAGCGAATAAGGCGAGTCTTAAGGTCAGACGAGCATCCCGCTGTGAATAGGCCCCCCATCGGCACCAGACAGGCCAGTAGCTACTACCTACAAATTACTTCGGTTCCCAGCATCCTCTCTACTTCTCCACCTCCAAGCTTTTCACTCCCAATCTCATATCACTCCCTTTTTTCAATAATTCTACCGCCTCTGCTACTGATCTTGGTAATTATAATCCCATATTCTAAATCCTCAAGCCACTCCTTCTTTACAAAGTTGTCTTTCCCCATCATTCGTCGAATAAGTTATCGCATTTTAGAAGCGAAATTAAATAGCCATTAGAGATATAATTTACTGCTTTCATTCCATAAACCAGTTTAGCCGTTTTAATAATATTTTAATTTCCTGACTTTTCCAGTTTTTTCAAGTAAGTATTTTCTTCATTTTCATAGATAAACTTTTGTAAAATTATTAGGCACTTAAAGAAACTTTAAGGACAAAAACAAATAATTTTATTTGCAAATCTTAGGATGCTTCAGATATTCACGACTTTGAAGGTGCAAAATTTGATAATACATATCAAAATTATATGATTTACAAAAAATAATTCAAAGAACATTATTTTAACGGATGAATTATTAATGCTATGATATCATATAATGATATCATATAATATCATATCGTATATATAAATCCAACTTTGGGAATTAAAAAACTAAAGTACTTTATAATACGTTACATAGAATGTATCATGAATTTCTCTTAAGACTTAAGGTGAAACTGCGTCCGATGAGGGTAGTGTGAATATTTTTTTCAGCACACATGTGATCCTACGTAACATAAATTTGGTGGCCCTAAAAAGAGCCATTTCGTATGCTGCAAATAGCAGATAAATTAATAAAGTCAGTAACATTATTCTGTTTGATGCAACTCTTTCCCTCACATAAGTTTTCAATCAAGTCTTAAGCAGCAAAGATAATGTCTGGTATATCACTTTGTTCAGAAACAAACTTACGAGCAATTGCTAAACCAAACTCAGCATTTTTGAATTTCGTTGTTGGTGTTACACTCTAATCCTCGGCATCAGTTTTTAAAGGCTTCCAGATTTCAAAGATTTCAAACTTCCTTTATACTATCCAATGTCTCTTTGTTTTTTACTTCTTTAACAACAACTTACCAATCACATGCAATCGTCTAGGTTATAAATATGAGTTTCTCGAAGTTTTTTAATTACTAACAGTCGTACTTCGAGTATTAGATGTTATCATCACGGCGGAGCATACAATATTCTTCGAGTAATCGAGAAATTCGAATGATCGAACAACGAATTATCGAGAAATATTAACATGGGAAACATCGAATTCCAGCCGAGCATATAATTATGAACTCAATACCATTTGAATATCATTCCACTTGGAATGTTCTTGGTTTGGAAATTGTGGGTCCATATCAAGTCACATGCAGCATGTCTCCCTTCAAGAAAAAATGGAAGTCTTGATCCAAAGTGGTAAAAGTGCGGCAAGTCTCCCGAACCCAATTGCCACATCTGCGGCTTGTCACCCAGCCGCAAGCCACCCTGCAAGATCTTTACCCCAAGAAAATTTGTAATTTGCCACATCTGCGGCTTGTCTCCCCAGCAGCAAGTCTACCTGCAGCATCTCTCACCCAAGAAAAAGTTGAGTCTTCTTCCAAAGCCACAGGGAGATTTGCGGCTGGGGTAAGTCGAGCCGCATATGTGGCAAATTGGGTTCGGGAGACTTTCCGCATTTTTGACACTTTGAAGGAAGGCTTAAAATTTTTTTAGGGGACAGATGCCGCAAAGAAGCTTGCGATTGGGGAGACAAGCCATAGATGCAATTGGGTTTGGAATACAAATGATAATAGCTAAAGGATATGGGGTACAGTCATATTGAAATGATGAGTTTCAAAGAACATCTGTACTGAAGAGGTTCTCCATTGAAGAACGAAAGCTATACGACATTTTCAAAAGTAATAAACTATGGACCAGTAGAACAAAAAATATTTCCATCTTCTCAGTTATTAAACACCTGGTCAAAAAACTTCAATATCTTTCAACAAAAATAAACAAAGAATAGCTTTAGAATTGACATGTTGGCTATGGAGGTCCCGTTCTTTTTTGTCACTCTTTCCTAACTAGTCCTAATTTTTTATGACAGGTCGTTAGAAATATTTAAAGAAGAATTCCATAAGAGGTTTCGTCTGGTCCAGCAATGCTACTTGTGTTACGACTGCTTGGAAAGGATGAAATAGACCGCTAACTCAAACCTTAAAGCACGATGATGCCATTACTAAGTTCATTGTCAGTGAAATCTTTTGTTCGCGTTTCTGAGACTTTTTGGAATCCCCTTCCTGGCATCCACAACCCATCATTTAATTCGCTACTCGGACTCGGTGGTCCATCCACTGCAAAGACTATAAGCAAGATTGTATTGGTAAAACAGCTCTCTAAATTACTATAACTATATATATACTACTATACATATATACTATACTATACTATATATAAAAATGCCAGTGGATCATAGCGCTGGACCACACATCATGGCACGGACTAATCCTTTCCACAGCTAAATTCCAGAAGCTACATTCTATGATGAATTGACGGGCACGAAAAAACACTCATTCACTCGCTTCCACGAAGGATCCGCTTGGTGAGCGGTGCGACCTGATTCCATGATTATCTTTCTACTAATGTTGAGCTTGTCGGCTGTCACTTTAGTTCTGTGTCAAGATCTGCTTATACTTGGCACCATCTCAAATTTCGTAAAAAGACAGAATTTTCACCTATGCATTTTCAGTTTGCAAAATATGCTCAAATCATGCTTCAGGAAAACTATTTTTGTTCATTTTATGAAAAATTATTTTTTGTAATACATGCATGAAAATGGCGATATTACGTATCTGTAAAGTGTGCGCAAAGTATCAGATTCCTCTACTATGAGATCAGCGTGCGGGAAAATGGTACTCTTGCACGCTCATCTCACAGTAGAGCAATATTAAAAATTGTAACTTCGAAGGACGAAAACTTTTATATTGTCTCCTGAGAGAACAAGCGCATGCAGCTGGCCCCTGTTCAGGAAAATAAGATCGTGGCCTCCACGTACACGAAATATATCGAGCTAGTTCAGGGGGTAGCACGAATCACGAGATATAGAGGGTTTCACCGGTTTCACCAGCAAACCTATACTGTATGACAAGTGCGAGAAGTACACTATTCCACAAGAGTGAAGACATTCCGTGTCTGTAAACTGTACGGGAATACCATATTCCCGCACGCTAATCTCACAGTAGAGGAGTCTGGCACGTCACGCACACGTAACAGACACGGAATATCTTTACGCTCGTGAAATAGTCAACTTCTCACACGTGTTACACAATATAGGGGTGAGTAGTGTGAAACCGGGTACCCTCTATATCTCGTTATTCGTGCTATCCCCTAGGTCTAGCTCGGTATATTTCGTGTACGTAGAGGTGAAAGAACGTCATCGTGGTTGTTGTAGCCGCACACTCGTACAGAATCTGTACAGGTAAGTGGAACACTCAATTCCGTACCTATTAGAGTGTACAGTCATAGTAATCATCATTTGTTTGTGACCAGCAACGTGTCAGCACCACGTTTCGTTATGTGATGAGTGTCGCGGCAAGACCGGGTATATTATTATTATGTATGAGCATTATGTAATTACCGATAATTAGACACTATGATAATAAAGATAAAATGAACACGCACCCCCTTTTACGTTAAATGTTGGTTTTACTACACAGGAGAATTCGTGTGTGCTTACTGCTGAATCCATCGTCAGTACACCGAAGATGCTAAATATGATGATTTTAATATTATGAAACCCTTCGCGACTGCATCTAATATACCCACAATCAGTATACCAACGTTTGTAATATCTAATTTCAATAAATTCAATTTTTTTCAATTACAATGTGTTTTTAAATAATTTGAATAAGTACCCGGTTTTACGCTTCCAGAGAGGCAGTGTCTGGTATTTCGCGTTCTTTTTAACATTTTTTTTTAATAAGAAAAATCTTTTTCTCTGTACATCTGCCTTCAGTTTCTTGTAGTTAAAGGGCCACGGAAGACTACTTATTTCGAATGAAAGCTATTTAACTGTTCGCTTTTTTACACGAGGCCACCAAAGACAAAGTACCCAGTTTTACCCTACTCTTACCTACAGTTAATCCGATGAAAATGTAATCACTTATTGAAAAAGTTACAAGACCCAATATCAAATTCTTATTAGAAATCTTGCTTGAGAAAACGTACCTAATCTTTTAGAAAAGGATACAAAAAAATTGTTTTTTTTAAAATGTTTTTTCTACAGCCTGCAAAGATTACAAGCGAAAGCAATCTCGAAATGGAACTCATAAAGCATAAAAAGCAAAAAATTGCATCCTTGTCACTCGTCGTTAAAATGGGTCTAACTGGGTTTTTAATTTCGCGAAAGATATTCTTCGCTCGCCTAAGACAGCAAAAAATCCCTGTTCGGTATTTGCTACGAATCTGAGTATACGAAATATACAGTGATATTCTCTGTTGCTAAGGTGACTCAGGGTGACGAATCTCTCCTATGTAGCGCTTCAGTTTTAAAGTTACAGAAATCTAAAGACTCTTAAGAAGAACTAAATTACACTTCACGCACACATAAAGTTTACATAAATGTTTTTTCATTGATACATTTTTTAGATAACCACACAGTTTTTGTATTTAACACTTTTACACTATTTTCGAATAAACTGTACTTTATACCTACCCTATACTTGTTTATTCCATTGCAGTGCCTAACCAACAGGTTATGGGCCCAGAGTCAGTGTGAGGTTCAAAATACGGATAATTAAACATATAATGGATAAAGTGTGAGTTTTTGTGAATTGATAGTGATTGAAGACAAAAGAAAAATGGCAGACGAATTACGTGTTCTAGTCGAAAAGTTGAATGGTGAGAACTATGCCATTTGGAAGTATGAAATGGAACTCTTATTAATTAATTAATTAATTAATTAATCTACAGAATCAAGTGCAAGAACCGGAGCATCGGCGCTCTGAAAGATCAAATAAGGGCGTACCACCAGACAGATATAAGGCAACCTTGAAAGTAGCGACTAGTGCAGAAAGAGAACCTAGAAACAGAAAACAAGCTTTGAGCGGTGCTGATAAGGAAAACTGGAAGAAGGCAATGGATGAGAAAATAGCTTCTCTATTAAGTAACGATATCTGGGAAATTTTACCTGCTCAAAAGGATAAGAAAACCATCACCTGCAAGTGGGTTTTTAAATTCAAACGGAATACTGAGGGGAAAGTAGATAGATATAAAGCTAGGCTTATTTCTTGTGGTTTTTCTCAGAAATATAGAACTGATTATGATGAGTTTTTCGCACCCGTTGTGTGACAGACTACATTCAAGACTTTATTGACAATCGCTGGTCAAGAAAAAATGATTGTTACACACTACGATGCGAAGACAGTATTTACGGACTTAAGTAAGCTGCGAAGGTATGGAATGTTAAGCTCAATCAAATTTTTAAAACTTAGAAATTTCAGAAAAGCAAAGCAGATCCTCGTCTGTACATAAAGAGAAACAAAGAGGAAATCATTTTTCTAATTTTCTATGTTGATGATTTTTTCATTGCTGGAAAAGACATAAAGAAAATAGAGCGGGTTGACAGCCTTCGAGAAAAGCATTTTCACTTGAAGGATCTTGGAATTTTGCAGCACTATTTAGGGATTCAAGTGGAAAAGGAGGGGAGTTATTATAGTATCTCTCAACCAAAATCAGAAGACCAAAATCGAGTAGCGGGTATATATTTCAACTTTATGGATAACCTATAAGTTAAGCATGCAGGAAGGAAACTTGTGTTGCTTTATCATCAACCGAGGCTGAATATATTGCATTGGGGAAGCATGTCAAGAAGAGTCTGAGTATGGCGACTATTGGATGATACGCAGCAAAAACAACAAGGACCAACAGTTGTTCATGAGGACAATCAGAGTTGCTTGAAGCTAATCTACAATTTAAAAATTGTCATCGTACAAAGCATATACTATAGATACAAAGTACCACTACGTCAAGAAATTGAAGGATCAAGGAATTATGGAATACAGGTATTGTCCAACAGATCAAATGCCTGCAGATTTGTTAACGAAGCCGCTAAATGGAACCACGCTCAGATTCATGCTTCAGATATGTGGGTTATGTCATCAATAACACCGCAAATATCGTTGAAGAGGGGTGTTGGAGTACAGCGGTATAACGCGAACTTCTTATTAAATTCAACGCATATCATCCTAGTTTAATGTTTATGATTGAGATTGAAAAGAACAACAAAGTTAACTTTTTAGCTATCACCATTCACAAAGATAATAATAGTATCAATACTAACTGGTACCGGAAACCAACCTCGTCAAGGAGATATGTCAATTTTAATTCAAACATTGAAATGAAAGATTAAATCTCTGTAATGAACAGTCTTGTTGATAGGGATGTTACACTTTCTGATATTAAATTTCAAATACAAAATCTGCAAACTGTTGTGAATACTCTTAAAATCAATGGTTACCCACTTTATTTCATTGAAAAACATACTAGTAAAAGGTTAACAGTTGTAAACTATAAAAATCTGACTTTAACAACAATCACAACTATTAACTATTAACAACTATCGGTAAAAGCAAGTAATTTTATTGATGAAATGAACTTTACAAACGAACAATCTATAATATTGTGTATTTTTAAATAACAATTAAGTTCACAAGTCAACAAGTTTTTTATCTTCCAAACACCAACATGCATCAAATTCTAGCGATGCGGGGCATAGAATAAATTTTTTAAGAAAGTTAAACAAGAAAATGTTAGAAATCGACGAATTTTCCATTATTTGTATTAACATAAAAGTTTTAAGAAACACAAATTTGAAAATCAGCGCACACATATCTTTTTAAAATTGAATGCTGATTTCTTCTTGAAAAAATCTAAAATCGGTTAATAACTGCTGTCTAAAAGTTATTTTCAACCTCGACTTTTGATATTACCCTACTGTGCGGCGCAGAAAATGCATAGATGTGCGCTAGCAAGTATGAGCACTCAGGCTTATACCGACCTTAATTTAGCAATTATGAGTTTTCGCAAAAAAATCGCATAATTGTACATACCTGTATTGTAGCTTATGATGTGCGCAACAGGATAGCAAATCTGTTTCAAAAATCTACTTTTTCATAACAAAATAATAACTTTCAAAGGCTATTTTTTTAATTCTACCTTTCAAACTATCTTAATTTATGTAAAAAAGAAAGCAATTTCCATAATACCTCAAAATATTCGTTGCAATAAAAGTTATTTAACAAATTCAACTGTAAGAAAATTGCATGTCACTTTCAAAATTAAAAACTGATTCTTCAATCAATCACATTTCAAGGTAAAACTTCGTTTTTAATTACTTTCATGTGTCTACTTTGAAATGAAATATTTCAATTGCTTTTATTAAAAAATGGACTTTCGGCCAGTTTTTTAACTTCTCCTATCCCAATGTGCCTTCGGTCAAACAAGAAACTCCATACACTAAAAAATTTTAATCCGCCGACCCTGTTTTTGAATCTCTGTCCAACTGTAACTTCCTCACTATATATTAACACTTTTATCGATTATTTTATTAGTAACGTTTACTTTCAAAAAACCTTTTTTAAACATCGAAATAAAATCTACTTTTTTATGAAAATTTTTGGTGTACTGAAAAAGGAACACCCAAAAAGTTCAAAAATCAGAACTAGACTTCCAGACTACCTCAATTTTTGGCTCATTGGAGACAAACGTACAATAAATGTACAAATAAGAAAGGAAAAGGAGGGAGAAAAAGGAAAGGGTCAACCAAAACCAACCTCACACTCTTTCTTATTTCCGTCTTTTTTATACTACTGGGGACCAACATGTTTCGAAACCAATTTAGACTTCCTAATCAAGGGTAATTTATGGGATAACGACAGTTATGAATAATTAAACATATTAATTGTGTATATGTGAATGGCAGTCTTTTTAAACCAAATTCAAATAGATTTATCAAATTTATTGATAAACAGGAAAATAAGAATAGATAAAATAATTTTTCGTGTAACTTCCTGCGTCTAAAATCCAAAAAATTGTAATCCAATGTTTTGCAAACACTTCACCACAACACCAATTGAACAAACATTTCAATTATTTTTCAAAATTTTTCAAAATTTTGTTGATTTTTTTTCTTTTTGCAGATAGAAACATTAATACACTTTTTGATATAATTTCTTTTAAATAATGAGAAAAATTCTTCACTGAGAAGAAAATTCAGAGAAAAACGAAATGTAGCAAACGAGAGATGATCGACGACTGACCGTCTATATTAGGGTGGCCCTTATTCATACGTAGTGGAAGAAAAATTTCAGATTTTTTTTGCTCTCCCCCCTCCCCCCAATTTTTGTGAGTACTAATTTGTTTTTAATACTGTTCTTAATTGTTTAAAGACACTTAAATTGTTTAAGTTCCTTCAAACAATTAAGAGTAGTATTAAAAACAAATTAGTGCTCACAAAAAATAAAATTTTTCTATAAAATCCATTACATGCTCGACTCATATGAATAAATCAGATCTTCGGACAAATAAATTTTTTTTTAACAATTTTAATTTGTGTGAACATTCTAGAGTATTGTTCAGAAACAAATTAGTACCCACAAATATTCACATCTGCAAAAAATGGCGTAAACCAAATATTTAGAAAATATAAAATTGTTTAAGCAATTTGAGTTTGTTTAAACAATTTAAGTTCCTTTAAACAATTAAAAGTAGTATTAAAAACAAATTAGTGCTCACAAAAATGGAAATTTTTCTAGAAAATCCATTACATTCTAGACTCATATGAATAAATCGAATATTTAAACAAATAAAAATCGTTTAAATAAGTTTAATTTGTTTAAACATCCAGAATATTGTTCAGAGATAAATTAGTACCTACAAATATTTACATCAGCAGAAGAATGGCGAAAACTGAATATTCAGAGAATATAAAATTGTTTGAACAATTTGAGTTTGTTTAAACAATTAAGAATAGTATTCAAAACAAATTAGTACCCACAAAAATTGACATGTTACTAGAAAATCCATTACATTCTCGGCTCATGTGAATAAATCAGATGTTTGAACGAATAAAAATTGTTTAAACAATTTCAATTTGCTTAAAAAATTACTGGTTATTGGCAGATTACTGATTCATGATGATTTATGGAAACAAAAATTTCAAGAAGCATTAATAAACCTCAATATTGGATCAAATTCGTGTTCGGCGTTTATGAGGTATTCTTGGGGACCCATAAGAGTACCATGAAATAAGTCAACTTTAAAATTTATGACTGATATTTATTATTTGATGAATTCTGAACAACATATTGGAAGGCGGAATAATTTGCAACAATTTATGGCTTCGAAATCTAAGATTAAAAAAAAACTGCTTTTTCCCCATAAGAAACATGTGTGAAACTTTATGGTGTTTGAGGCACGGGTTAATATTAACCGATTTGGCTGAAATTTGGAGATCAATTTTTTAGGTATTCGAACAAAACTAAGGCTGAGAGTAAAGAAATTCTAAAAGTTAAAAATAAGGGCCACCCTAGTCTATATAGACCCTTAGACAAATGATCATTTTACCATTTTTTTTTAGAGAATAACCAGTCAGAATAACACAGAAATTATTGAATTGGTTGGATTCAATGACACTGGTTCTCTTCAATTTTCTCTCATTCGCATTGCACTCATTTAACTAAACTTGAATTTCCTGAAAACCGTCTGTCTCAATTTCATGGCGTCCCACAGTGGGGCGAAACGTCAAAGTTGTTTCAAAAGAGCCCAAAGCCCAAAATTCTTGATCAAGTTCCATCTTTTTCTTCGAAATACTCTTAATTAAATTCCAAAGAGAATTATAACAACCCATTTTTCAATTTCTTCTTTAGTGCACTTCTGTGTTAACAAATAAATTGGAAAAATTGTCGTTTTTATAACTTTATTTTCTATCTTTCCGCAAACATTTTAAATACACTCGAAATCAATCAAAATCAGTACAGTGGCATCTATGATGCAAGATTAGTTTATAAAATATTTGAATCAATTTTTATAAACAAATTTCAAAGAAGGTGATTTTACGATTCAAAATTTTTTTCAGCAAATCTACTTTGTATTTCACCGCTAGTGGTGAACAATAAAAAATTTATCGTAACCAATCAACATTTTTTAATTTTATAGAGAAATTATTTCAATAAAATAAAAACGAATTATCAACAAAAAGGTCAACTTTTAACCAAACAGTTTAATTTTTAACCAAAACAGATGAAATTTCTGGAAATTGTGGAACTTTCAAGCCAAAAAGACGAATTTCGGACAAAAATGTTCATTTTTAACGAAATAGTTCAATTCTCTACCAAAATAGATAATGAATTTTCAACAACAGAGTTGAATCCTCAACCAAAATAGATAAATTTTCAACTAAAAAGTTCCATTTTTAA